>JADLZN010009610.1:32500-192213 GCA_018155175.1 Sinocyclocheilus anophthalmus | reverse complement strand
TCTGTTCTGTGTGCATGTGTGTGTTTCTGCAGGCAAACAAAGAGAAAATCAAATGTTTTCCTGTTGACAAATCCAGTTCAGCCACTACACAGCGTCTAACAGGACGAGGGGATAATTGGAATCAATGGTCGGGATTATGAGGACAAATCTTGTGTTTGATATGGCAGCAGAGCGAGCGAATGCGATCTGATCAATAGGAGCATTTGTGTTGGATCAATGTTCACAGCAGCTCAAACTACAGGAGCTAAATGTGTAAGTGAGCGGCCGATGAGTCGATGCGATCGGGCTGGACGCCGCTGAGAAGATCCATCCGTGGATAACCTGTCTGCTAACACACACTGATCTTCATGATTGTGTGTGTGTGCTGGCACTGTTGCTAGGGTGTTGCTAGGTAAGTTTCCTGAGTGTGTTGCACGGAGATCTGAGAGGGTTTTTTCTGTTTTCTGAACTGTTTATGAAAGCAAATTAGGTATTATCTCATTATATATGCACTAATGTGCATGCATCTCCAGCACATGAATCTGAACACTGGATAAAGCCAGGTTCAAAATTCTTGATTTTGTTGTCATATTAGAGATTTTTACAGAGGGGATTTGGGGTTTCTCTTTTTATTACTCCATAAATCAGAAAATACTGTCAACACGAAAGTACAACACGAGTGAAGTGTTGTATAAATCAGTGTGAATGATATATGAACAAACCTTCACCATATTTTGGAAAACCCAAAAATTGACCAATGTATGAAAAACAATGTTTTTGCCCTTAATGCTTTGTTTTAATGTAGAGTGTATAATTTTGCAATTGTTGATTTAATACAACAAAATCTAGGGCTCTACAATTATTCAAATTCAAATTGCCATATGAACTAGTTTTAGCAGCAAAGCAATTTATATGACAAAAAAATAAACATTTTTATAGAAAATAAGTTTATATTTTAATTTGATAACATTAAAAGATTGATTCAACTGTTAAGGGTTTTATGAATGAATTTGATTACTATTTTTTGATGGCAAAAACATAAAACTAAATCACAGATTAGAAAATTTACAGAAAATTTGAGAAAAAAATTAAACCTTTCATAGGGCCTTATTATTGTTCAAATAATTAAATAATATAATAAATTGTCAAAGTTTTATTAATTCAATTGATTAGACAATGACTAAGCCATTAAAATGGAATCCAGAAAACTAAAACAAAACATTATAAAAAATGAAATGTAACTGAAGGAAAAAGCCACAGCGCTCATCTGGTCCATCATCAAATCATCTCTCTGAGGAAAGCAAAACCCCAGTTCTGACCGTTCTCATCGTCCATTACTGAAGTCAAGCGTTGGAGAGAGTAAAATCACTGAAAGCTCGCGCCGGTGAAAGCTGTTGTGGATTTTCTATAATTACGTGTGTAGAGAGGCAGTAATGGCTCCTCAGTATCTGAATCCTTCACTGCCTAAAGCTCATTAGCAACAACACATTTAATCTGCAGAATTGGCCACAAATGCGAGTCTGTCTCTCCGAACACATTCAGGAGCGTTTATCTGCGTTTCAGAGGGATTCGCTCGTCTGCCGTCTGAAGGAAAACACACAACGGATCAGAAGTGCCAGCCTCTCGTTTGTAAACCTGAAGACGGATCAATGCAGCTGTAATAATCTGCTCATACGTGACGCACACGAGAGCGGACGGTCACCACACACTCAATGACATTCTCATCATCAAACACGTGTGCTGAAGAGCCCATTAGCCAATAATAGACCAACAAAATTAACATCATCACAGTTATATTCCCTGACGGCCTGGAGGACTCACACACGCGTCTGCCTCTACTGAAGGCCACAGACGAGGCATGATTTATGATTAACGATCATTAAGCTGCAGATATATGAAGAGAGATGAATTACATTCAGCTGCTGATCGTGAAACATCACCAAAAACAGAACACATATCCACAAATCAAGAGGGAATCTAAAGGAATCTGTCACACAGAATCAAACACACACACACACACACACACAAGAACTCACACTCACACACACACACCAAACACACACCACACACACACACAAAAAACGACGCAGAGGGACACTTACACTCCATGCACACACACACACACTCACCACGCAGACACTACACTCATGCACACACACACACACCCACACACACACACACACTCATGCACACACACACACACGCACACACATAACACACACACACACACAACACACACTCACACAACACACACACACACACACTCAAACACACACACACCCACACACTCCCTCACTCACACACACACTCACACACACAATCACACACACACACAAACACACACAACACACACACACACACTCACACTCACACTCACACACACTCTCAATCACACACTCACACTCACACCCACACACACCCACACACTCATTTCAGGATGTTCAGCTGGTTAGTCATGTCAGTTTCATGTTCAGTCATTGGTAGTTTGATTCTTGAAGAGTGAAACACTTTCAAAACATTGATCTTGACATCTTCTGGCCAATGACGTGAGTTAGGGGCGGGACTACCAGACTGACCAACCGATGACAGATGAGGGGGAGTGTTCAGGACACAAAAACACTGGGGGATCATGCAGTGCCGGACGAGCATGAAGCGATGCTTTAACACTGTCGTAACAAACATACCACAGGAAAGCGCACCGCATGGCCGTGCTGTTCTCCATGGCTCTGTTGCCTCTGAACCCACGCATGCTCAGCGACCAGAATTGTTAGCAACAGATCAATCGCTGCCCTAACAACCGCACGCATGAAAGAAGAATAGATAAGAACAGGAAGAATAAGGAGAGGAAAGCAATGTATGTAGCTTGGGTGTGTTAGATTAGGTATGGATGTTGGGTTAAGCACGGGAAAGAGGAAAAGACATGAATCCACGGGGAATCACCAGGTCAGTTCAGCAGTTTTTGTCTTTGGGCATAGACACCCAGGGTCGCTTTCTGACGCCCCTACACAAAATGGTCAACCAACAAAAATTGAGGTCTATTTCAGAAATTGAAGCCGGATCAACAGGACGATTGCTGTGGACATGGGTGGAATGACGTATGAGGTGTGATGGATGTTTAAAATGCCTGCCTGCATTCACGTCCGATGATGTGATGATTTAGAAAATCTGAATGGAGCTGTTGGCACTCTATCAGCAGGGTATGAAACGATGAGAGCAGCCATTCACAACTTTCCACCAGTCACAGTTTTAACACTAACTAGCTGTATTACTGGACCCAGGATATTCCCTTGACGAGCACATACACTCATCCCACCAAGGAGACCTAACAACCGCCATCACATGACCCTTACCCGCCCGGTGGTGAACAAACAATCCGTCTGTCCATTTATCACATGTTCTAAGTATGGTGATTTACACATGGATAGTTTCGGGCACGTCCGATCCGGTTCGATGGTTAATGGAGAAGTAAAATTGGCTTGCTGTCCTCTTAAGTGAGAGGCACTCGGGACACCCAAGGGCAGCTGGAGCGGCACAAGTTCAACGCCCTCCAATTGGGCCAGAATACACTAGACTGGGAGATACAAGGAAAAATAGAAGAAGCGAGGATTGAAGGGGGAGTGTGGAGAGGTGTACTTTGCCCCAACACCACACACCACACCACAATTTCAATGCACACACACCACTTACACACTCACACGAGCACACACTCACACACAAACACGCACACACATAGTACAGCTACACATTCGTAAAGTCATGGCCAACATACAAGGTGACTACATTATGTTGCAATATATAAACTGCAAGTCTCCACTGATGACGACACGAAGACAGCCACCATTTTCAATCACCAAGGCACACAACACACCACACGTACACACGACTACACACGCGCCACACACAGAAATGATGCACATATCTAAACAACTATATGCGCAAACACTATCACCGAGGTTCACGCACACCCACAGCGAACACAGGACACGCAACCCAGCAGCGCGCGAACACTTCCTGACTTAGGTGAATCCGTCGATTGTGAGGTTTGCCCCAGCTAAAATGATCAGGAAGAGAGTCAATAAGCGACGTTGTAGAGGAATGACAGGAAGTGAGCCCTGGGGATATTGGGGCGGAATGTTAATTAGTAAATAATTTTGGCAGAGAATAGATTCAAGCTGTTGAAAAAGCTGACGCTCACACTAATCCTTTCTTAGTTATGTTCCACATGTAGGTCGGTCACCCCTATGATGCGTCGTTCGTCCCGGCGGAATAGCATTTTTTTTGAACATCTCATCGCTTTAACTAACGAGTGAATTCGACATCTTTAACAAAACATCACAGAGTTTGACACGTTTCTCTCTTCATCACGGCTCTTTGTTCCGGTGACAGATCATGTATTTAACAGCCTTTAATAATTATAAGGCGACGTGACAAACTCTAAATGAATTTAGGCTGTGCTGATGTGCCTTGTTTGAAACAATCCCTGTCTCATCTAATTAGTGGCTCTTTGTTCATTAGTATGTGTGTGTTTGTGTGAGCAGAACAGACTCCTGACCTGAATTGAAACTGATATATTGATCCTGACACCGTTTACCACAGTAAAATCTGTCTAATGTTGAAGTATATCCTAACCACTCCTGAAGTGTCTCAATCCATCAGAGAGAGAAGAAATGAGACAGTGATCAAACAAACAAACAGTTTCTGAGCCAATCAGCTGAGCCGTACATGTCATGTGATTAATGAAACAGCTGCTAGAAGATCAACATTACAGATTCATATGCCGCTGACGAATATCAGAATGCACTTCACTAAGACGCCACACAAACGAGTGTTAGCGGTGGACTATAGTGCTCGAGGCTCTCTAGGTCAAAGAGAAATCACCAGCACTTGGTCTTATTCAAGTATTTGCTTCAATCATCAGAGGATCAATGAAGCGGGTCGCGGCTGAGAGATGATCGTTATGAGAGGCGTGTGAATCACATCTCCCTCTATTGATACAATCCATCTGAACATCACACTGATGAAGACGAGCAGACTAATGATTGCAGATCCACGTCAGTCCGAAGATATCAGCTCCGTCCGCTGTGTCACAAACACACAACATCATAAACAAACATTAAACAAACATAAACAAACGTTACTGCGCATGCACGCTTTTGTGGCCCAAACTTAACTTCTGGTAGACTTTCGCAAACAATCAATAACAACAACAACAGCAAAGTCCCTCTAGAGTAGATTATTTCTGATAACAAGCGAAATATGTTTGCTGCATAAATCAGATGGGCTTATTGAAAATGCAAATTCATTATCTGCCAGCAGGAGGCGCTTTTGGAGCGGCAGAGATAGAGGTTTCTCCAGTAAACACACAATGTACACTGTACACAATGCAGCGCTGTGCTGTCCTTCTGAGATACAGTGATTTAAAAACTCCTCCTTTTGATTTTGAAGCGTGCAGTGCTCAGTTTATTCAACGAAGTCAAAGCCTTTTGGAAAATCTATTTGTGCCAGTAAGCAGTGTTGGGGAAAGTTACTTATAAAACGGATAGTTCAACAAAAATTGAAAAATTAGGATGGTGGTAATCACCCCAGAGCCATCCTAGGTGTATTTGACTTTCTTCTTTCAGACGAATCTAGTCGGAGTTATTTTAAAAATTGTCTTTGATCTTTCAAGTTCTATCGTTGCACTCAGTGGGTGTTGCAGTGCTTCAGTCCAAAAGAAGTTAAATAAAAAGCGCCCATCCATAAAAAAAAGTCTCACACGGCTCCGGGGGGTGAACAAAGGCCTCCTGTAGTGAATCGATGCGTTTTTGTAAGAAAAATATCCCTGTTGTAAATGGAAGCAGCTCCGGGAGCATGACGTATGAGTTCAGCGCTGCGCATGCGCCGCTCAGAAGTGACGCATGCAGAAACGCAGCGGAGAGATCAAAACAAAAAAAAAACGGTCACTTATTAGAAGTACAAAACGAGGATTTGTAAAGAAGAATGTCGGGGGATTTCAATATAAGCCAAGAGGAGAATGGTTTTCCATTGATAAAGTAAGGAAACTTTGCTTCCCTTTGATCCTGTAAACAAATGCTGGTTTTCACGAGACTCACCGGCGCATGCGCAACGCTGACCTCATACGACATCCGCCCGGAGCTGCTTCCATGTACAAAAGTGAGCGCAAGCTAGATTAAATTGATTATTACGTTTTGAATATGGATATTTTTCTTACAAAAATGCATTGATTCGCTACAGGAGGCTTTTGTTCACCCCCCGGAGCCGTGTGAGATACTTTTTTTAATGGATAAGTGCTTTTTATTTAACTTCTTTTGGAATAAAGCACTGAAACACCCGCTGACTGCAATGATAGAACTTAGAATAGCCAGGACAATTTTTAATATAACTCCGACTGGATGTCATCTGAATGAAGAAGTCATATTACACCTAGTGGATGGAGGGTGAGGTAAACACAGCCTAATGGTCATTTTGGGTGAACTACCCCTGAAAAAAGTAATTATTACAATATTGCGGGTACTCATAAAAAAACAAAATAACACTGTTACTTAATAGATAGTTACTTTTTATGGAAAGTAATGCGTTACTTTACTTTTGCGTTACTTTTTAAATCTGGACAGGGCTTGCTTGTTTGTTTTTAAAATAAAAAGTTATATTTTTGGCAATATAAAAGCCCTTTCACACCAAAAAGTGAAATGAATAAACCTCAGGAAGGGAAAGCACATTTACGTCCGTACAGTAGAATGCGGAAGAAGACATTTCAACACACTTCAGCAATAAAAAAAAACACACAGATGTTTGTCTAGAGTAATTTGTGCTTATTAGTACGCTTGAACCGGATCATCGAAGGTCAGAAGCAAAGACATTGGTTAATAGATGGGATTAAATACATAAAGGATATTTGTGTTGTTTTACATTTAATTATTGCAGGTTTGCGTCGTATTTTCTGAGTTGCATTATTTTTATTAATTGAGGAATACTGAATTTTTTTTTTGTAAGTGAGATGAATTAATTCATGTTCACATTTATTCTAGAACTAAAGTAACATCTTCTGATTTCTCTCAACATGGCAACACCAGAGCTGTCAGTCAATAAATTGGAAAAAAAAGTATTATTATTATTTGAAAAAGTAACTCAGATATTCTCTTGTAAATTAAAAAGTAATGCGTTACTTTACTAAAACTAGTTAAAAAGTAATCTGATTACGTAACTAGTGTTACTTGTAATGCGTTACCCCCAACACTGTTGGTAAGTTTTGGATATGGGGCGGGCTGCCACAAATAAATCAGTGTATGGAAAACATTGCATCCCACAGCACAACAACCTGAGCCCAAACTTAAGTCTACTCATCACTTTAACTGCGTTTGTAGCCGACGCCATAGCCAGACTGATAAACAAACAAAGACCGGAAGTTAACTTTGGGCCAGGCGCGTGCGTCCGATGAAACTGTCTATAGGACGATGCTGTCGCCAGTGTTGGTGAACGTTACTTTTAAAAGTAAAGCATCAGAATATTGTGTTACTCCATAAAAAGTAACTAATTGTGTTACTTTTTATGGAAAGTAATGTGTTACTTTACTTTTGCGTTACTTTTACTGCCCTGGGCTGGGCTTGCTTTTTGTTTTTAATATAAAAAGTTATATTTTGGGCAAATGTAGAAGCCCTTTTACACCACACATAAACTAATACACCTTTGGCTGAAGTTAATGTAAATTCACGTCTGTACAGAACAAACCTTTCAGCTGCTGCTGTTCTGGATTACATGAAGAACAGGACGCAGGAGAAGAAAGTCCAACACTCTTCAGCAATAAAAAAATTAAACCCAAATGTTATGTTTATCTAAAGTAATTTTTCTCATTGGTATGGTTGAATTGGATCATCGAAGGTCATTAGCAAAGACACTGGTTAATAAAATGGGATTAAATACATAAAGGATATTTGTGTTATTGAACATATTTAATTATTGTAGGTTTGCTTCATATTCTGAGTTTGCATTTCACAGTTTTATTGGTTTTGAGGAACACTGAATGTGTTTGTGTGCAGTGAGATGAGTAAACACATGTTCATATTTAGTCTAGAACTACAGTAAGATCATGTTCACACACAACGCTCTGCACTTACTCATGATTTCCTCAACATGGCAACACCAGAGCTGTCAGTCAATACATGGCAACTGCCATTACTTATTTGAAGTAACTCAGATATTTTCTTGTAAATTAAAAATTAATGTGTTACTTTACTAGTTACTTGACAAAAGGAATCTGATTACGTAAGTCATGCGTTACCCCAACACTGGCTGTCACCTCTATATTACCACCATATAATTCATATCAAGAGGTGAGCATGTGCAAATGATGATCTCAGCTGTTTCTGGTCTATTATATAGGCTACACAAGGGTTTTTTCTTCTGAAAAGGCATAATGGTGTTCACTCAGGTGTTTCATTAACATCAGTGCTCTGAATATCTCTCACTCATGCTGAGCTGGTCAAAGAACATGCAAAGCACATGTATTTTAATAGATGTGAAATCTGTGCAAATATGAAGAGCTGTGAGTTTGCTCCGTGAAAACACATGTGTAAGCTGAAAAAAATCTATGTTTCTGCTGATAGAATGAAAACAATCACAGTAAAACCCAGAGTAAAACGAGCATCACATCACTCATTCCTCTCCACAAACACACATTCATTTCTATGGTGGTCAAAACAACAGCAGCTCAAACAGCACATTCACATTCAATGCTCTCTTTCTCTCTTTGCACTGTTTGGTTTACGGACCTTATAGACAAATAATCCTTTACAGTTCAATTAATATCCTTCAGCTGTGTGTTGACTGAACTACCAAATGACATGTAGTGAAGTGAGTTAACTAGACGAGTGCTGATTTTACAGACAAATCCATGAATGCATAATTTCCTTCCCCAAACGGAATATTTAAATGAGGACGAGACTGTACATTATCACTGTAATATTCTTTCTGTAAAGCTGCTGAAATAATGTCCATTAAGCTCATGCTCTATAATCGTCCTGTACATTAACCCTTACATACAATTGTGTTCATAAGTTTACACCCCCCTTAGAGTATCTGCAAAATGTTATTCATTTTAAAAATAAACTTATGTTTATTATTTAATCCCGCCTTGAATAAGCTCTTTAATTTAATTTACACAAATTACTCTGTTCAAAAGTTTAAATATGGTGATGGTTAATACTGTGACGTTTACTAGATGTTACTTTACTAGTTGTTGTTTATGAGTCTCTGTTACTGTTCTTCAGGAAAATCTTCCTCTGGTTTTCCAGCATCTTCTGCACATTTGATCTCTTCTCAGTAGTGATTTAATGACGCTGAGATCCATATTTCTCACTGAGAACGACTGAGAGACTCAAACACAGCTAATATAATTCACTGACGCTCAGGACGCAAACACATTGCATTAAGAGCCTTTGAACAGGATGATCAGGGTGTATTGTTCTAATTTTGTTCAAAGATCTTAGTTTTTAATTTATTACTGCCCTTTAGAAGCTACCAGAGGTATTTGCATATTTATATTTATAGCAGATTTTTCCCAGAAGACAAAATAAACACAGTGTGTGTAAAGGCTGCATCTCATTGCTAGTTTTAATTTATCTTAGCGCTGCGTTCGACTATAGATCATGACATACTCATAGAATCGATTACAAAACTATACAGGTATTCCAAGGGCAGGGGCTTACGGGGCTGACGAGACGTGAGAATTGCGGATCCATTCGCAGAGCTTTATTAGACAAAGACAGAGACATGGTCATACAGCAGGCAGGGGTCAGATGATGGCAAACAGGAATATGGTGGGCAAAACACAAGAATAGTCTAGGGCTAGCGCAGGTCGACGATCGGCAGACAGAATCAAAAGGGGCAAGACAAAAGGGGTGAATCCAGGGAACCAGGCGAAGATCAGAAACCGAGAAGGCTAAGGCTAAGGCTAGGGCTAATGACTAGGGCTAATGACTAGGGCTAAGGCTAAGGCTAATGACGAAGGCAAATGACTAGGGCTAAGGCAAAATGACAAGGGCTAAGGGGCAAATGACTTGGCTCGTAAGGTAGCTATCTTCCTAGGGGCGTGAAATGCTGAAACACTACTAGGCAGAGGGAGGGATAAGAGTGATGTATATAGTGAGGGCGCGTGCGTGATATGAAAAAGCTGGGCTGCAACAGTGTAAAACAGGTGTGTGCAATTCGTGCTGGTCAATAAGTGCACTTGCTGCTGGGAAAGGAGTCCGCGGGTGAGTGCAAAGGGTGTGCATGAGAGTCATGAATAGAAAGTTCGTGGATTCCCGGATTATGTGACAGAGCACACCCCCCAAGGAGGCGGACCTCAAGAACAGCTCAAAAAACATTTACATTCCGCGGGACAGGCGTGGAGTGGAAGTGGAACGGAGGGCCAGGTCCAAGGACAGGAAAGACTAGGGTCTGAGGCAGAGCCGGCGGAGCTGAGGCCCACCACAGCGAAGCAGACGGGACCGAAGATCCCCACGGCGAAGCAGAAGACCACCAGAGCCAGACAGCAGACCACCACGGCGCGGAGAAGAGGACCACCAGAGCCAGACAGTAGACCACCGCGGCGGAGCAGAGGACCACCAAAGCCCGACAGTAGACCACCACGGCGGAGCAGAAAACCAACACGGCAGAGCAGCGGACCACCACAGCGGAGCAGAGGACCAACAGAACCAGACAGAAGACCACCACGGCAGAGCAGAAGACCAACAGAGCCAGACAGTAGACCACAACGGCGGAGCAGAGGACCACCAGAGCCAGACAGTAGACCATCACAGCAGAGCAGAGGACCACCAGAGCCAGACAGTATACCACCACGGCGTAGCAGAAGACCACCAGAGCCAGACAGGAGACCCCCACGGCGGAGCAGAGGGGACACCAGGCGGAAGCAGCGGAAACAGGGAAAACCCTCTTGGTGACCACACGTCAGGAGACCATGGCGAGACTCGGAACACGAGAGGAGACCGGGAAGCAACACAGGACAGAACATTGGGGTGATAACAACGACTGGCATGCACGGGCAAACCTCCATGGCCAGACACAAAGCCACACGACCATTCACAAAACGGCTCCATAGCCACGGAAAGGACAGATGAGGACTCCCAACCGGCCTCTATAGCTGTGACAGGATGAGCATGGAGTTCGCAAACGGCCTCTATAGCTGTAACAGGACGAGAAGCGGAGCTCGCAAACGGCCTCTATAGATGTGACAGGACGAGCAGGGAGCTCGCAAACGGGCTCTATAGCTGTGACAGGATGAGCAGGGAGTTCGCAATCGGCCTCTATAGCTGTGACAGGTCGAGCAGGGAGTTCGCAAACGGCCTCGATAGCTGTGACAGGACGAGCAGGGAGTGCGCAAACGGCCTCTATAGCCGTGACAAGAAGAGCAGGGAGCTTGCAAACGGCCTCTATAGCCGTGACAGAACAGACAAAGAGTTCACAAACGGCCTCCATAACCGTGACAGGACAAGCAGGGAGTTCATAGACGGCCTCCTTGGCAGGAACAGGACAGGCAGAGAGTTCATAGCTGGCCTCCTTGGCCGGAACAGGACAGACAAAGAGTTCATAGACGTCCTCCTTGGCCGAAACAGAACAGGCTAAGAGTTCATAGGTGGCCTCCTTGGCCAGAACAGGACAGGCAGGAAGTCATAGACGGCCTCCTTGGCTGGAACAGAACAGGCAGGGAGTTCATCGACTGCCTCCTTGGCTGGAACAGGACGAGCAGTGTTTTCATAGATGGCCTCCTTGGCCGGAACGGGACAGGCAGGAAGTTCAGAGACGGCCTCCTTGGCCGGAACAGGACAGGCAGGAAGTTCAGAGACGGCCTCCTTGGCCGGAACAGGACAGGCAGGAAGTTCAGAGACGGCCTCCTTGGCCGGAACAGGACAGGCAGAAAGTTCATAGACGGCCTCCTTGGCCGGAACAGGACAGGCAGGAAGTGCGTTGCTGGGCGCCACCACCACGCAAGGAACTGAGACAAGTGTCGCCCTCTCGGGAGGTTCTGCAGCCTGCGCCGCCACCTCTGAAGAGACTTCAGTGAACACCGTGGCCTCTGGGAGCACGGCAGTTGACACGCTACCTCGGGAGGTTCTGCAGCGTAAGCTGCTACCTCTGGAGATGTTGTAGACGGTGCCGCTGCCTCTAGCAAATCGGAGGTGGAGTAAGCGGCCCAGATAAACCATAAAGCAACCCCCCATATGGGAAGTGCTGCAGACAGGGGAATGAGTTCAGGAACAGGAGGGCTAAAGTGAGTGGGTTTGGGGATACCAGATGCGCGTGCAGACACCAGCGGTGCATCCCTCACACTGGACACCAGACTGGGATACCGACGGACCGACCCCGACAATCTGGGTGCAACAGACAGGACATGACATAATTCTAGATGATCAGCTGTGATGCGACGTGAATCGGGATGAAATAGACTGAGAAGTGGCGAGATCAGAAGTCAGCTGTGAAGTCGCTCCGTGGCTCTGGCACGAAACCGCGACAGGAAAAGGCTTGGACGAACAGCTGAGGACGTGAGAGCTTTGGCCGAAACAGTGAGACATGACTGAGGCCTTTGGCAGACAGCTGAGCCTTGACTGGATCATGAAGATCGGTGTGACTGACTCGACTCATTGAGATCAACTGCGTACTTGATTGACTCCTGAAGATCAGTTGTGATTGCCTAGATTTCAGGATATCAGCTGCCGAATGCTTGACTCTGACGATTAGCAGTGACCTGACGTGACTCATATGATCAACGGTGCGGACTAAAATCGACTCAGGAAGATCAGCGGTTGCACTCGACTTGACTGAGGAAGATCCAACCCCTGTGCACCTGATTGCTCATGACGGTCAGTGTGAACTTGACTGAATCAGGAAGAACAACTGTGATAGACTTGATAATGACGATTCAGTGTGGACTAGACTTGATCGTGCATAATGAATGGTAACTGACTGACCCATGACAATCAACTTCGGTGGATTGAACTCGACTCAAAACTATGTTGAATTATAACTTGATCTAACTGTGACTCTGTTTCCCCCATGATGATCACTGTGCACTTGACTAGGCCAATCATGATCCAGTGAAACGGTGACTTGATTTGCCAATGTGATCAACTGTGACTTGATAGACCCAGAAACCAAGAAACGATGACTCGAATTGCCCATATGATTAACGTGACTTGACTAGATCATAACCTATCAACTGTGAAGTTGGATACGCACTCACCCTAACCATCAGCTGTGCCTTGAATAGATCATGAAAGAACGTAACTGACCTGACCGGTGAGTCAGTGTGACCTGACCGGACGCGCTGTTGTGTCTGCCATCTTGTGAGTGTGCTCTGCTGTCGCCGCCATTTTGTGAGCATGCTCTGATACAGCCATTATTTCAGTCACAGACATGGTGTCGCTTCCCTCCTTTGCGACACCCACCGTGAACGCTGAACCAGCAGTCAGCAAGGCATAGTCTATAAAGTCTCTTAGGCTATGGTTGAATTTGCTCTTTGGAATCCAAGATTTTGTGGGTTCATTAAGTCCAAAAAGGAACAAGTCTTTAAATAAAATTTCATCATATAGGGGTACCTGATAAGTTAGTTCACAGAACCGGTGAACATACTACTCAATAGAAAGACCTCCTTGCCGAAGATGCAGTAGCTCGATGACTGGGTCCATACCAGGCCAGAGTCCACTGAGAAAGCTGCTGGATCTTTGTGTGGCCGAGTATTCTGTTACGGTGCTGACGAGACGTGAGACTTGCGGATCTATTCGCAGAGCTTTTTATTGGAGAAGAGAGAGACGTGGTCATACAGCAGGCAGGGGGCAGATGATGGCAAACAGGTATATGGTGGGAAAAACAAGAATAGTCCTAGGGCTAGCACAAGTCGACGATCGGCAGACAGAATCAAAAAAGCAAGACAAAAGGGGTGAATCCAGGGAAACAGGCGAAGATCAGAAACCGAGAAGGTTAAGGCTAAGGCTAAGGCTAATGACTAAGGCAGATGACTAGGGCTAAGGCAAATGACTATGGCTAAGGCTAATGACTAGGGCTAATGATTAGGGCTAATGACTAGGGCTAAGGCTAATGCCTAGGGCTAAGGCTAATGACTAGGGCTAAGGCAAATGACTAGGGCTCCGTAAGGTAGCTATCTCTAAGAGAGTGATAAACGCTGAAACAATACTCAGCAGAGGGAAGGGATAAGAGTGAGAGTTATATAGTGAGGGAGTGATATGAAAAAGCTGGGTGAAATCAGTGTCAACAGCTGTGTGCAATCCATGCTGAGTGCAATCAGTGCAATGCATGATGGAAATGTAGTCTGGGGTGATGTGCAACAGTGTGTAATGCGAGAGTCAATGAAAATGGAAAGTTGTGGACGGATCAGGACAGCAGGCTTAAGATGGTTTGATCCTACCTGTCCGATCGGCTACCAATCTGTGTCCATTTAACTGGGGAGTATCTCAATTACACAGTACAATATGTGAGTTGGGCACCAAGGATCGGTCCTAGGTTCTGCTTTTTTCAATATACATGTGCCTTGGTAATATATTAGCAAAATACGGGATTTAGTTCACGGTATGCTGCTGATACTCCATATTATCCAACAAAGACCAATTTGAACCTTCTAAATATCTAAGCTAACAGAGTTGTGTTACAACTGTAAAGATTGGCGATACCAATAATTTTACTTTATTAAATTCGGATAAGGACAGAGAACTAAGTATTGGACAAAAGGACACAGAATCTCTTGGATTACCATATTTGCATAACTAGCTAACGGGATGCACGGTCTTCCTCATAACAGTAAAAAAGCATGGGGTTATATTAGATAGAACATTGTCTTTTGAAAAATATTTCCAGTTACAAAACGCATTCTGCCATCTTAGAAACATTGACCACATACGAAAACATGATAATGTTTTGATGCAGAACAAAGGAAAAGCTAGTTCATGCATTCATGACCTCTTGACTGTACTATTGTTATGCACTGCTAGGTGGTTGTCCTGCAGCTTCAATAAACAAGCTACAGATAGTCAAAAATGCAACGGCTAGAGTCCTTACCAGGCCAAGAAAATATGATAATTTTACCCCAATTTTACAGCCTCTGCACTGGCTACCTATTAAGTTCAATATCAGTTACAAAATATTATTACTTAACTACAAGGACCTTAATAGCTTCTGCGTACCTAACTAGTCTTCTACCAAGCTACAATCCATCACGCTCCCTAAGGACGCAAAACTCTGGACTTTTGGTAGTACCTCGGATAGCAAAGTCCACTAAAGGAGGTAGTGCTTTTTCGCATTTGGCTCCCAAACTCTGGGATAGCCTTCCTGATAACGTTCGGGGTTCAGACAACACTCTCTGTTTAAATCTAGATTAAAAACACACCTCTTTGGCCAAGAATTCAAATAATGCATATCATAATCTTTTACTGCAGTTATATCTAATCAAATGCACATTATTTTCTTACCATCCCTTATGAAAAATAAGTTTATTCAAGTGTGCTATTAGTATTTCTTTTAAACTAAAAATAGGAAAGTATGCTTTGTCTATTTTTTATGTACTTCTCAGAAATGGGCTTATGTACTTCTCAGAAATATACTTAAAAGGACATTTAAGTATACTTGACCTATACTTAGAAAAAGTCTAAATATATCTTAGCTATAATTGTGCTCCTAGAATCCGTGTTTTCATTGTTATACTGTAGGGGCGCTAGTACACACCTTCTGCACAGAATTTCCAAAAAACACAAGTCAGACATAAAAAGCATCACCCACGTGCACAAGTTATGGAATTAAAACATGTGCCAATGAACGGAGCGGTAAGACGTCCAAGCTTTGGGGTGTTGATCGGACTTTATCAACTTTTTTGATGATCATTATGCATCAATTCATAGTCTTTTTTAGCTTGTGTTCAAAAATGTGTTTATTATTTTATTTTTAGGAAACTTATCAACATTCAAGTTTTAAAAAAAAGAAGCTGACGATAGAATTAAAGTTTTTGTTTTAAAGCAGATACTGTCCTTTTGATGTTTTGTATGTCAGATTTCATGTACACAGATATATACAAATTTAAATACAATGTAGGGGGACATAGTAGTATCTATTAAGTATGATGGAAAGTTTACTTAAGAACTTAGGTTATTGCAGTTGTAAAACTACTCTAAACTAGTAGTTTACTAGCGACTATACTTCAAAGTGTACAAAACATGCTATTACAAGATATTAATTAGTAAACTCTTAGGCTACTAACGGTTCACTTTAGTATGTTGCGTACAAAACTAAACATTTTGATCCACCAATCGTGTGTACTCACAAGTTTCCTACTGTTTTACTTAAAAGTATACTTAAAAAAGTACTTTTATTTACTGAAAATTGGCCAATTAGCCCAAGGTGTATGAGATAGTAAACTTAACGTTATATACTAGTCACCTGAGTATTGGATATTACTACATAAAGCATACTCTTAAAAAAATATACTTAACTTTACTACGTATAATCCTAAAATAAACTTGAAGTATATAGTTTGGTAAGGGTTGGGTTTAAACAAATAACTTTTGCTTGGTTGGAACAGCAGCTACGCTAATTATGTGTTTCTCTGTTTTGTGGGATTGACTCCACACGTGGTTACTCGGACTTTATCACAAAGCTTCAGTTCTGGATCCAGATACACCGCGAGCAGAGATGATGCCCCCCCGCAGAGGACCTCAGATGATTCGCCAAACATCGAAAAAACATAAAGACAGACACATTTTGCTATAAGTTTGATACATTCATCTTAAACTAATTGCTGTTAATAGTGTTCATCGTCTGTTTCTGTATGACAGTCACCACTGATAAGCTACCACTAAATATTGTAGAAACCTAATTTGCTGTAAAGTTGCTTTGCAACTATTTGTATCGTGAAAAGCGCTATACAAATAAACTTGAATTGAACTGAATTAATGTATATGATGCTCAACATTCACAGAAACCCATTTCCCCAGGTGTGACGTATGGGTCGATTTATACCTGACCTTTCGCTCTAAAGATAAGATGAAAGTAAATACCATTAAAGGTCACATGCTGGCCTGTGCGGCTCTGTGCTTTTACTGTCCAGCAGCCGTTTGTCTGGAGTAAAGTCACGTGAGCTGATCCTGGACCAGACGGATCTCCCATCAGGCCGTGTTTGTTGTTCCTCTGGGATCTTATGCATCATGTTCTCCTGCGGTTCCACCTTCAGTGTGTTCCCATGTGATGAGTGCAATATGCCCGCCGTCACACCCCACTGCCACAGATTAGTCCTGATCACAGCAGAGACACACAGACACAGACACAGGAGCCATCTGGACCTCAGCGGGACAACAGACTAATGCACACCTCTCTCTACACACACACACCACACACACACACACACACACACCACCACACTCTCACACTCACACACACACACACTCACACACACACACACACACACACAACAACCACACACACACACACACACTCAACTCTGCTATCTTTGTGAGGGCATACATTGACACAATGCAATCTCTAGCTCCTTACCCTAAACATACCCTTTAGCCAATTATAACCTGATCCCTAAAACAGGCCTTTAAAGGGCTCTCAGAAAGGGAGGACTGGCCAAAATGTCCTCACTTTACAAGATTGTCCTCACTCTGATGCTCTAAAACTTCCATTTCCCAGACTTATACTGTTTTTAGGTACAGCTTATTATAAACACTAAATCATAACCCTAACACTCATTTTGAATACATTTTATGCACCAACAGGAAACAGACAGACATACAGGAAGTGAGATTATAACTTCCCTTCTAAAGGTAACATTACACTTATAAACAAAGAAAAAGCACTTTCAAACAGCACTAAACTTTGAACAAAAGCCAGTTTGAGAACAAGAAACACAGGGTTCCCATCCATGAATAAATTAAAGAAACAACTTAATATAAAGGTACATTTCCATGTTGTCTGCATAATATAAAGAATCAAAATCCATGAACATAAACATGAATTGGCTTCACCAACCCTGACCAACACAGCAACATTAAAATACATCAATACAGAGTAGTATTAGAGCAACACTAATGCAAACACTGTCATGTAGAGGAGCTCATCTGTCTGACGGACACAGATGTGAATGAGTTCAGAACACACACACACACTTCAACAGCCTGATGCCTTGAGAAAACCTTCAGAAGAACATCCTGAACTCAGAACACCTAGAGCTTTAGCTGTCAGCTGATAATGAGCAGAACTAACACACTGATCTGAAGAAGAACAGAGAAACTCAAAAACACTTCTAACCAGAAACACTTCACAGAAGCTGCAAAGAACCAGTGAAGGAGATTTACTTCAGTCTCCAGAATCACAAACTAGAAAGAGACGCCGGTCAAACGATCTGATCCGGCCAGCAGACGAGCAGCGAGGAGCATCATGAGGAAGGTGAGGTGTTTCTTACCTGAGCCGCGCTTGGACACCACTTTCAGACTTCTGATGACTGTGGCATACAGCAGGATCTGCAGAGGAACCCGTGATCTCATGTTTCACCGTGTGAGTCTCCTGCACAGACACAAGAAGACAAACAAGCGTCACACTCCTGTCTGATCCAGCGCTCTTCATCACGTCAGAGAGCAGCACCTGATCAATGACCTCAGTCTCTTCTGGTTTATATGTGCGTTTATCTCTCTCTGTACACAGCCAGGGTCTTCAGTCTGCAAGCGACGCCCGCACCACAACACTCCCACACAAACAACACACACACACACACTCACACCACTCACACACACACACACACAATACACACACACACACACACACACACACACACTCACACATACACATACACACACACATACACATACACGTACACGTACACGTACATACACATACACATACACATACACACACACACTCACACACACAACAAACACCCAACACACCGAACACATCACACACAACACACACACAAAACCCGACGGTCCACTCTGTGTCCACAAACGAATTTGGTCAGCTGCCCACATGAAACTCAGCGCCTGCCAAAAGCGACTAGCAAAAGATCGCTGATTCCCTGCTTCAAATATTTCCAGTCCAGAACACAATCATTGCCTAACACATCTGCGACGTGCTCGTGAAAGGGACATGCACGCGCAAAAACCGATACTCTCATGAGACAAATTTATGAAAAAAACAATGGAGACCGATAAAATGTAACGGAAAGAACAGATGGTTGTCACAGCGAGATTTGTAGTGTGTACATATAATTAATAATATTAGAATATATATATATAATATGTGTAGGGCAACTGTTGGGCCAATATGCTAATCTTTCATATCGATCTATCATCCAGCCTGTAAGCGCAAATATAAACGATATTATAACGTTCTAAGTTATTATTCGTTACAGCTTTAATTGGTTCACATTGCCGGGAAAGTCAACCAATCCGTGAAGCCGTAACTGTAAGGCTAAAAGCAGGCCTAATGTTTTTTAACTATGATGACTTGATGTGAACATGATTAACAAATTTAATAGAAACATTTAAGTTATTAATATAATGCTTTACATTCTTGTTATGCAAACGCAGCTACAGAAAACGAATGCGATGAACAACCAAAACTCACTGTGTCGCCTCATCTGTGTGTGATTGGTTAGAACACGCAGCACTGTAAAATGCTGGGAAAAAGAAATGTAATGCAACAAATAAGCCCTAATAATAAATTAGATTAGTCTTATAGCTGATATAATAATTAATATACAATAATCGTCTTGCTATCGTCAAAGCCATCAGCCACAGGCGATATCTCTGACTATCGTCGATACACGATACTATCGTCTCTCGGCACAATCCTAAGTGCCACCCATCCAATAATTGCAATAATCTTTTGTGCTTTGTCACTTTTGATTAGAAAAAGTCTCAGCTTTCAAATCATGTCAATTTCATAATGAAAGTCAATCAATAAATGTGGTTTTGATTCTTTAATGTGTGGTGACAGATCAGTGATCATTTCTTCCTCTTTACTACTAGTTACAGCAGCAAATCAACATGAATGACCATCAGAAGAATCAGACTAACTCACTGAAATCAATCATGAATCACATAATCCGTGTTTCAACCCCAGATAGACGTCAATAAAACAGCTGGAGGGCAATATTGTCACATTTATTGTGTAATAAAGTGTACTTTTGTCACGCCAGTAAAGCTGCTTGAACTGAGAGACGGAGAGAGAACAGATAACCCGATGTTCCTCATTTATAAATCACTTTGGCTAAAGGCATCTGCTAAATGACTAAATGTAAATCACCAGAACTCAAACGAACCCATCAGTGCAGAAGAACCATCAGGAAAACCCTTCACACACTCTACAGGCTGGTTTGCATTGGTTTGGGTTCGTCCTGCAGGCATGACGTTCCTAAACATCTCTGAGTTCTTCATCTCATCTCTTTATTGCACAAAAGCCAAAGTATAAAGTGTGTTCTCCGCTTGCCAAACATACTGTAACAGTTTGTAGCTTCCCATGGTTTCGGCGTGTGCTGCCCCAGATGATCTGAGGATCGCATCTAATGCATCAGAGACGCGCAGCACATTAACACGGATTAAAGGCTTTAGCGATTCCACAGAATTTACCATCGACAATATGACGTTCTGAGCGCCGAGCACATGCAGCATCTGAATATGCACAGCATCCTTCTGTTGTTTCCAGGGAAACGCTCATGTTGTAATTGTTGCGACGGGGCTCAGATTGATGCGTTAGACTCACCTGTGCTTTAACATTGTGCTTTCCAACCCAAACCACGTCCTGACACGCTAAACCCATCAAAGACAAACTCACAGACCACGTCTAGCTTTCTGTCTGTCTCTCTGGCTCAGGAAAGGAAGGAGAGAAGAACATCAGATCATTTCTCTGCCTCTTTAGCTTGTCTTCGCATCTTTTAGCACATATTATATTCAGCCAAATTCTGTTGTGCGTTTAGAGACGGTGCCAAACAGAAGAGAGAGAGTCTAGAGCTCCCAATGTTTCTCTCTCTCTCCTGTTTGTGGAACTGGGTGAAAAATTGATGTGCCAGCTACTTTTGCCAGTCATTAACATTTCTATTTGAGAGAAACTGTAGCGAGAGCCTCCTTCTCTACCTTCAGCTCACCCACGCAAAACCCCAGCTGCTGCGCCCTGAATTATTCTGTTTCGCATTATCCGCTAGCGCATCTCAGAGGTGAGACGGAGAGAGAGACACGTGATCCTCTGTTTCTATTCAGATGAGGAGCGTTACAGTCATGCTGGCAGATGAGTGCTGGACTGAAGGTCAGCGGAGCCTGTAACCTCCTCAAACACACGTGCACACACACACACACACACACACACACACACACACACACACACTCTCTCTCTCTCTCTCACACACACAGCTCAACACACTGCAAAATCTGTTCTCACTCAGTGTCTCTGTACTGTTTTCCAGTACAAATAAATAAATTTCCCCAGGGAAAAAGCGTTTTTTTGCATCTTCAGTATCTTGACTTACAGTTTGTTTTCAGCTGCTTCCATACAAACTCTTCACTTGTCACACAGTTTCTGAAAGCTGACACTCAAACAGCAGAAGCACACACCAAATCTGCAAAACCATACACTAATTCTCAGACTTTGACTCAGTTTTCAATTTCATGAAACACTTTTTGCAAAACACAACACAATTCTCTATGTAACACACACAAACCTAACAGGAATTAATATTATAGCAAAGCTGTTTGCAAATGTTTGCTTTTGATATGTGTTTGTGATATTTTGAATGCAGCACTTCATTTTGCAGAGATGTGAGGCTTTTTGCATTTTGTGTGTGCAATTCTTGGATTTGTGTTTGGAAAAAAAGAGGCAAAGTTTTGAAAATGTGTGTAAGCTGTTGAAAAAAAACCTGTAAGAATGTTTAGATATTTGTAATAGATAACAAGACAAAGATACTGGGCAGAAAATGGATAAATTTAAGAGAAAACTTTGTTTAAGAATAAATAACCAGTGAAGGTTAGAGTCAGACCAGCAATTATGCTTAATAAATTGAGTAGCAGAAATCGTGATCGAGATTAAGATACGATTAATCGCACAGCTTTATCTGAACTGAATTGAGCTGAATAATGACACTACTGTCTTTACAGCACAATCTGAACTGAATTGATTCTAATATTTTCCATCCTGATCTAATGAAAGTGCGTATCAATAGCACAAGTTTTTATTTCTATTCGGCATACTATTTATATGCAGAAATAGACTTTGGTGTGCACATGATACGCAATGCGTAGGATTAGGGTTGTGAGGTAGATGCGCACGCCAACAAACTGCGGATCCTATGCACGGCAAAGTCCATTTCTGCGTATCAATAGCACAATTTTCTCTTTGTATTTGGCATACAATTTATACGCATTTTCATGAGAACGGGCTCTATTTTCTAGTCTCTACTGTGAAGCTGCTTCGAGACGATCTGTATTGTACAAAGCACTATAGAAATAAATGTGACTTGACGGTTTGCAGTGCGGTTAGAAGAGACTGATGATTACTCATCAAACACTGAATCTTTTACTTTACACTGTGCATCACTCAAATCCATTCATATTTTAAATAGAAGCTGTAAATAAATCTGCTGTTTCACACAATAATAAATCACTGTCATTTGTCAGAGACAAGAAGAGTGAGTGCCAGAAAGAGACGATGTGTTATTGAGCGTGTGAATCATAAACCAGTGCGCTTTCCGTCGCGTGACTTGCCTCACGCAATCATCTAATAACACTCGCCGGTAAACTCTCTCCCTCAAGCGATGTTTCTCCCAGAAAACACTGGGAAACTCCACTCTAGCTGCGCTTTACAGCGGCCGAAGCTCATTTCACATCACTGCCTCTGAACAAAAGCCACACGCATCCCGAAGCACGCAGCGCTGTCCGTCTGTGTCAGGAGGAGCTTTATTGAGTTTGAGTGATGCGTGCCGCTGGACTCCTGTTCTTTCTCCTGTTGACCAGCGCTAACGAGCCTCCACCGCGGACTAACACACCTGATACCGTCCGGTTACATGGGTCTCTCTCCCGAGATCAAGCAGAGAAACACATTTACAGAGCAGGGAGCAAAGAGCTGCTCTCAGCGGACGGACCACAGGGTCATTTCTGTATAAATGTACTTCAGATACTCGCCTGCTTAACATTATATAATGCAGTGTTTGTTAATATTATGAATTTGTGTGTTACTGTGTTTGTGTTTGTTATGTTCTGTGTGATCGTCGCATTATCTTATATTATGTATGTTGTGGTATCATGTGGCTTCACAGTAAAAGCATCTGGACTGAAGCATTAATCTCCAGAAAGATAAAAGGACTTGTATATTATTAATCCCTCCAACTGACATCTGTATGATACAGAGAAAGCCTGTAAAACAAACCACACTAATATTTATCAACATTCATAAATCCATCCATCTATATATCATCCATCCATATACATAAATACACTCACACAGACACACACTCACACAGACACACACTCTCACACCACACACACACACACACCACTCACACACTCACAACCACACACACACACACACACACACACTCACTCAGATATTTCTCTCTCTCTCACACACACTCACACACACTCTCTCACACACACACACACACTCTCACACACACACACACACACACACAAACTCTCTCACACACACACACACACACTCTCTCACACACACACACACACACAGACTCACACATCGGACAGCTCCTCAGTGGCCTGGAAAGAAGGAGAGACAGGCAGATGATAATGAAGATCCCTGCGTCAGACTCCGGAGGCGGAGAACATGCTCGTGACGTGCGGCGCATGCAGAAGAGCTGCAGAGAGAGGCACTTCTTTACTGTCAGGACGCCCGGCGTGTGTTCAATAAAAGATAAGAGAATCCAACCCAAATCTTTCCAAACACACAGCACTATTGAAATTCAACACCTGAATAATTCAGTCTTCGTGCTGCTTTACGGCCCATTACGCTCTGTGTTTAGCACGACTCGCACTCGTCCTACAGCAGCAGGACAGATGCGTCCGACCCTCCTTTCACTTCCGCTGCTTATCTGTGACGCTGAGAACGATTCTTCTTTCTGTGCGAGTATGGAAATTACAGAGTGTTTCTCTGTCATATCTTTTCCCAAGTAAACCGAACACATTACGTCTTGTTTAGACTCTGTGAGGTAAAACGTTCCTGGTCTTCACAGAATAAATGTTTAAGCATTCAGTGAAGAACCAGTGTCTCTCTTCACGTGAGCAGGAACACATGATTGACCTTAACACCTCATCAATATAATACGGCTGTCAATTTAACATGTAAATTTCATGCGATAAATTATGGAAAGCATAATGTGTTAAAATGTCCAGACCTGTTCATTGTGCAGCGTCTGATGAACATGACTGCGTGATGGAGTCTATTAGAACGCAGTTTTATGATCCTAAATTTCACAACAGTTCAACGAGCCAGAAGGTAATATTGTGTTAAATTTTAGACACAATATTGTCTGTTTTGCTCAGTTTCGCAAATGAAAATAGTTGCAGTCAAAGCCACAGCAGAACGTCTCGGGTTAATTATGTAACCATGGTTCCCTGAGGGGAACGAGACACTGCGTCCTCTAGGGGTCGCTATGGGGAAAGCCTCGTCGTGACCCATGTCTGAAGCACACATTGAAAAAACAACAACTTGTTGGCCGGCGACAGCCATGACGTCAATACTGGTGCGACTATAGTATAAATAGGCGCCTGGAGAACATGTCATTCTCTTCTTCGTCTGAAGCTTGTGTCCGCCGCATGGCACAAAGCTAGAGGACGCAGTGTCTCGTTCCCCAACTCAGGGAACCATGGTTACATAAGTAAACAGAGACGTTCCCTTGTGGAACTCGAATGCCATCCTATAGGGGTACGATATGGGGAAACGGCTTCTAACCCACGCGCCATGCTGATGGGAGTGGAGTGCAAGCCAGAACCATGGCGAGCCACTAAGTACCAATTACACCATATCGCTATGGGAGTTGCCCTGTCCTGGACTTAGACGGCTGTCAGTGGCATTACTCCCTACGGCCAGAAGCCTAGGCTGCCAAGTGACATTACTAGAGCCTCACAGTGTGCAGGCCCCTCTGGGACAAGATTGGTAGTCGACCCAGGCTACCAGTAGTCTACCACTGGAATCAGTCTCTCGAGATTAACCTCCGTTGTAATGAGGGCGGCTGGCTCGGTGCCAAGAACTGCGGGACGGCAGGGGCCCCCGTACCAGCTGTTCCATAAAAAGCCTCCTCGGAGGTGGCACCAGGGCCTAGAATCATGAAGGATTCCTCCACGGGAATACAACCAAGAGCCTACTTATTGGATCAATAACTAGTCTTGGCCTGTCACTCAGGGCTACATCACTTTGCAGAAGGACCTGTCTCAACAAGCCTCTAGTGGAAACACCCTGTCAGAGAAGGTATTCGAGGATACCATGAGGAGTAGGTCCCAGGCGGAACCGGGGTTTTAGACCACTCAGAAAAAGAGAACGAAACTGTGCGCGTAACTCTTACCATATAGGATTTTAGAGGAAGTGGGCAAGTAGAACGTGCACACTTACCACTTTGTGGATTTCAGAAAAGTGTGCAAAGTTTAACGTGCAGACTTACCACTATGTGGATTTTAGAATGTCCATATGTAGATGGATAGAACCGTTCTAGGGGGTTCTCGTGGCATTTCTGGAGGGCAGCCTATAGATGGAAGTCTGAGTAGTCATCAGTCTCACCTACGGCTGTCATGCTGGCGTGGCTAGCCGCGAACCTGTAGCTGAGGGAGCAGACATCCATTCAGCAGGAGCTCGACCTACAGCACGTTCCATTGGTGGAACGGCTAGCAGTTATCAGCTGGGGGAGCAACACGCCCAGATCTCACCGAGAAGGGGACTCGACCCGCAGCACGTCCAGCTAGCGGAACCAGCTAGTAACAATCTCAGCGTGGGAACCCACGCCTGGTCCTCAAACGCCCAGGGGGCTCGACCCTTTCTACTAAATGACGGGTTTTCCCCGGCTGGCAGTAGCTCACTCTAGCTGGGGGAGCCCAACCCACCTCCCACCGAGAGGGGGGGCCCCCAACCAGCAACCTGATTAAAAAACCAGAGGGGTAGCATACTGCAGGCTAGCCACATCGCCACATCAGGGAGGCGGAGGACGGCCCAAAACTACTGATGCAGCTGGTACGAGGTCTTCTGGAAGACAGCGAGCTCAAGCCTCTCATGAAAGAGGCACCTCCGTTTTTCCTCAGCTGAGGAATACTGTCCCCATTCCAGGTGACCCTTTCCTGAACGGGGAGCAGTTCTCAACATCACCACGAGGACAGCCCATGGAGCGAGAGATTCAACTCCTCGGAGAGGATCCTGCTCGTCAGACGACACCCTCTTAGTACCCCTTGATATCGAGGGGGCAGTGCCTTCTGAGTGCGTCGATCGAGACACACTGGTTGAGAGGAGCCCAGGAAATCGGGGCCTAACCCTCTCCGAAACAGGGAACGAAGTCCGAAACGCGTAACCCTCACCATACAGGATTTTAGAGAGGTGGGCAAAGAAGAACGTGCGCACCTAACACTTTCGTGGGATTTTAGAGAAGTGAAAAAGCATAGCGTGCACACCTACCACCAAGGTGGAATTTTAGACAGGTGGCAAAGCCTAACGTGCCCACCCACCACTTAAGTGGATTTTAGAAAAGCGGCAAAGGATAACGTGCAAACTTACCACTCGCGTGGATTTTAGAAGGTGCGCAAAGAGCACTCTTAGGGTTCTATTGTCACCCGGACGTAATGGCCGGTCGGGAACAGCAGCTCCAGCCCCCTCCTCAGAGGTGACGGGAGTGCTGTCTCCAAGGTGTGTCGACCAAGACACACTATTTGAGTGGCACCCAGGGTACCGGGGGGTTACTCCACTTTGAAACAAAGGGAACGAAGACACCACGCGTAACCCTTACCTTCACAGGACTTTAGAGAAATGGGCAAAGAATCCCGTGACCATTTACCACCTAAGTGGAATTTTAAAAAATGGACAAAGCAACACGTGCCCATCTACCAGCAATGTGGATTTTAGAGAAATGCGCACAGCTTCACGTGCACATCCCCCACTCACATGGCATTTGGAGGAATGCGCAAAGCCTGCTTCACGTGGACACTTATCATCTTATCTGGAATTTAAGTTCATGGAGACCCGACCATATCGGCCCGCCGGAAGAGGCCGGCTCGCACATCTCAGTAGTGAGGGGAGCCAGGCCTAGACAGATTACACCAGGAGGATCCTGGGTGATGCCCCCGGTACCTCCTGTTCGATGCATCAGCAAGAAGGATAGCCGGTGGGCCAGGGAAGCATCGGGGTGACCAGGCACTGTACGCCCCGTACGGGTGGCCTTGCAGCGTAGCCACCGGGGGCCTGATGTGCACGATAGGCTTCCCGCAAAGAGGGTCACTTGTATTCGGCAGCATTGATCCCGGAAGGATGAACGAAGCCGGCTTTTCTTACCGTCTGGGATGTATGTCGGACGAGTGCACGCCTACTGCAAGTAGAGCCACTGGCTTCTGAGCCAGCAACGGACCCTCATTGCGGGCGTTTCTAGCAAGGGCAAAAAAACGCACAGAATCCCGGGGGGGGAAAACCACTGCAAGGAAATATAGAAGGTTTACACACACAAGCCATCTCGGGTCTGTCAATCGATATACAGATTCAGGATATTTGATCGTACTCACCCCAATGGACCTTTGGGTGGAGCTCTGCTCGGGATCTTTCTGAACCGGGATCATCCGCTGCAGGGTAAACTTTCATATTACACAGACCCCTCAGTGAGCATTAGTATAATGCTCTCATGACATATGGATCATACTCACCCACCACGAGCCTTGTTGCCGGGGCTTTGTCCGGGGATTTTTTGACCGGACCATCGGTCAGGCGGTTTACTATGATCTAGCCATAGAACCACCAATAACATTATGGGCCCAGTAGGAGACTGTTTGAAATTTTTTTTACAGCTAACCTCGGTCAGCTGGGGATGGTGGTCATAACAGGGGAATTGGAAAAGGGGGAGGACAGGGTAGATGTTGCACCACCTGCGGGAGAGAGTGAATACCTAAGTTTTACTCTGACCCGGACGAAAGCGCTGGTGCTTTGCCCAGGTCTCACCCCTCGGGTTTCGTCTGCCTCCCCTTGACCCACGATACTTCCTTCCCCCGCCCACAGGTGGAGGCGGGGCGCGAGTAGTGACACTAGCCCTCTGTGCCCGTCTCTGTTCCTCGAACCGAGACGGGCCAGGACCCTGGTTTGTTCGGGCTCAGACCTGGTCCTTCGTGGTATGAAGGATTTGAACGTTTGCTGAGCGCGACTTCGCCTCCCTGAATGTGTCGACCACCGTCTCAACGGAGGTGCAAAACAGTTCAGAGGGCGAAACCGGGGAATCGAGAAGAAAGCCCCTTTCTTTCTCCCCGATGTCCGCCAAATTCACCCACAAATGCCGCTCCGTCACCACCATGGCAGCCATCGCTCTGCCCATGGCCGAAGCTGCCTGCTTAGTAGCCCGGAGGGCCAAATCTGTGGTGCGCCGCAGCTCAGCCGTTACGGCAGAGGAAAGGCCCTGCCCCTCACCCAGGTCCTTCAGCAGGTCAGCCTGATATGCCTGAAGCACCCCCATCGTGTGCAACGAGGCCACAGCCTGACCTGCCGCTGCGTACGCCTTGCCGTTCGTGCGCGATGTGGCTTGAAGGGGCACGGATGGAAAGGAGGGAGTTTTGAGGGATGACGTCTCACCCAGAGAGAGATAGCTGGCCAGCGTCTCTCTACAGGGGCGGCATCATCACCATAGCCCGCTTTCGCGACATGATGATATGCGCCTTTTCTTTTTTTTTTTTGTCTTTTTTTTTTTATTAAACTCGTATGTGAAACCGGTATACGCGTGAGGAAACGGGCCATCTACAATTCCTTCTCGATCTCAGTTGGACGATTCAGGAAGGAAAGAAGGATCACTTGAGTGGAGGTGTATGGACAGGATAGAGAACGTTCGTGAGGAGAATCGAGACGTCACCTCCTTGGCCGTGCCACGGGAATTCGAGCCTTGACGTGGCCCGACGACATCACCCTCTAAACGATCCATATGCAGGGCAGGAGGTTTGGGAAGGCTCAGCCTCAGCTTCTTCACTCTCCATATCCATTTCCTGCTCTTGTTGGGCTGCCCAACTGAGCACTGGCCCCTGGATAAGATGATATTAGAGAGAGGATATCATCGTCCAGTGGCTGTATCTCGCCCGACACCGATGCGCGGAAGAGGGAAACCCCCCCTTCAGCCTCATCGGCTAGGTCCACCTGAGATCCCCACGAGCTCCTTCTCCTCCGTGCCTCAGCAGCGGCGAGTCCCGAGCCGCGGGAAACCGATGGTCGTCCCTCTCCACTCGAGAAGAGAGACAAAACGAGAACGGAGCTTTTTCATTGAAAAAAACTCGCCATGCACACAGATTGCCCCCTCGAGGACATCACATGCGTGCTCCTCGCCCAAACAAACAAAGCATAGATCGTGTGAATCATCGGGTGTCAGAAACCGCTGACACGGATGTACACACTTTCTAAACGCTCCGCTAGTGCTCGCCATAGTAGGAAAAGAAAAGCTCTAACTTTGCTTTTGGAATGCACGCTTCAAACATAACGGTCAGTGAAGACGAAGAAAGTGATGATGTGCGCTACCGGCGCCTATTTTGTACTAGTTGCGACGGTAGTGACGTCATGGCTGTCGCCGGCCAAACAAGTTGGTGTTTTTTCAATGTAGGCTTCAGACACAAGTCACGACGAGGCGTTCCCCATAGCACCCCTAGAGAGGAAGCAGTTCGAAGTTCCACGAAAGGGAACTGTTGAACGTCTCTGATTAATGCAATCTACTTATACATATATTCACTATTCAACGACTTGTTAAAAAAAAGTTAAATTAATGATTCAATGACTGGCTCATAAAGAAAAAGTACTTGTTTAATTCCTGAATGAATCAACGTTTTTAGAGCGAATCTGGTTTTTAAGGCACCTGCTGGCGCTAAGTTGTAATTGATATATCTTCATTTGAAGCGTCACTTTCAAAAAGGAGATTTACTGTATCTACTGTACTTCTGTGATTACTTGAATGTTTGTAACACAGAAATAACAATATAAAAGACTTTGTAAAGATGTTTCATTAAAATTAATTGGCTTCAGCGGCCAGAACGAACCCAGATTGGCTTTGTTGTGACTCAAGGGTTTAATAGACATAGCTGAATCGTTGTCATTTAGGAATAAGATTGCGTGCTTGATTAAATCTGTTCACGGTCTGGCTATTTAAATATCCTAAACATTAAACGAGGGCTTCAAAATCACAGAGAAGAGCTCTAAGGAGCTTCCATGAGATGCTGGAGGTCTCCTTGTGTTCCTGCTCTGTGAACATGAGAGATGATGGACAGCTGTGTCTTTAGCTTTACTGTGAAATGAGAAAACAGAGCTGCTGCAGCAAACAATAATTTCCTTTTGAACCTTGCCTAAAGTACTTTTACTAAAGAACCTTACTAAAGTAGTCAAACCTGTTCATCAGAAGGGGGTGTCCCAATACTTTTGGCAATAGAGTGTGTATATATATATAGAATACAGTACTGAATATTTAACACTACATTCTACACAAGCATCTTGGCAGGTGTTCACCATACCCTGAACCAGATAGCTTCAAGTGGAAGTGAAGCTGGTGGGAAGATCTACATGTGGGATGAGGAATGGACCTGAGACACGACCGAAGGTCCCGTGATGTTGAGCTGAAGACCCAGCAGAACATCTCCCACGATCAGAGCGAGAAACCAGGCGTGAACCCCACACATGGAGAAACACGCAGAACAGTCCTTCTGATGACTCACTTTCCCACAGCGCTGATGGGATGCGAGAGTCCACTCATGCGTGGTCACCAACACCAGCTCTTGCGTGACTCAGAGACGCTTCGGCTCTCTGTGAGAGGGACGATAGTGGGCTGATTCCAGTGGGCTCCGCTGGCCGACGGATCGCAGCCAAACTCACTTTACTTCAGTCGATTGTGAAAGGAGAGACAATAGAACAAAGACAGAGACATAAAGAGGCTCCTCGGCGGCTTCTCCGCGCACATCCAGCTTCTGAGGGTAGCTTTAAAAACGGAATATTTATCATTCATATTTGAGTCATTGTCTCTAAACACACTGGTGGGCTTGTGTTCAAGGAAAACTCATCTCTCTTCAGTGGCCTCATTTATAAAACGTGCAGATTCGTGAGCCTGCAGCACAGAAGCAGTGTTAAGTCGCTGGGGGATATTTGTAGCAATAGCCAAAAATACAATGTATGGGTCAAAATTATAAATTTTTCTTTATGCCAAAAATCCTTAGGATATTAAATAAAGATCATGTTACATTAAGATATTTAGTAAATTTCCTACCATAAATATATCAAAACCTTAATGTTTGTAGTTCGTAACTAGCCATTGCTAAGAACTTCATTTGAACAACTTTAAAGTAGATTTTCTCAATATTTAGATTTTTTTGCACCCTCGGATTCCAGATTTTCAAATAGTTGTATCACGTTACACCAACAACACCATACATCAATGGAGGAAAAGCTTTATTTATTCAGCTGTCTTTTCAGATGATTTGCACATAATCATAATCAATTTGAAACACAAAAAAAAAATGACACCTTAAGACAGGCCCCTCCTTCAGGTCTGGTCTACCATTGATCTTTTTGATCTTAGAGTGTGTTCATGTTAAAATCCACACCAACATAAACAGTGTGTCAGGTTGGGGGGTTGTGTGTTGGGGGTTTTTTTTGGTGGGGTTGGTTGTATTTGGGTAAGGGTTTGGTTGTTTGTTTATGGTTTTTTTTTTTGGTGGGGGGGTGTTGGGTTTTTTTTTGGTTTACATGGGTGGGTTGGCGTTATTGGGTTGTTGAGTTGGGTTTTTAACCGTGACTACCGTAGTCAGAAAAGGTCAGATTACTTTTTTCAACGTAGTAACTAGTTAAGGTAAAGCAAATTTACCTTTAAAGTTATAAGGACATTCTGAGTTACCTTTCAAATTAAGTAACACAAGTGACTCCGTGTTCCCATTTTTGTCAATGAATGTCCTTGCCTCATGTTGAGAGGATAATCGGGGGGGGGAGGATTTATTTTAGCGCGCCACCACAGACAGAGACCAGAGAGACTAGAGACTCTCCTCAGCCTGAGGTTATTTCATTTCACGTTTGATGTCACATCATGGGCCTTACCAGCTGCCAAAAAATATATTTTGACTTTTGGCCGCCGGTTTTTTATTTTGAGTTATATATAAAAACAAATAAAGCAAGCCAGTCTCAGGGTGCACAAAAAAGTAACGACAAAAATTAACACAAAAAGCAGTACTTCAAATATACATGTAAATACGTAATGACAATTAGTGCTTTTTATTAGGTTACTAAAGCAATACCTGTAATGCATTACGGTTCCCCCAACATGCTTATATTCTAAAACAGTAGCCAGAGGTGGTGCGAAAGTCTCTGTAGGTTGGTGTTCTCCTAAGCAGGTCTTGTTTTGTCACACAGTAAGTACTGCAAGTAAGTAAGTATGTGAAAAATTCGTGAGCGATTCTTGACGCCTAGTCATTCTCAAGTCTAGGGATGGCATATCGTGTGGTGCTCGATTTAGCTCCCATGAATTAATTAGGGGGGAGTTGGGGTTTAAATATCGTGGAGACTGAAAACCATTTAAGTGCATGCAATTTCTACAGCTTCATTTTTGTGATTTATACATTTCACAACAAAGGTGTATACGCACATTTTTTGTTAATAAGTTCACTACTACATTAGATCAAATGTAGGATGGTTTCTACAAAACATTTTATAATTACATGGAACGTAAAATCTTTGATGAATTGGCAGAAAGAAGCAGCCCCAACCACATTTAATCGTTAGTACCTTGAAACATGAGCACCAAATTTTTAAAAAAACCAGCCGACAACGTCAGACAAAACAACTCTCCTAACACTCACACTAAAACTCACACACACACACAACACACACACTCTCTCTCTCACACAAACACACTCACACACACACACACACAATCACACACTCACACACACACAATCACACTCACACTCACACACTCACACTCACACTCACACACTCACACTCACACACACACACCCGCTATCTCTCACACACAACAACAAGATCAGACACAAACACAAACACACTCACACAACACCCACACACATCAACACTCATCCCACTCACCACCACACCAGACTCACACTAACACTACACAACATAATCACACACACACACACAACACACTACACACTCTCTCTCACACACACTCACTTCGATCTCACACAAAAAACAACACAAAAACACAAACACACACCACAAAACACACACACACACACACACAGCTTCAGAGAGATTACTGCCACCTTCCTTTCAGATGAATGTCAAATCAGAGTTTGGCTTAGCTTTCCTCCAGAGCATCAGCAGCAAGAGCTTCTATTCCCTGAAGCTCACAGAGACGTCAGTGCCGCTCACAAGCCTCAGAAACAGAGACATGCTGGAATCACATTCACAGATCCAGAGCAGTCGTGAACACTGGTTCCAGCGGGTTACGCAGCGACCGGAGCGCAATCTGACCGTCAGAGCACTGCTTTACATTAGTTACACCTGATGACGAGCCATGAAGAAATATAGAGCCAAACGACCCAGGAAACAAATTTAGACTACAAAAACTTTGCGGGAACATTGTTTTAAAATGTTTCTAAAACGTTGAAATGTCCAGTTTTCTTGTTGTGATTTGTTGGGTGGTTTGTTGGTTGGGTGTGTTTGTTGTTGTGTTTTAAGACAATATTACGTTTGTTTTAGGTTTTTACAAAAAACGTTTCTTACAGCGTTCTACTAAATTTATTTTCACCCAAAATATAACGTTATTTGAACGTTTATTTTTTTATATTCTAAACCTGGTTTACCCAGAAACAAGACTTAAGACTAGTCCTAGACTCAAATGTAAGTCTGAGCTGTTTCAACTGAAAGAAACTTGCACTGACTGATCTTAAAATATATCAGTGTCTTTCTTTGTCTCAAAAAGCACACCAGTAATTTTTTTTTTCTAAGCACGTTTATAAAAATTACTTAAATTGTCATTAAATGAACTATGGCCACCTAATCTGGGGGTTACTTATGGCTTATTAGTCTAAAGCCCTTCTCTCCTGCCTTTTGTCCTGTGTGAAACCAGACAGAGAGAGGCCTACTAAGGTGTATCAAAAAGAGCTGTTTATTTAAAATGGTCAGTTTTCCTGTCCTGGACTACAACACATTTCTTGCCTGCCCAAATCCGTTTTTTTTTAACTGCATTTTTCATACAAAATTTTGTAAGTTTTTATTGTAAAGTAGTTGTTGTCTGTTTTTAAAATTCCAGAAACTTTGTGTCATGATTATAACGTTACTTAAAAGTTACAAAAAAATGTTTCTTAGAATGTTCATCAAAGTACAAACATCATAAGTACTTTCTGAGAACGTTTAGTTCAAAATCAAACATTAATAGAGTTATAAGAATGTTCCATAAACATAACTTTCAGAACATTTTGTCCTAACATTTAAATAACTGTACGTTCACCTGTTGCCTGGGAAAAAACCCAAAAAAAAAAACAAAAAAAAAAAAAACACAAAAATCAAGTAGCATTTGAGAAAGAAAATAAGAGAAAGCACAGCAGTTTGGACAAACTCCTGACTGCGTTGTGATTGTGAAGCTCAAAGCAGTCGCGGAGTTGGGAGAGGGCCTCTTCCCTTTAGAACTAAAGAGCCACCATATTCCACATGTCCACAGGGCCGCAACAAAGTACTCCCTCCTTTTAAAAAGCTTCACGTTGGAGTGTTTTTTTTTTAAAGTTATCTACATGGACTCGACATCCATATAACTTATAATAATAAATGCTAGTGCCTGTTGGAGTTATTTTTATAAACTCAAATGGGCAGTAGTAGGATATGCCTTTCTTGTAACGGTGTTGATTTGCAGCTTGCCTCCTCGAAACATCACAGAAACACTCGTTTTGTTCCATCATGGAGCGGACGCCTGTGTAATAACAGCCCTCAGGGATGAGCCAAGGAGAGGAGGAGCAAGGTCAGAGTAGGAAAGGCGCAGCATCTGAGGGATCAGGGAGAGAGAAGGAAGGAGGATCTTTCTGCCCCAGTAACACCTGAAAAATAATCCTCCGCGTCTGCTTGCTGACGGAATGCGCAGTCTTGCTGTTATAGAGGTATCCTGCGGTTTCTGCTTCTGCGTTGTTCCTTGGTTGAAAACAGACATTCGCTCATCTTCTATAATAATTATCACTGCAGCTTTTAGAGTAATGTAATTATAGAGATGATGAACTGAAAATGGAAAAAAAAACTTCATTTGTCACACTACAGGACCACGTAAAATGACCGGGTGAAGGCAAAAACGTTATAAAAACTAAAAGAAATGTTGAATAAGCAGGGACGGAGCACATCAGACATATGAGGGGGCAGGGGTCAAGCGGAAAAAAAGGGCCACTTATATTATTTGAATTGTTTCTAAACAAAACATTAAAATATATTTCGCGAGATGGACAATAAAAAAAACTCACGATTCTTCAGGGTATTTTCTCGATATAACTATAATTAGATGATATTTTGCCTGAGGTGGTTATTGTGATGATATCTTAAGGACTGACGTGGAATGGAAAGTGAAAAAGTTTTTTGATATTCTTTATATTCTGTGGCTGGTCAGTTCCCAGCAGAGAGAGAATCTAATCTTTTCAATAAGTTTAGATTAGATTGTTTCTTTGTAAAGCCTTTTTTCGAATTGTGCATCATTTTTTTCAGTCAAATTCTTAACTTGAATCAGTCAATTAATATTATAATCATTTGGGTTTTTATCAAGCAGATGAAATCAGTATTGACAAAATTAATCTGCAATGCAGAGCGGTGGAACCGTGAAACAAGAAGCAGAAGAGCTGCATTAGAAGGGGACTTTAGAGTTGTTTACATGTTGTTTAATGCAGGGACATGGGATGCTTTAAACTGCAGTTACAAATGCATAAATAATGTTTTGATATTATAATATTAAAACTTTGAATACTGATATTTGAAATTATATATATAAAAAAAAGATATTTAAATGTGAAATTAAAACTGACAGTAGGTGGCAGCAAGTCACTGGTATAAGGAGCATTGCGACGGAACGACAATCATTCAAACGGTGATAATTCAGGAACGAATAGCACAGTTTCGTGGTTTGCTCAGAGACGCAAACGAATTATATTTGTTGGTGAAAGTAGAGCAAAAAACAGTCAATATGGTGTCATAAAACGGAAGTGCTTAATATTAAATTGTGTTAAGAATGCTGTATAAAATCAAGACTTGTAATAATATTGCAATATAGTGGTAATATGCTGCTTTTGGTGGAAAAAAAACGTCGTCTTCCGTGTGATACTGAGATTAACTATAGGAACATGATATAATATTAGGGTGGGCGAGATAGACGACTCACGATGTTAAAGCTGACATCGTTTAATCAGCGCATCCCAAATACCGCCCGCATCCCAGATCCCGTGTGCGTGAAAAGGATATGAAGTGTCGACGGAAACCTTATAAAGGGGAATTGCCTCAGGATCTGCAAATCATCCCAGCGACTATTCAGACATTTTACTTACTTGTGTTGTGGTAGTGGAGTTCATGTACGTAATGGCAACCAACCCCCCCCCCAGATCTGGATACTTGTGAGCAATTTTATAAATGAATCATGCCAGTGAAGAAGGCGCACTGGTATAAATAAACCCTATTGCTAGCTAAACTTTGGAATTACATGGGTTAGCTTCTCATGAGTCAGGGAGGTTAGCAAGACCAATTAAACTAAATTTGACTTTGTCTTTTGGCGTTATTAGCTGTAAATTACGAGGCCACAGGTAGATTAGTTGTTGTTCACCACCACCAAACCTTCCCGCATGACAAACAAACTAAAAACGAGAGGGAGGGATTAACTCTGCGGCTGATATCTGTCTGGAGGTCAAGCGGATCAGCTACACTGCTGTGCTGCTGAGACACGGAGGGAGAAAGGCCTGGAACTCGACAGAGTCCATATTTCCTGACCTGATATTTAGATTGTTTTATTTGTTTGACAGGGCAGCTGTGCGCAAACAGGAACCCACCACACATGACACGACGTCCTATATTATACCTATAGTCATTTATGAAAAAAAACCAAAAACACTCCCAGGAAAAAAGGGCACTTTCTCTTTAGGAAGAAAAAGGGCAGGTGCTCAAGGCTCCTTTGATGTCTATGTGTGCACGTTCCTGGTGAATAAAACCTAAGCCTTCATGACACGTTTAAAACTACAGTAACATATTTAGTCCATCAACATGTTATGCACCAACAACCCAAATATAAATGTTCAAATTCATTAATTCACTGAAATAGTTTGCATTCAACTTTCCAAAAGCTACATATCTGACAAGATACAGCGCTGATATTTTGATATCAATGTGAGATTAATGAGCTGCGCAGGAGTGAGTGTTCATGCCCGAGGCTGACGAGTCTCATGATCGCAGGAAATCATGTATTTGGCATCTATTTAAGATCTGAGAAACAAGCTCCACCAGACCTCCGATCGGTTTTCAGGCCTCACGGCAGACGAAATGCACTGAAAATTAAACCTTAAACCTGAAAGAAAAAAATTTATGATTCTTTCAGAAGAAGCTTCCAGCTGAGTTTGAATGGGGGGGTTCAAACACATATGTGTTCATAAAAACAAACAAACAAACAGAGGATTACTGAAAATTAGTTGCATTTCTGAAACAATAAACCAGAATTTTATGCTTCCTTGTTATGAACAAAACTGTTAATTTACCACATGAAGAAATCCTATTTTGATGAATGAATAATGTGCTTTCTGTGCTTCTATGAAGCATATTTTCTCTCTGCCCATCATGTTTAAATAATCTGATCCATCTGAGATCTTGCTACAGATGGTTGAGGCCAAAGAACACAAGAAAAGCATTGAAATGATGGTGGAAATGCAGTTTTGTGAAGAAAGAGCCACTGCGTCCAAACCACAAACAACTTCAGCTGCACAAACCAATGAAGCATCCACAAAAACCAGCCTGAACAGACATTATATAAGATAAACATAATCTACAACTTGAATTATCATCTAAAGGCTAATATTCAAGTGCAGGCCTGAGAGACATTAACATTATTTCACTCATTTTTTTTTACGTTTACTGGAATCATTTTCTGTTCATTCTCTCTCTGTGTGGTGACAGAAGAAATTCAGTATCTCTGGCTTGTAACGCGACCTCTCTCTGCGTATCTCACTCCGTCCTTCCCCCTTACTCTCTCACAAACTACCTCGTCACTCCACACACTCACGAACACCAACACACACTACACCTCACAAACACACACAACTCTCACCACCACAAACTATTCTCACACACACACACTTACACATCCAAAACACACACACAAACAAACACTCTACTCCTTCACACACTCACTAAAACTCTCGCACCCCACACACACAGTTTTGTTTTTCTGGTTTATGGGGACTCTCCATAGGGGACTGGTTCTTTTTTTTTTTTTTTATGTACAGACTATTATTCTATTGCCCTTTACACCAACCCTACCCTAAACCTACCCCTCACAGGAAATTTGTGCATTTTTAGATTTTCAAAAACCTTCATTCTGTATTATTTATAAGCTTTTGTAACCGTGGGGACCACAATTTAGGTCCCCACAGTGACACGAGTCCCCATGAGTCTGTGGGTGTTCCGTTTAAGTCCCCCTTACCCCCAGGAGGATTTGTATATAAACCAGTACTACCACACACACACCCTCTCACCCACCCACACACACACACCTCACACACACACACACACCACACACACCCACACACACTCCTCTCGCCTTCTCTCTCGCTCTCCTCTCTCACACCACACACGACAAAACACATCTCACACACAACACTCACACAAAGATTATCGGATCTGTCTTATCGAGTCATTTCTGTAGATTAACTGCAAACGCTGTTGTCGGTAAGAATGAAAATTAATTTTCAATAATTAAATAGATAAATAAAAACTCTGGTCTCTCTCTCTCACATCACACACTCCCACCACACACACAACACACCACCACACTCACACACACACTCCACCACACTCTCTCCTCTAACATAACACCCACAAACACACACACCCAAACACCACACACATCTTCTCTTCACACACACACACTCTCTCTCAATCAAAACCACCACACCCACACACACTCTCTCTCACACACACACACACCCACACACAAACCACACACACTCTCTCTCTCCTCCTCACACCACACACACCACACACATCTCTCAGGACACACAACCCCACACACATTCTCTCTCTCTCTCTCCACACACACCACACTCACTATTAACACACTACCACACACTCCTTCGCACACACACACACACCACACACCCACACCCGCAAAACTCACACACACACACCACCCTCTCTCTCCTCTCCTCTCTCTCTCTCTCTCTCTCACTCACAAACACACACAATCAAACACACACACACACACACACCTATCTCTCTCTCTCTCTCTCTTCTCTCTTCTTCACAACACACTCTCTCTCTCTTCACACACACCACACACACCACACACCTCACACACACACATACACACACACTCTCTCTCTCACCCACGCACACACAAACACACACACACCACACACACACACCACAGATACCAGCTCTGTCCCATTATCGCATCATTTCTGAGATACTGCAAACGCGTCTGTAAGAATGAAAATGAATTTCACTAATAAATACTGAAGATTCAGTCCAACTCTGGTCTCTCTCTCTCTCACACACACACACACACACACACACACGCAGCGCAAAACTCTTATTAAACCGCATTGTGTTGGCAGGCGCGCAGGTTCATGTTGGTAATATTAATTAAAATTTTTACACGAACTGTAGAAATGGCTGCAGTGCAAAGCACATTAGAGGAGAGAAAATCCTTCACAGCAGAGTCAAATAAGCCCGATCATGTTTTAAATGTCTCGCTTTCGTTCAGACAAAGCAGCGGTTTGTAAAACGAAGCATAATAATCTCTCAATTTGTTTTTATGAGATATATCTATATTTCTTTTTAAGTTAATCTAATTTTCGTTGAAGAAGATTAATTTGATTCATTTCACCGATGCGACTGAACAAGAAGACATTTAAAGTATTTTTAAAAAATAATTTCGGCATCAAACTTTTATAGATAGAGCGAGAATAAATGTGCCAAATTTAGAATCGTCTCACCCAAAGTGATGGATCCAGATATCAGCAAAGAGCGAACGAAACCATCAGATCTGAGGAAGCAGCCTTCTGCTCCCCCAAACCAATAAAAGATGAAGGAATTCTGAGGAAATCAGGAGGAAAAATCCACAGCAGCTGCATTTGTTATGAGATAAATCCTCTTCGTGGTGCGCAGGTGAACATCGGACTGACAGTGAGATCAAATGATGAGGATGAAGAGGAGGAGAAATCGGAGATGAAGATGATGCATCAGTTAAACATGTGTTTTCTCGTCATTGTGTGTGTTCTGGAGCAGGTCCAGTATCTCCATCATCGGCGGATCGCGGAGCATCTCCTGCACCTTTAGCCCGCAGTGCGCCTCACATCACCGGCTCAGACACACAGCAGAACACCGCCGGACTCAGCCGGAGCTCCCTACAGCAGAGAGAGAGAGAGAGAGAATGACGAGGAAGAGGAGGATTTGATTGGAGAGAGGAGGAGAGAGAGTCAGTCACTGCAGACGCGCACGGCCACCCAATGGAGAAGATCTTTTGATTCCAGCAGCCATAATGCAGGTGAGACACACACACACACACACACACACAACCGCACACACACACACACACACACACACACACACTCACACACACTCTCTCTCACACTCACACACACACACACACAGGTTTGTTTTTGTGAAAAGTGGGGACTCTCCATAAGCGTAATGGTTTTATACTGTACAAACCGTATATTCTATTGCCCTACACCTAAACCTACCCCTAAACCTACCCCTTACAGGAAATTTTGTGCATTTTTAGATTTTCAAAAAAAATTTTTTTCTGAATTATTTATAAGCCTTTTGAAGTACGGGGACACTGAAAATGTCCTCATAAATCACCTTCTCGTTGTAATACCTATGTCATACCCATGTTATTATACAAATTTGTGTCCTCATAAACCACATAAACATGCACACACACACACACCAAACCCCACACAAACAAAAATCAGTACACACAACCACACACACACACACACACACTCACTCACACACAAACACACACTCACTCACTCACACAGCATATGTGTAGCCCACTTCGTATCAACAGGACATTGAAAGTTCATGTTTATAATGATCTGGGATTCTGCAGCGGCACTGAATGAAGCCAGTGAGTGATTTTACTTTTAATTGGATTTTGTCCAACACACAACCCAACACTGACAAACTCACGCTGACCTGCGATTTCCAAGGACTGTCAGCGAGTCTGCTGTGATGGTTGATGGCTGGACTGGGATATTCCTGGTGTGTGTGGAACGTGAGGTTCATGAATGGCTCTTGTTAGATTCCTCGGACGCCGCTGGCCTCTGAGGCATCTTCTGTGAGAGGAATTTTGATGAAGGGCTTCGACACCGAAGAAAAGAGCCCTCAGAGCCTGAGTGGCCCCTCTGTCCTCTCCGTGTCAGAGCCGCGGGACAAACGTGACTACGTAATAAATGAAAAGACGGACAAATGCGGCTTTGATTGCGGCGAAATTAATCGGTTCCATCATCTAGGATCGTACACATCCACAGAAAAACCAGCCAGACACAGACGCGCTAGAGTGGAATTCAAAACCAGGAGTTTGCATGGGTTTTAATTTGAGCAAAGTAAAAACTAGAAAAAAAATTATCTAATGTATCATAAAAATGCACCCTAATTTGCATACTAAATACAAAAAAATGAGTAAACAGGCTTTTTAATTTAGATGAACAGCAAATATTTTTAATATAAACATAAATTGTCGGTTACACTATTTTAAGGTGTCCTAGTTACAGTGTAATTATACAAGTAGGCTACTGTAATATTAATTAACTACATGTACTTACTGTATGGGTAGGGTTAAGATTAGAGTCTGGTTTAGGGTTACTTGCATTATGTAATTATGCATAAGTAGTTACTTAAATGTATAATTACACTTTAACAAGGACACCTTAAAATAAAGTGTTACCAATTGGTTTTTACCTGTTGTTCACAAGCTGCATAGGCAATAAAGAGCTGATTTTCAATATTTGCTTCGTACAATGGATTATAAGTAAATATTACATCATCCTGCGCACTTTTTGTTTTGAGTCATATAAACCATCCTGTTACTATTTTGGTGTTAGTAACCGCTGCAAACAATTGAGTGCGTGAGTGAACTGTCCTAATGAATCGAACTGAGCATATCATTTTAGACGCTTTTGCAATCCCATTTTACCGATTAAATATGAGTGAGAATCTGAGAATATGACAATCTGGCATCATTGGCTCTCATTGTAAACAGCTGATACTACAAATAACACACCACTTAATTGCTGCAATATTCTCAGAGAAATTCATTCTCAGGTCGATATATATGTCAGTCCCATAGACACATATGGACTCGTGCATCAGTACTAATGTTCCAGCATTTCAAAGTAAATTCTACACCATATTTTATTCAGTGTCTGAGTGAGACAGTGCCCCAGAATTAGAGAGTGTTGGGCAGACGCTTACAAAAATTACAGTTTCACCACAAATAAAGCCAAAAAACCATGTTTACTATGGTAACCACAAATTAGTCATGGTTTTGCTACACTAACCATAGTTTAACCATGGTATTTGTAGCGAAACTGCGGTTATACAAATGGTAATCAATACGCCAAAAAAACATGGTTACTACACTTACACTACAATAAAGGGGAAAAATCACTACCAATGCTGTCTTTTCCTGAGAAGGTCCACCATCCAACCACTAACTCAAGCCATTTCAACCCTGATCAGCATCAGCGGGGAACCGGACGGAGTAATCGCTGTAACACCGTCTCTATCGAGGATGAAAGGCCTGTCATGAGCACAAACAGTCAACGATCATCAAAATAGACCGTGTCATTATCGTATCATCCACTTCAACAACGAAGCCAAGAGTGGAGTCAGAGCTCGAGGACGAGGGCTGCTTTCTCAAGTGAAGCTTTGCTTGATTTTCAAGAAGGCTTGATTAGCAGAACCAGACGCTGATGTTTTTAGGTTCCCCTGCAGCAGAGACAAGAAAACAAACACACACAGAGAAAACGAACGTCAGCCGTGGGTTTTCATAAGAGCAGTGGGAGTTAGTTTTATCTTGACGGATCACAGGATTCCTCTGGGGTCTTCTGACAGCTTCAGGTTCATGACAGACAGCAATAATAACATTGAGACTAATGGCTTATTTCCTCTTTTTGACACTCAGATCAGATCGTGAATTTCAGTCAAGAGCCACAGCGTGAGTCTCCGTATGGAAGAGTACCGTTCTTAACTCTTTCCCCGCCAGCGTTTTTGAAAAAAGTTGCCAGCCACTGCCAGCATTTTTGCTGATTTTCACTAAAATTGCATGGCCCCCAGAATGTTTTGTTGTGTGAATATCTGAACATGCAATACATCAAAATAAAGATCAGATCCTCTACTTTCAAACACAATTTTATTCTATCTTCAAACACTGTTTTTTTATCAACACTTGAATGTAGGTAGGTTTCACAAAAAAAAAAGCAACATTTTGAGCAAAATCAATTTTTATCAAATACTACTACATCTGGATCTTATCTAGTAATATTATCAAAGCAAAGATGCAGTAGATGGCTTCCATCAGTACTCCCAAAGCTTGCACAGGTCTTTACCACTTTCTGGATCCACATTTCACTCTGAAACATTAGGCAGTTTTCATTTATACGCGGTTAGTGTTGATGATCGCATTATTTTTCATGTGCATATGCTTACATATGAGATCGCTCGTTCCTGCGTCTTCCTGGTCTCTGTTTTTGATCGGCACATTCAAGACTCATTCAGGAGATGCGTAATAGCGCCCCCTAACGTTTAACAGCGAAAACACTGAAAATTCCATGTTTGGCGGGGAAAGAGTTAATAACTGTGGAGATGTTCAGAAATGAGACCAGCTTTAGAAGGAAACCATTACAGATTCTCTTATATTTCTGTTCACTTTTGTTTTATTCCATCGTAAGTGCTCTCGCATTTAACTGGTGACCACTTTTGGCGCTTTGGGAAAAAGATATCACTACTGTATGTTTGGTTCACCAGGATTTGGAGTCCTGTGTAAGACTGGAGAAAGCACAAGAGCAGCAGTGTGGACGTAGATTCATTTACTGCAGATCCAGGCCAGCAGAATTCATTTCAGTTCAGTTATAGTGTTCGCTGTAGAAAGCCAGAGGCCTTGATCTCACGAGCCTGGAGCAACAAGCGCATCCACTTGCGTGTCATCTGCATTCAGCGCAGTGACAGTGATGCAGCAAAGAAGAACCTGTATCAACACACTGGTGAATTATGTAACAATGTGTCGCCTTTGTTTGGTGAATGGTGTGGTGAATATGATTCTTTTGTGATGAAGCACACACTGTGAGTGCTAGCGGTGTGGAGGACAGCATTACATCACCGATTATACCGAGTTATTTCTGTCCGCTCTGACAAAAGCTCTTTCACCATCTAACAGCATGTAGACACTTGAGATCTCAAATTTGTGGTTTTGTAAGGGTTTACAAGAAGCCAGTTCCTGTTTACACAGTCAACTTGGTTTGTAAAGGCTGTTTTTCACAAAAAGCTCATAACTATTTCCAGTCGGTGTGAACAGCATCTATTACTGTTTGCACTTAGCAGAAACTATGCTATCTGTTGCTTTTTTACTCTATGCAAACAGAATCTACCACTATTTACCCCTACCTATAACCTGTAGAAACAGCAATCAGGTTTTAAACACTTCATTTAAAGTGGTCATGACATGGATTTTTTGCACCAAAAACAAATGTGGAAAAATTATTATTTTCAACCCTCATTCTAAACCGGTGTTTAAAACAAGCTGTTTAAAGAGTCCTTTAAGGCTTGTCAGTAATCAGCCGCTGTTGTGATTGGCTAACGTTACTGCATAGGAAACAGTATCAATGCCCCTCACTATTGCATGTGTGTGTGTTTTGACAACATTATAAAAAAAAGGTAATTTCCAGACAAAGCATTATCTCTCAACAAATGTTTCATTGTGACTCTCCATGACACTGTGCCTCGTTTACTAAACAACAAAATCCTCAGACACGATCCGGGAGGCCATTAAAATAAACTATCCACTTGTTCCGTACGCAGAGATCTTTCGGATATCTGTAGAAAGATGCGAACGAGCCATTTAAACCAAACTGTAATTATTTGCTTTTGACGCAACGTGACACTCGCATTCACCGTGATCAAGTGTTAGCCGTTAAGCTACTGAATGCCAGTGGGCGGGGCCTATGCTGAGAAGAGGCGTGTTTTATGCAAGGTCTGTGCCCCCGCGTGAAAACGAGACTTTTTTGGGAGTTGATTAAATAAATGTTTGTTTATAATGAGGAGGACTTAAGCTATGAAACTTGCAGGATGTTTTAATGGTACAAAGACCTCATATTTGCCAAAAAATCAAGGCAAATTTGATTTTTCATGTCATGACCCCTTTAAAAAAAATCTGTGCCTTTTAAAACCGTTAAACTCAGCCTTTGTCATTTGAAAAAAAGTTAAATTAATTATAAGTGTAAGAGGGAATATCTAGACCTCGGACACAATCCGACTAGCAGCTACAGAACGCAATCTAAATCGCAGTATTATTATCATTTATCATTGATTATTGCTGCTGTTGTTTCCGGGGCGTATGTTTGAACACTGTCTGTTAACGTGGGAGGCGACAACGGAGTTGAGGATCCAAATGCTGCTTTTATTCACAAGAGTGGTCAAAACAGGCAGAGTCAAACAACAGCAAAAAATATCCAGGCTGAGACAAAAGAGTAATCCAAGAACAGACAATGGTCAAGAAAGCACAGGAAGAGCAAGGCAAGTAAAGAGCACAGAGTAACTCTGAACAGGTAGCAGGCAAATCAATAATCAAGATCAATGTGTGTGTGAAGGTGAAACCATTTATAGGAGTGTCACTGTGGGATTAGGAAGGTATCGAGTTGTGGTGCAGAGAATGAGGTTGCCTACTATTTGAGAGACAAAAAAAAAAAAAAACGCTGCTGAACTGGGATGAGATCCTTATGAGAACAGGTGATGCAGCTTGATGAATCGGCGGGGCAAAGGATTATGGGAAATGGAGTCCTGAGTGAATGGCAAGGTACAGAATTGAGTGCCCTCTAGAGGAACTCATGGGCACTCCAGCTGGAGATCATGATAATGTCTCTCTCTGCTCAATATTGGCCATTGACTCTTTTGCTCGGCGTCTGAGTCTCAATATCACACTTGAGTTTGCTGAGGTTTTCATTGGGGATGCGAGCCAAGCTTTACATTCACTTTAATTGATCGAAAAAACTCATCCAAATGAAGCCAACTGGGAGATCATTGGTAAAAACCACAAAAGATACTCAAGCACATGAAGCCTCAATGCGAGAATGAAGAGAGATGAGGGGGGCTCAACTGTGATGGGTCAGGCTCTGGAAAGTGCATTACTCACTAAACACGCAGGATTTAAAGTCCTGGATCGCAGCGGCTGGGCGCGACCGAGGGAGTTTGAGGGCACGCGTCAGACATCATTAGGCCGCTTAATTGTCTGTCCATTTGTAACTATTCAAAGCGTTGAATTACACATCGCATGTTAGCATCAGGCATTGCGGGTGCGTGATGTCAGTCAGGGATGATGGTCGAGTCGGGCTCATGATAGACGTACGCTCCGCGTACTGGATATCAAGGGCGTAATAATGTCAGATGGCGCGCGGCGTTCCTTCAGATCCTCTGGAAACTGGCTAGCTTTAAGATGATGTCTTGGAGCTTGGAATAATGTATGTAGATAGAGAGAAGGAGACTATCAGTAGAGAACGTGCTTCATGTCGTCACACTATTAAGAAGCGGTGAGAACTGGAGATAGGGCTGGACAGATTGGCTCAGAAAAATTATCATGCTCATTTTTTTCTAGAGTCAGTTGATATCAGCTTAAGGTATCGAGCAATAAATGTCAAATATTTGCTTCTCTTTCATTTACAAAGCAGATTTTTTGGCTGCTCAAAGTTAAATTTTCTTTAGAAACCAGGAACGGCTTTAATTGCGGGTTTGAAACTTATTCTTATGATCAGACTGACTAAAGCACGGCTTTTGAATTCATTACATTTTCCAGTCATGATTTTCCTGACACCAAAAAATGATCGTTAATAGAAAAATATCCTTCTTAGTTTCTGCGATGTTCTAATGAGTGATATTGTTTTCAATCTAAGAACATGCTGTGATTGCCGATAATATTAATAATAATAGATATCGCTACTCGCTTTATATTTAATACATGTCTACATTAATATAATAAAATTTGATTATAATACAAATACCCACATTTCTGACACAATACCATGCTGTGGTTAGTGTTACTACAGTAAATCTATGGTAAATGATGGTGATTTGTAGACTGAAAAGGCTTCTAACTGTATCGTTGCGCGCAGTGTTTCTCATGTTTGTCAGCGCTGTTTCATCTGGCTTTAAACTCGTTTAAATCAACAAATCATTGTGCCCGTCGCTGAATTCAAGCGCTTCACACTGGATCTCACAGCGCTGTTCAGTGTTGCGTAATCAGGCGAGTAACGCGGCATTACTTCTCTAATGTGCTCGCAAACGCGCGTGCTATCCGGCTTGAAGCTTTAAGGTCAAGTGGAAAACAGTCTGTGTGTCACACTTCAAGTGAGTAGCGGTGTTTCGTTCTGCTGTTGAACAATTATCGAACTCTTGTTATCATTTTATCGAGGAAAATGTAATCGTTATTGATTTATTGCCCAGCCCTTTCTGGAGAGAGCCATCCATGAGCGTTCCCATTCATCTCAATGGATGCTCGTCTACAGGTGTTTATACAGACTTCAGTCTCATTACCAAGAAGTTTCATTCCAAAGTTCAGTTTGAAAAAACTACGGCCTGTGAAATTGTATCATGTGAAGATGTGATTATAAGCGGTTTGTAGGTCGGTGGGGCAGGAAATATGAGTAGAGATTGCATAAATTTACATTTTGGATATTTTATTATTTGTTATTGAGTTGGTTTTAAAAAAATACTATGTAGAACAGCTGTGGATGTCATGTGAGGAATGACTCTGACGTCCAAACTCGCATACTGAAATCTCTTTTCTATATAATATCCAAAATTAGAATTAGTGTCCCAAATCACATGTTGAAATGAGTATTGGATTAACCTGGATTGTCTCCTATTTTCGGTGAAAACTGGAGGCGCAGGTCTAATCGGGGCTAATATTGCCAGCAACCACCAAGTGTTTAACAACAAACATGAATCATAAGTGTTAAAAACTACAAATATGTGACGCCTGGCAGCATAGGGCAAAAGGTCATTGTTGAGGTCGCTGGGGATATTTGTAGCAACTAACGCATAGGCAATAGCATTTAATTGGGTTTCACAATTATACAATTCTCTTTATGCGCAAAAATCATTAGGATAATTGACGTAACGATTCATTATTCCTACTGAAGATTTTTGTAAATTTCCTACTGTACTATAATACTAAACTTAATGTTTGATTAGTAATATGCATTGCTAAGAACTTAATTTGGACAACTTTAAACATGATTTTCTCAATATTTAGATTTTTTTTGCACCCTCAAATTCCAGATTTTCAAATAGTTTAGTTAAATATGCACTATACTACTCTGCTACACACTACTACTTTTTCTTCACAAAAAAAATACCTAGTTTTAGGGCATAGTTTAAATAGACCAATTGGGATGCAGTAATTCTGTGTCGCAATTGATGCCCACATTTCAGGAAAGTAACTATTATAAAACTGACCATTATTACTAGTGAAGTGAAAATGACTTTAAGTTCCTTCTTACTTTGGAATGTAATGGTGACTTTTCATAAAAGTTTGCAGCCTCAATGACGTATGCAGCCGACAAACGCCACCATCACAGAAACGGTGTGAAAGCTTCACTGGTGACGTCACAGACAGCAGACGGGACAAATAGACGTGCATGAGACACTTTAAACAACAATCAGACACCGAGTAAACAGCTGCTGGAAGATCAGATGACATCTGCACTATTACTGCAATCACCATGAATGAAAAAATAGCTTTTCTCCCCACGACCATGAGCTCCTGCTAGAGTCAGATAATGATGAGGATCTCAGAGACCTGACTGTTCTCTCACAGGAGAACATCACGCACTCTTCTGTCATCCCGTCCTCCGCCGAATGCAGACTCAGCTCCTCATGCTGTCAGCGAATGCTCGGAGAGGACGGGTTAATGGCGTCAGCTGTCATTTAGCAGAAACGCACTGTTCTGACCCCGAAGATCAGCAGAATCAGTCAGTTTCTCAACAGCGCTCCATCATTATCCAGCAGCCAAACACTCGAGTTACGGCAGAAGAAGAGGAAAGCTGATTTTTTTCCCCATCAGACACAGTGCTTCCTGATTATTTGTTGACTTTCATAACGTTCTGATGACGGTCTGATTGGACGCTGTATGGCGCCGTTATAGTTTTATATCGTTTTGATTGCACACATAAACCGCTCCAACTCTAGAAGGTTCTGACGACCTTGTGGACATTTAATTGCAGCAGCTGTGCATCGCTTTTTATACGGCATCATAAAGAGTTCTGTTTGGGCATCTGGTGTTCAAATGAATAATCATCAGATGAGACTCTAATAAAACACATAAATATGTAACCGCAGGTGGAGGAAGACGAGCGAGCGAGAGAGAGAGAGGCCAGGTTTATCTGAAGTTCGTTTAGTGTTGCTTGATTGGCAGTGGCCTAGATTCACTGTCGTCTCCAGACCGTCCCATTTCTGCTGCGCATCGCTCTAAAGTGTGTCAGTCTGTCCCGGGAACATTTGGCAAAGCGGAGGAGTTTTTCTGCCCCACACGATTCTTCTTCTCTCTCCTTCCCTTGCACACACTCACACACTCTCTCACACACTCGCTCACACACACACACACCCACACGCACCCACACACACACTCTCTCACACACTCTCTCAGCCACACATACACAACTCTCCTCACACACACACCACTCTCACCACACACACCACCACAACGCTGATCTGATACCGATACACCTACAAAGTTTATCTGCTACACACAGCAGATCTACACAGTAACACACTCAACACACCACGCCTCACACCACAACTCGCACACACACACACACACACACACACACTCTCACACACACACACGCTGATCTGATACCGATACACACTACAAGAGTTTATCTGCTACACACAAGCAGATCTGACACAGTAACACACACACACCCACACACTCACACACACACACACACACTCACACACGCTGATCTGATACTGATACACACTACAAGAGTTTATCTGCTACACACAAGCAGATCTGACACAGTAACACACTCACACACTCACACTCACACACACAGATACGGAACATGTCAGAAACATCTCAGCATCTGCAGACACATCTCTTCAGCCTGAATCACAAACACAAGCGACACGCTCAGCAGGAACATCTGCATTAAATCATTTAACACACACACTTTTATCTAGATGAGGACAATAAAATCATTCACCAACAAATGTACAAAAACACTCACACACACACACACACTCACTCACAAATACCCTTTCTCACACCACACACACACACACAACACACACACACACACACACAACACACCGCACCTCACCATACCTTTCACACCAGACCACACAACACACCACACACACACACACTCACAAATACACAGCGTTTATATGCCAAGCTATCTCAATATATTATATAAGACATTATAGTCTTTATACTGTATGTGATACAATGACCTTTAGAGTGGCAAATATCACAGATTCTTACAGGAACATACAAGTCAAGAGTATAAAATTAAATAAAAAATAGTTTGTATATCAAACAATGATATTGAGTTAATCTGTTTAAATGTTTGGGTGAATATCCTATGGTTACACTTTATTTTTGATGGTCACCTTTAGATATTCTTTGCAACTGCACGTTAACTAACTCTATTAGAGTATTAGTAGAGTGTTAGGTTAGTAGAACAAGTCGAGATGTACTTGCAAAGCTACTTTCAGTACTAGTCAGTAGAATGTGTGTCAAATCAGAATAAAGTGTTACTGATCCTACTTCCATTTTCTCACAAGAGTAATGTTTAATTTAAGCATGCATTTATATTTCAGTTTTTCTTAAGTTTCACATACATTTTCATCTAGAATATCAGCCTGGATTTCCATTCCTGGATTCGTATGTTTCAGATGCAGAGCTTTACCAATGCTGCATGGATGTCGAGTTAGTTCTAATGCAATTACCAACTAGTTTAGCTGAGCACTGCATTCTGAACTTCATGACTGTTGTGAAAAACAGGCAAATATAAAAACAACCAAAATGGCTGCAACTCAACAGTTCAATGTGCTTTTTCTCATTTTTTAAATAAAGAAATTAGTTAAAAGAGAAATGCACAAGCCCTGATCATGCAGAAGAGCTCAAAGTTTCTCATCATCACGCGTTTCCATGACAACCATTAAAAATCACCTCATCTTCAGTCATTTCATAAAGCTTAACTAAAATTTGCTCTCTTTTAAAAGTCATAGTTAAACTTCAGGTTTTTATCACTCTTGCGAAATTGGATTAATTTGCAGCCTAAATGGAGTTCCATGCCATGCACAGAAGTGGTGTAATAAATAGGCAAAAATGTAATTTAAATTGCAATAATAATTGAAGCACACGGTTCCAGCGATTCATTGTGAAATAATGATGTCTCTTTCAACTTCCATTATGCAGTTTGATTTTTATAATGATCAAAGCCGTTGAGTTTCTTCATCACATTCTCTCAGAAAAGTGCTTATTTTCTATAGCGCGGCACAGATTTTATGCTCAAAAGATAAGATCAAATATTTGCTTTTAAATGGCATGAAATAAGTGCATAAATAAAATAAAGAGCAAACATGTAATATGAAGAGAAGCGTTAAAACCATTGTGGAATAACATCAGCGGCGAGCGATGAACGTCTACAGATGAGCTTCTGAAGATCAGATGTTTCAAGGCTGCAGAAGATCAATCTTCTTCATTAGCATAAGATAAAAGATGCACACAAACATACAGTAGATCCTCATGGAAAACAGACAGAAAAACACTTGCATTTTCTGCCCAATATGTCTGAGAAAGTTTCTGTTTTACATCCACATGATCAAAGGACTCATATATGGAACATAATGGTTGACGAATCATAATTATACATTTATCTTTCACTGTATTTGTACAGTACCGCGCGGTACAGTGTCCAAAACCCACAGAGTTTGTGGGAACCTGAAGAGCTGCAGCTCATGTGTGGAGAATCCAGCCGATAATGCATCCGACCGGCCAAGATCCTGCTCAGATTACAGGCAGCCCATATAAAAATACACGGGCCGAATGGAGGAGATCAGACCCCCCTCTAACTCCCAGAACACACACACACACCACACACACACACACACACCCACACACACCCCACACATGCTGATCTGATACCGATACACACTACAAGAGTTTATCTGCTACAGTTCATTGTATCAGCAGGACACACAAGCAGATCTGACACAGTAACACACTCACACACTCACACACACACACACACACAGACACGGAACATGTCAGAAAACATTCAGCATCGCATACCATCTCTTCAATCTCTTCAGCCTGAATCACAAACACACGCGACACGCTCAGCAGGAACATCTGCATTAAATCATTAACACACACTTTTATCCAGAGGCGGACAATAGAAGCAATTCACCAACAAACGTACAAATGTTAAGTGCTTTTAAGCATTTAAGAGTCCTCAGTTATCTAACAGTAGATGCAGGGGCGATTTAGTGATTGGGTCCCCCAGGCAAATAATATTAATTCGGGCGCCTTACCTGGTGCAGTAAGTTGCACACATTTTACAAATTTAGCCTTGATTTCCTTTTTTTTGTGATGTTGCTGCTGCATAATTGTGCCCGTTCCCCACAGGTGTCCAATGCTTCTACATTTTTGATGTAGAGTACAGGTGCATCTCAATAAATTAGAATGTCGTGGAAAAGTTCATTTATTTCAGTAATTCAACTCAAATTGTGAAACTCGTGTATTAAATAAATTCAATGCACACCGACTGAAGTAGTTTAATCTTTGGTTCTTTTAATTGTGATGACTTTGACTCACATTTAACAAAAACCCACAAATTCACTATCTCAACAAATTATGACTATGGTGACATGCCAGCTAGTCAACTCAAAACACCTGCAAAGGTTTACTGAGCCTTCAATATATGGTCTCTCAGTTTGGTTCACTAGGCTTCACAATCATGGGGAAGACTGCTGATCTGACAGTTGTCCAGAAGACAATCATTGACACCCTTCACAAGGAGGGTAAGCCACAAACATTCATTGCCAAAGAAGCTGGCTTTTCACAGAGTGCTGTATCCAAGCATGTTTAACAGAAAGTTGAGTGGAAGGAAAAAGTGTGGTAGGAAAAGTTGCACCAGCAAAAGGGATAACCGCAGCCTTATGAGGATTGTCAATGCAAAATCGATTCAAGAATTTGAGCGAACTTCAAGGAATGGACTGAGGCTGGGGTCAAGAAATCAAGAGCCACCACACACAGACGTGAATTTGGTTACATTTGTGGTATTCCTCTTGTTAAGCCACTCCTGAACCACAGACAACATCAGAGGCGTCTTACCTGGGCTAAGGAGAAGAAGAACTGGACTGTTGCCCAGTGGTCCAAAGTCCTCTTTTCAGATGAGAGCAAGTTTTGTATTTCATTTGGAAACCAAGGTCCTGGAGTCTGGAGGAAGGGTGTAGAAGCTCATACCTCAAGTTGCTTGAAGTCCAGTGTTAAGTTTCCACAGTCTGTGATTGATTTGGGGTGCAATGTCATCTGCTGGTGTTGGTCCATTGTGTTTTTTGAAAACCAACGTCACTGCACCCATTTACCAAGAAATGTTGGAGCTCTTCATGCGTCCTTCTGCTGACCAACTTTTTGAAGATGCTGATTTCATTTTCCAGCAGGATTTGGCACCTGCCCACACTGCCAAAAGCACCAAAAGTTGGTTAAATGACCATGGTGTTGGTGTGCTTGACTGGCCAGCAAACTCACCAGACCTGAACCCCATAGAGAATCTATGTGTGTGAGCTGAAGGCCACTGTCAAAGAAACCTGGGCTTCCATACCACCTCAGCAGTGCCACAAACTGATCACCTCCATGCCACGCTGAATTGAGGCAGTAATTAAAGCAAAAGGAGCCCCTACCAAGTATTGAGTACATGTACAGTAAATTAACATACTTTCCAGAAGGACCCCCCAAACCCCCCCCCCAAAAATTCACTAAAAATGTTTTTTATTGGTCTTATGAAGTATTAAAATTTGTTGAGATAGTGAATTGGTGTATTTTTGTTAAATGTGAGCCAAAATCATCACAATTAAAAGAACCAAAGACTTAAACTACTTCAGTCTGTGTGCATTGAATTTATTTATGTTTAATTTCACAATTTGAGTTGAATTATTGAAATAAATGAACTTTTCCACGACATTCTAATTAGTAAAGCTCATGTTTCCTCCGACATAACAGCGAAAAAAATCTGAGATTTCAGACACTCAGCTGCTGTAGTCCACTAGAAAAAGTTTAAAATAAATATAATGCTAAAAATAATGCTGTTTTTAAATAATTTCTACAGATTTATCACACTTCTGTGCACAACCTCACACACTTACAACTTTATAACTTTATGTTGCATGTTTGTTTTTCCCCTCTTTCCTTCTTTATTATTATTTTTTCTCTTTATCTTTTTGCCTTAATGTTTCTTCATTTGAATGTTTTTATAGTTGTTTTATCATCTGGCCAAATGACTACAGTTGGAAATTAGCCAGCTGCCTAATAAATATACAGAAATGCTAACAAATGCATATTGTCTTTACAAGTAAATAAACAAACATTACATTCTGTGCATATGAACGTGTGTGACGCAGCTCATTAATAACGCTGTGTGTCACGTGACGTCCTGCCATCCTCAAGGTGTACTGAGAGTCTGGTTCATTGGGTTTCAATGGGTCCGTCACCCCTTAACGAGCTCGAGATCTGAACTCATTTCACCGGCTTTAACTCAGTGAACTCTTCACATGTCAGACTAACCTCGTGCTAAGCGCACAGAGACTCTTCGCTCTGTTACTTTAGTTAAATATGAATCATTTCTTGCTGTCGCATAAATTTAAGATGAGTCTTTCCAGCAGCATCAACAAAAGGGACGAGTTCAGCACGCAAGGAAGACACTTTCCACGGTTCACGCTAAATCCTAATAGCTCCAAGACGAGACACTAGTATATGCTTTCGCTTTGTCTTTCATTTTTGATATTTTCAGCTTTCATGTTAATTTTAGTTAAAGTTTTAGTAATTTGTTGCATGTTTTTGTCACCACGTACGCTCATGCCTTGTTCTGATTCGCTTACCTTTCGCTGCCTACCGCTCATGTCATATATAGTTTTTATACATTTTTCTTTCTTTTTTTAGTTATTTTAATACATCAAGTTAGTTTTTTTCAACAGCTTACACACATATCCATAACTTCACACACAAATCCAAGAATTGCTCAAATGCAAAAAGTCTCTCATCTCTTGCAAAACTGAAGCGCTGCATTAAAAATATCACAAACACATCTCAACAGGCAAACAGTCGCTTTATTCTTGTCAAAACCACCTTTGCCATAATATTAATCCCTGTGATTTTGACACGTCTTAGGATGAGAACACACTGCACTTCTGCGGTTTGAGAGGAAATAAAGCAATTGCTGAAGATCACAGACTGTTCTTCTGAGCGTCTCTGGAGCCGATGACGGATCCGCTCATGATGAATGAAGCCACTCAGCCAATCAGAGAGCTTGAAGCCCTGCAGGGACCAATCAGAACCCTCCTGCAGCTCCCTCCACGCTGGCAGAGACAAATGAGAGAGAAACACAGCGGAAACTGACCTGATTTGTGCGGCTGTGGAGTTTAGACTGCATATATTAACACAATCTATTCTACAGCAACGATTCATTCATTTACAAACAGCTTCACACGAGACTGTGAACCACGGCGTGTCACGGCTTTAGGAAGCACAGGAGAATTAAATCAATGCATGACCTCGTTTTCCTCTCAAATAATAACTGGAAGCACATTTTTTCAAATATGATTTCTCTTTCTCTTCAAATCTATTACACAATTAGCAGAGCCATAAATTGCCTTCATGCTGAAGGTCAGACTGAACACTGAACATTGACCTGATCATCTCACTTCAGTAAACCCAGCTCCAAACATATAAACACAACCATAACTATAACTATAACCTAGGGCTGTCGATTTAACATGTTAATTTGGTGTGATTACTTATGATTAATGCATTTAACACAGCACCCCCGTCCAGACCTGTCCGTCATCAATAAACAATAGACAAGAAGTCAATATTGTGTTACATTTTAGACACCGTATTGTCAATATTTTCTGTTTTGCTCAATTTCACAAATTAAAATAGTTCAAACTCACAGCAGAACTGTTGAGCGTCTCTGATCAACACACAGCAGTGATTCGTTACTGAATGAATCCACGGTTTTGAACTAATCGAAAGAGTCAATGATTCAGTTACTTATTCATAAAGACTGTCACTTGCTTCGTTTATGAATGAATCAGCCGTTTGAACAAATCGGTTGAGTGAATGATTCAATGACTCACTCATTAAGACAGGAGGAAAAAAAACATTAATGCCCATTTAAAACCCATTTATCTTACAGTATTATTTAAAAACAATGCTTCTGAAAACAATGTTATGGCCACATTGTAGCCTTAATAGTGTATGTGTAATAAATTCTATATTGAATCAAAATATTTAATTCTAAACCTATGTTTTTGTAATGTGTATTCAATGCTTTTCTCATCTAACATAATGATCGTTTGGGGGGTAATTTCTCAGCCAAATCTGATGTGCAATTAATCTGAGATTAATCTATCAGAACATCACGAAAAAAGATTTTCAGCACTTGACAGCTCTACAAAAACCACAACTATAACTATATCCCATACAACACCAATGCACGCGCGCACACACACACACACAAAAAAATACACACACACACACACACTCGGGCAGTCTCTCCGGTCTGGATCATCTGACCCTCACAGATGGCATCACGACACGCATATATAAAATCATCTGTTCAGCTGGACTCATCTGCATATTTAGTGTCACATTATACGCTGTATTAGTGCCGAGTGTTTGTGATTCGCATTCAACAGGACGACAAACTCTCAAACCATCCCATCGCAGAGCTCAAGGACGGCAAACTCTCTGGACTTCTGCAAACAGACACACACTGTAAAAAAAAAAAATCAGCAAAATGTATGCTACAACAAAAAATGCAGTGTGGTTACAGAAATTTTACCGTAAAAATACGGTAGCGATGTTTTAGGATCTACGGTTTTAACTTAAATTTACAGTAAAATACTATAATTTAATTAACTGATATAATGTTCATATACCAACCTATTGAAGTACTGAAATCTGTTTTGTACCTTTATAATACACTGATGACCACCAAAAGCAGGGGGTGATGAGAAAGTCACATGATGAACCGAAACTCATCGCAAGCAGCTTTTAAATATTAACATGCACAGTGTGTCATTCACACAAACACTAAACACCATCACGTAACACACATGAACTGAAATAATCAATAAACATTTATTTACAACTTAGGTTAAACCACACAACCCTAACATACAAAACCGATAGGAAAAAACAAAGAAGAAACATAGTTATTTCACCAAAAAAACATCAAATTTGAAATGTAATGCAGGGAATTCTGGGAATGTCAATTTAAACCTGTTTCTTATTTCACTGTAAATTATACGTTCTTTTTCCACTTCCAGAAACGGTATACTACCGTAAAATTGCATGTAATGTCCAATACAGTTTTTCACCGTATATAGAAGGGGAACTTACCAATAACCATTTAACAGGTACTTTTTACAGTAGCATTTTTACAGTATTTTACCGTTAAATTACATTAAATTTTTGTACGAGAACCTCGATTCATGATGTCTGAACGCGGTAAACAACAGCTTACTGTGGTATCGGAGCATTAGTCAGCGGCACTGACTGTCAGAACTCAAACCCAAAACCGTCCCAGTCTGACATGATGATAAACACTGCTGAACTGAATCACTAACGATCTTCTTACAGATGCTGTAATAATTGTCGTTCTCTTCATCATCCTCATCAGAGACCTTCAGCATTAACCAAAGCCATTAAACACTTTCATGGGTTTTCCACACCGCACTTAACCTGGTTAACCTCTGCTTTTAACCTCAGCGTTTCACACTGTAATTTCAGAAACGTGTAATTTTCAAACAGGGTTATGAGTGCTTTTAACCCCGGGTTATGCAAGCTAGTTAACCACACATGACAGTGTTAATTAATGTGGCATTAAAGTGTGAGAAGTAACAAACAACCAATCATAAACTGAACAGCACAGGCCTCATTAAATATTCATGAGCTTTGTACAGTCACAGAAGCGTTAAGAGGCAAAATGTCAAAGAGTGACAGAAAATGTGTGAATTGGACTGAAGAACAGACTTTTATTCTTAAAAAACTATTAAAAATCAATTTAGTTATCTGAAATAAAACTGAAATAAAATATAAATAAAATAAATTCTCAACTTCACATCACCTGGTTGCCTTGGAAACTAACTGAAATAAAGTAAGTTGAAGTACTAACCGAATCTAACTGAAATTAAAAAAATAAAGCTAACTAGAAAAATTAGCAACACACCAAAACTAAACTAAAATTAAAACTGAAAATTTTTTAAAAGGGTAAACCACAATATCAATACTAGAATACTATAACAGTATATAGATAATGCTAAAATATCACTGATTAGAACAGAAGAGTCAGGAATACATAAACACACACTCACACTCACACACACACAAACACACACACACACACTAACAACACTCACACACACACTCACTCACTCTTTCACACACACACACACTCACACTCACCTCACTCACACACACATGCCCACACACCTCACACATCACACACACATACCCACACACACACACACATCACACCACACACACACACCTCACACACACACTCTCACACACACAAAAACACACACACACACCAGTTCTCCACCCTAGAGCTGGTTTGATCTTTCACTGAGTCAGCGCTTATTTCTGTCCTTGAACTTGGTAACCAGCAAGCGTGAGTGATGAAGAGCTGTTAGAATTACCTCTGGAATTAAAACTCAAGAAACTTGAACTGATGTGTTGTTTTATCGAGCGCCCCCCCCCCCCACCCCCTCACTTTTGATCCTCTCGCCTCTTGTTTTTCCTCTGCTGATATGCTCTATTGGTAACCCTTAGAATATGGTTCCAGCATTAATAGAATAACTACCTAAAACCATGATACGCATTAAGCACTCTAGTTTAACGTACTAGTATCTAACAAGATTACTTCATTATAAGTAAATAGTGTTGAGAGTCGAATGTGTTTAAGTTTTCCGAGTAGCGAATCAATAACGTCTCAGGTTACTTATGTAATCATGGTTCCCTGAGTAGGGAAGGAGACACTGCGTCCTCTAGGGGTCGCTATGGGGAACGCCTCATCGTGACCCGTGTCTGAAGGCAGACATTGAAAAAAGCACCAACAACACGTGCCAGCGACAGCCCATGACCTCACTGACCGGTGGCGATTATAGTTATAATAGGTCCGGGAAAATGTCATTCACTGGTCGCTCGCTTGCGTTCGAAGACTGTGCAGGAACCTAGATGACGCAGTGTCTCGTTCACTACTCAGTGATCCATGGTTACATAAGTAACCTGAGACTTCCCTTTCATGGGAACTTCGAAATGCGTCCTCTAGGGGTCGCTATGGAACGATATACCCACGACGCCATGCTGAGGGGAATGGGGGCCAGAACCATGGCGAGCACTAAGAACCAACTCTACCATATTGCCATGGGAGTTGCCCCTGGGACGTCAGACGGCTTGTCCGTGACTTTATCCCCTACAGCCAAAGGCCTAGGCTACATCCCAACTACCGGTATGCCACTCCTGGGCCCGGGGGTAGAGCTTAAGGCTTGGAATCATAATGGATTCCTTTAAGGGGATAAAGGAACCTAGTATCACACTAAGTCTTGGCATGTCACACAGGGGCTACAGCTTGCCCTCTTGCATAAGCGCTGAAAGTAACTGCTCACAATGTCGAGTGGCCACCCTGTTAAAGTATGTATACCGAGGTACCTAAGTGGAGATTGCCCAAGTTGAACTGGCTTAATCACTCAAGACAGGGCACAAGCACCGCTGGGCTAGAAGCTGAGCGCCCTCACCATATAGGATTTTAGAAAAGAATGCAAAGAATTGCATGCGAACTTACCACAATGTGGATATTAGAAAGTGCACAAAGCCTTCACGTGCACACTTACCATAACATAGATTTAAAAAAATGCCATTCTAAGGGGTTGTCGTGCTACTCTGAAAGAGCAGCTCAGTATGGAATTGGTGCATACAAATAAACCCAATAGTTTTTGAAAGTCACCAACTCGAATTTCCCCCTCAAGATATAAATCTGGAATGGCTACATTAAATCTCTAGCTGCGGGGCAACACCCACTCTCCCCTCGGAGGGGAGCTCGACGCTACTCTTTCCCAATGCTGGAGCAGCTAGCAATATTTACTTGCTGAGGGAGCAACAACACCCAGCTCTAAAAAACGAGAGGGAGCTCGGACGCTACAGCAATGTTCCAATAACGTAACTGCCACAGTTAAAAGGTACCTAGCTGGATACACAGACCCAGCTCTCTACGAGAGAGGGGGCTCGCACAGCATGATCGTTAAAAATCAGAGGGTAAGCGTACTGCAAGCCAGCCAAAAAACTCAGCGCATCAGAGAGACGGATTTGGAAGGGCCTAGTTCACCTGATGCAACTGGTTCCAGGTGCTCTGGGAAAACAAAGAACTCAACTCTCACGTGAGAGGAGAACTCCTAGGCAACCCTTTGGTAAAGGGGAGCACTGCTAATATTACCACAAGAACAGCCCACAGCAGAACCCGTCACTCGATCGGAAGCAGCATGCTCAAAGTACCCCTCAATGGTGAGGGAGTCGATACTTCCAAGTGTGTCAAAAAAGAGACACCTGGTTGAGTGTAGCCCAATTTACCCGTGGTCCTAACCAACTCATAAAGGGCGAGCTATAAACCAGTGAAGGCTCTTACCGGACATGATTTGCAAAAAGGCTCACGTGCACATTTACCACTTATGTGGATTTTTGAAAGTGCGCAAAGTGCTCAGCGTGCATACTTACCACTACTGTGGATTTTAGAATGTGCACAAAGTGTTCAACGTGCGCACTTACCACTATGTGGGTTTCAGAAAGTGCACAGAGCTTAGCGTGTGCACTTACCATAGCATGGATTTAAATTTCCAGGCATCTGATCACAGATACCCGGAGATACTGGGCCAAACGGGAGAGGCAAGCTCAAATATGGCCCTCTAAGGCGAGGGGAGCACTGCCTGAAACAGCATTACACAAGAAGGTTCTCACAAATACTACCTATACTTTCTGCTCGATGCCTCAGCAAGAGGGGATAACCTGGAGCCCGGACATCTAGGAATTTTTTGCAGTGTCGTGCCGGGGGCCTGATGATCACGAAGGCTCCCGCAGAGGGGGGAGGGGGGGGGAAAGCCTCTGACCTGGCCGCATGGTCCTGGAAGCATGAAGCCGGAACCAGGGCTATCATACCGGTTGGATATAATGTCGACGAGTGAGGTAACACTGTAAGTCGAGCACCTGGTTTTTGAATCCAGCAAAGGGGTGCTCACAGAAGACCTACCTTAAAAAGGACAGAAACACACAGGTCCCAGAAAACGCTGTCGCAGACTAAATCTCAACGAGGAAATACATCTTCTATATATATATATACATATATTTAGACATTGATCGTACTCACCCACCATGGTTCCCGCGCCGGAGCCCCATTCAAGAGGCGACTCAAAGAAGCCTCTAGTCCAGACCATCAGCAAGGTGGTCACTATGAAGCCATAGAACCAACCAAACATATAGGTCCAGCATAGGAGTCGGAAATGCAGGAAAATTCCTACCTAACCTCGGTCAGGTGGAGAGATGGCGGTTACAGGGGAATAAGGAAGGTGAAGATAAGGGCAGATGTAAGACCCCCCGAAGGAAACGAGTAGATACTCAAGTATCACTCTGATCCGGACGAAAGCGCTGATGCCTTGTCTGGATCACATCCCTTTGGTCTTGCCTACCTCCCTTTGACCCGCGTTTCCTTCTAACCCTACCCGCAGGCGGGGGAGGAGCCGTCTCTGATCCTCAGACCGAGACGGACCAGGACCCCTATGCTGTTCGGGCTTAGACCTGGACCATCGTGAAATGAATGACTGAAGGCCGCTGAGCGCACCTTTGTTTCCCTGAACTTCTCGACCACCGTCTCAACGGAGGTAACCAAAAATATTCGGAAGGCGAAACTGGCGCAGAAAAAATATAAACGCTGGACTCTGTGGTCGATTCTGTGTTAAGGTAAGGCATGTTATTCACAGTTATGTGTTGTGGCTGGGTTGTTATAGGTCTGCGTGATTCTCGATGTCTTAGGCCTAATTGAACTGAGGAATTATGGTATTCTTCTGTAGCCTGACGACGAGTAACTTTAACAGTTGTTCATGTGAACTCAAAGACAGCCTGATGCTTTGTTTATAGACTATTTGTGGGTGGCTGTTTGTTGTTTCACCTATCAATTCGTGTTGATAAAGTATAATAGGGTAATCCTGTATAGTGATTTATCCTATATAGTGCTTTCATGTAGCTGTTATTTCGTTTGTACAAAGGCGATCATTGTAAGCCCCACGCGCATTGCAAGATAGCGCTATCCCCGTGTGACACTATACCTCTTCGTCTCTACGAACTCCCCCCCCTCACCTCGTTATAATTACATCAACAAACAAATCCAAGACCAAAATAAACAAAAAAGCGTGGGCTCCGGCCCCAAATTCCCAGCTGGTCTTAGGTACATTCGCAGAGATTTCTTCTCATACGTTTCTCACGGAGTGAATGCCTAACCCGTAGAGCCGGGGACATCCACTGTAGTTCACTACCCTTCCGACTGCAGTACCTTATCGCGACGTCCGCCGAGGCGGTCGAGTGAGGTGTCCTACTTAGCTACAGTGTGCACCACCGTGAAACTCACGCATCCTTCACTCTCCGTACAATCAGCGTCGTTAACCTAGCCATCGGAGGAGGCTCTGCCGTCTATCCCGTAGGCGTTAACAAGGGGGCCGTGAGCAAGTGTTTACGAGACCTCTGTTCGACGTGAGAGGACGGCGCCAGAGCGTCGTCTATTTGTTCCCAGACGTGAGGGAGTGTGGAGTCATTGACAGGGAACAGTATTCTAAAGTATTACCGCTGTTTGCAGAAGTCATATGTTTGGAATCACAGATTTCAGAATATTTCATCATGGTGAGTTTGCAGGTGAAGGGAGACTTTGAAAGCGTCTTCAAAGGTGTGACAGACGTTTCCTCGGCGCTCACGTAAATCAGAGTTTTCCTGTATGTTGTTCTGTGACGCTGATGATTAATAAATGAGTTCAGATGAGCTGCTGACGTTCAAAGATATTCAGAGTCGATCAGCAGAGAATAACAGCAGAACCGGTGATGAAAACATACAGACTGACCGACTGACCAACAGCAAATCACAGCCTGAGATCACCTGAGATCTGAACACACGCCTGTTGCCAAGGAGACACACCTGTCAATCAATCAATCAATCAGTGTGAGTGTAAAACTGGTGCAGCATCATCTGAACATCCTATCAGCACAATAAATCACTTCACTAGCTGATCACTTGGTGGCGCTGTCCCCAATGATTACACCGATGATCAATATTTATTGATTTATTTATATTATTATTTCATTATTAGACATTACTGTAACCAAATCTCACAGGTTCATCAGAACATGCTGGTAAAGAGCCTACAAAACCACAGGAGCAGCAGTGGAAACAACAAACAAAACAACTAAATCTAAGAAAAGTGAAAATAAACAAGCCAGAAGCTCGACTAACTATAGAGGAGATTCAACTCAAAACATCCAAATCTAAAACTTTAGAAGAAACGTGCAACGTCAGGGTGTCTGCAGGTTTTATGAAGATAAAGGTAAAACTTCTTTAAGGCCAAGTAAAGAAAACGTAAGGAATAAATTGAATGGAACTCAATGTCAATATGATCTCTAAATGTAAATGTCTTGTATTAGCAACACTTCAGAGTTAGAAAATACAACTTCCTATGGATCTGCATTACTTTTAAATTATTTTTACCAAAAAAAAAACTACTGAAATAGCTTTTACTGAACTTCTGATCAAACTGCAAAAAATGGTGCTCTTCCTCAGTATTTGTGTCTTGTTTTTCAGTGCAAATGACTAAACATCCTTAAATCACGATGCAAGCTGGAGAAACAAAATGCCAAAATAAGTCTACTTTTCTGAGAAATTGATCGAAATAAGGTGAGTTTGATTGAAACATGAACAAATATCTGCCAATGGGCTCAGAAAAATCAACTAAATTCAAAGGAAAGTTTTCATTTCACATGAACAGATATTTCTTCTTGTCTTAATCATAAACTCGCTTCATTCTGATCAGTTTCTCAGAAAACAAGACTTCATATCTTCATTTAGATTTTTGCAGCACAATGCAACATTTAATGCCACGACTTTATGAATTTAAGACTTTCTGCTCCGATTCAAGACCCTTTTAGGCTTCACTTTGTGATTAAGACTTTAAGACTGATTCAGCCAACTGTAAACTGGCTTATGAATAAAAAGTCAAGTCTAAGTGAGGGGGATCAAACAGTTCAGAGAACATCAGAGTTTAATCAGGTTCATTAATTATCTTTAAGCAGCTGGTGGCGCTATAGAGTTCAACTGAGAGACAGAAACATGACTGATTATCACAACTATCCTGATGGTATCGGCCAAATCACTGAATCTCACAGACAGAATCAGGTTTATCAGTCTAGGATTGACGATTTAAGCACCAAAATAAATATGAATGTAAGCTATTATCCGTCATGAGACAATGAAGTGAAATCCTGTAGATATGCATGAGGTGATGAGCAGGTCATGAGTCTGGCCTTCATTAAACAGTAACATTACAGTAAAGCAGAGGAATCATCACTGCAGTCTGAATGTGTTCTGCTGCTCCCATGAGGCCCTGTCAATTAAAATATCAAACAGCGTGTTTATTATGAGGGATTTCTGCATGCGGTAATAAAGACAAAACAAAGCTTATGTATAATTACAGGATTAGCAGGAAAGCAGCGTTTTATCTGGCTGTGGTAATTGGATGTGAGTTTACGCTGACATGAAGTACCTGGACGATCAAAGCGTTCATTATTCATAATCTTGTTGCGTTCAAAAGATTCATTATGGCGGGGTGAAATGAAAAGCCGTGCCGGGCTCTTGAGCCTTTTATTCTCACGAAAAAACAATGACGACGGTGTTTTGGGTCAGACCCGAGAGGAGCTTGTTCTGCCTTTAGTTCTGAAGAGAAAAAATGCTGGAATTAGACGCTAATAAAGCATCGCTGTGGGAATAAATTTACAAGCAAACCTCCATCATCAAGAGTGGTTTAAGGAACATGTAGAAAACGTGCACTTCACTGGAGTTCTTCTGATCTTCTTCATGTGAACATCATCCGGAGGAGAATCCCGTCTGCAGGAGACAGACAACATCAGTGAACGTGATTCTCCCACAGTCCTGGGGCCCGTTCTTCGTACGTCGCTAACTCCGTTAGCTGGATTTGATTGTTGATGATTCGGCATGATCTTGGATTGTTTGGTTCTTCGAAGCTCATCCCGGAGTTGCTGTCATAGCAACGGGTCCTTAAGCTTAAACCTGCTCGGGAGCAGCTTATTTCATGCATCTTTTTAAGCAGAATTGATACCTAAAATCTGTCCCAGCCACAGCTACTTTATTATAAGAGTATTCTACTAATCCAGGGACAATAATTTAAAATAATAATCATTTAAAAATTTATTTAAAGATAATATAATAATGTTGTGTAGTCTTTAATACTACAGACACAGCCAGTTAATGCTGTCACGTAACAAATCTGTTCAAATATAAAATTACATTAATTGCTAATTACAACATTGAAATAAGTATAGCCTGTACAAATACTTGAAATCGGGAATATAAATAATTGGGAATCATGTAAAAAAAAAAAAATAATAATAAAAACGGTGCACATTTAATTTTTCTATTATACCATTGATGTAGTTTTGTTTGATTGGCTGTTTCCTTATAAAGGTTCAGGAATTTGTCAAGTTTTTCGTTAGGTGTCTTTTTTAATTATATGATGTTATTACATTGCTGTCTTGCCGCCAGCCAATGGCTGCACTGCTGATCGTGGTTTCGAGTATCGATGCATAGCCCCTTTTACACCAACCATGAACGTGCAATTATCTCAGATAACTCAATCCAGCCATACTAATCGTCAACAACAGGTGCGTTCGAAGAACCGGATTAGCCAGATCCTGATTAGCGTGATATCATCTTGGATGTGACATTTCATCTCAGATTTAATAAGCGATGTACGAAGAACGGGCCCCTGCTCTCCTCCACCTTCAGCTAAACACTGTAGCATTTGGACCAATCAGACACACAACTTTTTGTTATATTTAGCAAATAATATCTAACACCCCCTCACCGAACCAAAGGGCCAATTACGAGGGTCTATGGACCCTTCCCCCGAAATCTAACACCTCAGAAAGGTAGAACAGGCCTCTGTTTCCATGGCAACCAATGCTGATATCACTGGTTTTTATTGCCTAAAGGAATGCGGGCAGAGAAACTCCCTCATTTTCCTCATAGGAAAGACACATAATGCCCATAGAAATGGACTGTTCTCTAATTAATTCTTAGGAAAACCTTTCTTTGAATGAACACGCATTTCCTTCAGGTCATTGTGTATACCATTTCTGTTCTTGCATATTGTCTGTTGTATTGTATGCTGTTTTATTCATGTTATCATATACCACTAGTTAATATAACCTCACCTATATCATGTTTGGTCTTCTATGTATTCTGCTTCCTGATGACTACCGCCGTGCATATTATATGCTGATACCTATGCAACCTATTGATGTTCTAAGAATCTGTACTAATTCGTTCCTCAACACCCAATCGAATTACATATGCGAAATACCATGCTTAGAAACAAAGGGTCATAAAAACGCAGAACTCCCACTTGAGATTCCGGACATCCTCATTGGACAAGCCATCTTGAGAGGCGTGAATCTCTGCAGGCTTTTAAGGCCACACTTCATGTGACCCGCCCAGTCGGTGGTTTGGTCAGATGCTAAGATGAAGATGTGAGAAAACGATTCAGGATATCAAGGCTCAGTGCCAGGCCTTTCGGCTTTGACTTTTCCATTCACCAAGATTCTCTAACTCAAACTGGTCTTTTCATCAACTAATTTCAGCAAGATCTTGGGCCTTAAGATTGCATCAGGAATCTCTTTCAGACAGGCGAGACTTGCAAGTATTCAAACTTAGTTTTATTAATTGATACATTAGGTATTATTTGTACCTTTTTACAAAGGTGTGTTTTGAACTAAGAATCTGACGTTTCACTCAAGTGTAGATCTGCTGAATATGCAAAATGGTCCCATAAATGTCATTCCTTATGTCTCTTTCTGTACTGAGCTAAACTTTAACCCTTTCCTATACCAACTGTATGTGTGTGTGTATGTTAGACCAGTTTATGTGTTTATGTAGGATGTTAGACCAGTTTATGTGTTTATGTAGTATGTTGGACTAGTTTAAGTGTTTATGTAGTTAATAAAACCTTACTTGTATCACACTTGACGTGTTCATTGTTTGCTCATAACCGGAGTCACTAATCATGCAGATTTACGTTACAAGCTTTGTAGAATTGTACAGTAAGAAAGTTATTTCCCTTAACCAGGAAATTAACGTTCTTAGAATTGACAAGACAGTTGACCCTGAGAGGTCAGCTAAATATCTACAGCGGATCTAAAATATGAATAGTTAATTATAACTAGTTATGGTTAATTATTCACATTTCCCCATGAGCTGATTCGTTACAACACACACACAGAAACACACTCACACACATTTTAACTATTTATTTAAGTCCACTTAAAAGAAATAACTTACAAGGACGTAAATATCATAGATGCAGTTAGATACATGTACAAAATCATGGACCAATGGCATGCAACAAGTCTTCACAATATTAAGCATATCACTCAGTTGTTATGTGTATAAATAACAGCGTATCCGCCATATATGACGGCTGCCTATGATAGAGGACAAAGCACAGTACTTTGCTAGCCGTTTAGCCCTCTTTCAACCAGCCTGTGTGTGTGTCCTAAACTACCAAATATAAAAACAAGTAATCAGCCTCTATAACCTATCTCTGAAATGGTATTTAGGAGTGATTGATATTTAATGACTTTAGTCATGAAAGCTTCCTCCATACTAGAGTCAAAGGTGCATGCAACCTCCAAAACAAACACCTCTCTACACTCCTCATTAATCACAACTACATCTGGTGTGTTAGCAGACAGGCATTACTACTACAATACTGAAACATAGATGGTTTTACACAGGAATGTTTGTATATTCTTACTACAGGTGGTAAGTGTGTAACCGTCCCGCTGAGCACTCCCAGAAGGGCAAATTACAATTACATTTATAAGGGAGGACTCCACAGACTACACATTTTTGGTTTAACCAGACCCAGCAACGCACAAACCATGAGGCTGACCACAAAAATATTCTCAAAAAGGGTTTATATAAGAAATGCAACGCAAAAACCCCTCATAAAGACACAAACAACAAGTAAGCAAAAAGTCTGATTCATGAATGTTCTCCTTTGCTTTCAAAATGAGTAAAGAATTACTAAAGAAAAGAGCTTATCTGTTCATTGTCCATTAAATAGTGCTTTATCCTAGAAAGTCTCTGTCCCTTAGTGAAGATGATGACGATGAGTTGTAAAATTAGTGAGGAGCAAACATCCCATAAGTTTCCTTTCTAGAGTGAGCTCCAATTAGCTTTGTTTGAAGATCTCCAGGCGCTACATTAGGGTGCGTTGTAATGACTTTATCCTGATAACACTCCATCATCATCAATCAGTGGAACCAGTCAAACCACCGTTGCTATTGGCATGGGTCACCCCAAAATCCCAAATGATAAGCGGAGTATTATAAGCATTGTAGAATGTCTCATAAATAGATATTTAGGATGATCAGTGTTGTAGAGGAAGGTAAGAAAAAAGTCCTTCTATATGAAAACATACAAACTAACATTAGCACCAAACACGGTCACATTTAAATAACCCAAATAGGACAAACATAAACCACCAATTACAAGATTAATGCAATGTTCGCCACACAAAATGAACAACAAACCACTTACTTGGTTGAGCTTAAAACAATGGTTTCCCAACCCGGACTCTACACATGAGGTTAGCACAAGAGGAAGCCATGCTTCTCTCCAACCAAACTTACGTTTACTCTGCTTTCCCTGACTTTTATCCCAGAACTTCAGTACTCCAGAGAACCCCCTAGAGCATGGAAAAGGTACTACAATTAGAAAAACCACAGTAACTGCACTGTGGGCGGTTACATACCCTCTCGCTCAATGGGAAATTTGCCCACCGTGGCAAATTTTAAGGTTCTGAACGTGATATGTATCCGTGATGGTAGGATCAGACACTAGTGAGACTTGGTAGTTTACAGGGCCCAATTTTTTAACAACTTTAGCGGGGCCTTTCCATTTTGGGGAAAGTTTTGCCATAAAACCCTCATCTGCCTTGGATAAAGGATGTGTTCGCACCCAAACTACATCTCCGACCTGGAACAATGTCTGCTGGTGTCGCTGGTCGTAATATTTTTTTTGTTTGGCTTGGGCTCTTGCAACATTCTCCTTTACTAAATTGATGAGGTCTTTCTGATGTTCCAAGGAGGGGTGAACAGAACTGCTAAGGTCAGGCGGTAGTTGCATAGCCCTTTCCAATGGTCCTTTCAGTTTCCGTCCTAAAGCGACCTCTGCTGGAGTGAACCCAGTGCTTTCATGCCAAACTGAATTTATGGCAAACATAAATTCAGCCAACCACTTGTCCCATTGGCGATGCTCTTCCACATAGGAAGCGATCATGGTCTTCAAATTTCTGTTCAATCGCTCCGTGAGGTTAGTCTGAGGATGGTAGGCAGTGGTTAACTTTTGAACAATTCCCCACTGTTTGCATATTAGACTAATAAGCTGAGAGGTAAATTGTGCTCCTCTGTCTGACACAAGATATGCAGGAGTTCCCCATCTAGTGAAGATTTCTTCTATTAGTATTTTGGCAATGTGAGATGACTTGGCTGCCCTCAAAGGGAACAACTCTAGCCACTTTGAGCAATAATCCACCACCACAAACAAATACTCATTTTGTTTGCCACTCTTGGGGAAGGGACCCATGAGATCAACCCCAAGCATGTATCCTGGTTCTACAATTGGAGTGCTTTGTAATAGCCCAGATGGCTTTCCCGGAGAAGGCTTGAATCTTTGGCAGGTGTGGCAGTTCTTACAATACTTCCATGTATCGGCTCGAATACTGGACCAATATACGGTCTCCAACATCCTAAGAAGCGTTTTCAACTTCCCCAGGTGCCCGCTAAGAGGATTATCATGGGCGTATTGCAAAAAAGCTTGCCGATGGATTTCTGGAATGACCAGCTGGAGTTTCTGCCCTTTTTTCCCCATCAGGAACACTTCGAAACAACAATCCATTTTCTATTACATATTGGACCCTAGTAACATCTAATGATGGCTGCTTTCCTGCCTTGGCCATCAGATCTTGAATTTCATCGTCACTGTTTTGTGACGCTGCTATTTGGGTGAGGTTTACTGGCAGATTATATGACTGAACAGTAGTTTTAGCAGCCATCGTGATGAAAAGTGAATCAGATGGGTTATTAGGAACTTGGTTTCGGGACAATGCATCTGGGACAACGTTACACTGACCTTTTCTGTATCGCACTGTAAAATGGAAGCCTTGTAAACGAATAAGGCGTGACGATGGTTTTGGATGTTGAAATGCCCATGTTAAAGCAGCATGATCCGTAACTTCTTCAAATGGCCTTCCTTCCAAGTATGAAAAAGAACTTTTCCACCGCTCACACGACAGCTAAACATTCTTTTTCGGAGACGGAGTAAGCTTTCTCTGCTCCTCTGAGTAAGCGAGATGCATAAGCAATGACATGCTCATCTCCTTCAGACTCTTGGGTGAGCACCGCTCCTAGACCAATGTTGCTGGCATCTGTCTGTACACGAAAAGGTTTAGTGAAGTCAGGGGTTACAAGTACGGGCGCTTGTACTAGGTCTTGCTTGAGGGTGTCAAATGCCTTTAGGCACTGGTCAGTCCAAGACCAAGTGACGTTCTTTTGTTTTAGGGCGTCCAAGGAAGCAGCTTTTTCGGAAAACTGGGGAATGAATCGGTGATACCAGCCTGCTAGTCCCAAAAATCTTTGCACATCTTTAACATTTTGAGGTACTGGAAAAGACTTTACTGCAGCAACCTTGGTCGGGTCTGTGGTCACTCCTTTTTCTGAGACTATGTGACCGAGGAACTTTAATGATTTCTGAATGAGGTTGCATTTATTTAAGTTAAGAGTGAGACCAGCTTTATGGAGACATGCGAAAACTTGATGAAGATGTTGTAGATGTTCGGTGATGGATTTGGAATACACAACGATATCGTCAATGTACACCATGCAACATTTCCCTTTAACTTCTTGTAGCACATGTTCCATTAGCCTCTGAAAGGATGCTGCGGCATTTTTCAGGCCAAAAGGAAGACACAGGAACTCATATAATCCAGTTGATGTTACAAACGCTGTCTTATGGATACTGTCTGGTTCCATCTCTAGCTGCCAGTAACCACTTTTAAGGTCTAGAGTGCTGAAGATTTTAGCTCCATGCAATGACTCCAAGATCTCTTGAATTTGCGGCATTGGATAGGCATCTAGATGAGTTTTAGAGTTTAGACCTCTGTAATCGATGCAGAATCTGGATCCGCCGTCCTTTTTTGGGACTACTACTACAGGAGAAGCCCACGGAGAGGTGGATGTTTGAATAACTCCCTTTTTTAGAAGTTCTTGCACTTCTGACTCAATAAACTGCTGCTTTTCCTTGGAAATCTTGTATGCACGCCGCCGCACTGGCACCTCATCTGTAGTTATGATACAGTGCTTTATAACGTTAGTCCGTCCAATCTCCTGGGTACACACTGAAGGCCAGCTTAACAACAATTCCTCCAGTGGTTTTCTAACATGTAGTTCAGTGTCTGCTGCTTGGACGAGTTGTTGTATTTGTTGTCTGGATTCATTTTTGCAACCCGGAGAAGTTATTGCAAGGTAAAAGTGCAATGAAGGATACATATTGTGGTGAAGGAAGGGAAAAGAGTTTACTCCCTCAGTTCCTTCTTTAGTGGGTAAGCTGTATTGAGCTCTGCTAAAGTCTAATATCATTCTACTCTTAAGTAGAAAATCAATTCCTAGGATGACTGGAATGGTCAGGTCAATATCCCGCATAATGTAAAATGTCAAATGCACTGCCTGTTCTTGCACTTCGCATTTCCAATTCACCTTCCCAACTGCAGTTTGTCTTTGTCCATTTGCCAACAGAAAAGATTGCTCGATACGGTTCTTGCTGGCACAACTGTTTCCACAGGACTCTTGGATTAATGAGAAGGTACTTCCTGTATCAATTATGGTGACAACATACCTGCCTTGCAGGACTATTGGAATGGCGATGTTCTTGAAATCTTGTCGTTGTACTGAATGCTGACAGGCTTGCACCACCTGATTACTTGCATATGGTGGCTTCCATTGACGCTCAGGAATAGTTGTTTTCTTTCTCTGCTCCTCACCATTAGCCTGACACCAGTACCTCTTAGACTCATCAAAGTCTCTCTCTATTTGAGTTCCTATCCGAACCAGCTCCTCCACATCCTTGATAGTCCCTCTCAACAGGCTAGCCAGTCGGGGATTGCAGTTCCTTAGGATAGCTTGAACTATCTCCTTCTCGGTCATCTTTTTCCTCCATCTCATACACAATGCCCGGTAATGAAAAGCAAAATCTCGGACACTCTCCTTGACTCCCTGCTTTCTTTCCAGCAACTTTCTGGCTGCTACTTCATCATGGTCTTCGCTCAAAAAAGAACTCAAGAATCTCTCTTTGAACTGTTTCCAGTTACTCACTTTTCTTCGCTCTGCCACCCACCAATCCTTGTCGGTTCCTCTTAACACTGCCGTCAGTGAAGCTAGGATCTCTTCCTCACTCAGGGGACGCACAGCAAAGTACTCTTCACACTGTTCGACGAACACAATCGGATCATCTTCCTGGGAATTGGTGAAACTGGGGAATTCAAGTTTAACTGGGGGGTTGTATTGTATTGAGGACTGGTTGCTCTGAGTAGACTGCTCAATATACGTTAAGTTGCTGGACTTTGCATAGTGAACGTTAGCTAGGGGGCTATAACTTGGAGTAACTGGGGTGGAGGAAGGAGGTCTCATGGACTGAAATTTATGTTCTAACTGCCGATCCCTTCTCTTCAAACAGTCAACCATGGATTGTCCCAGGTCCTTCACTAACATCTCTAGCTGTAATTTCACCCTTTCACATTCACGTTGCACTAGATAAGACACTTTATCCTCCAACTTCCTGCATTGTTTTTCCAACTCAACAGATGAAACTTTCTCACTCACCCTCTGTAGAAGATCTGTTAGCTGAGCTTCCAAGGAGGTGATGCGTGCATCCAGGTTGGAGACTGCAGAAGATGGGTAAAAGTCTGGCTCATCCTCTGTCTCCTCTGGGGGCGGTGGTGGAGGAGGAAAATTAAGGTCTTCATCCGGAGCATTATCCTCACCTCTCTCACTTTCTTCATCAGAGTTAATGTACAGATCGCTAAAGGTGGTGATCAGGTCTTTCACTGGCTCTCTTCGGGAGGAAAAAGACTCAGTGGTAAAGTCAGTAATGGGTGTGACCACATCCCTATCCATGGCAGAATGAATGGTTACAAAACTAAGTGACCTAAATGTTGGAATTAGACTATAAAATGGTTTGGTGTTCTGGAGGTCTGATAATATAGTCAATCCGTCCCTGTTCGGGCGCCAATCTGTAACACACAAACCAAGAAGCTGACCACAAAAATATCCTCAAAAAGTGTTTATATAAGAAATGCCACAAAAAAACCTCATAAAGACACAAACAACACGTAAGCAAAAAGTCTGATTCGTGAATGTTCTCCTTTGCTTTCAAAATGAGTAAAGAATTACTAAAGAAAAGAGCTTATCTGTTCATTGTCCATTAAATAGTGATTTATCCTAGAAAGTCTCTGTCCCTTAGTGAAGATGATGATGATGAGTTGTTAAATTAGTGGGGAGCAAACATCCCATGTTTCCTTTCTAGAATGAGCTCCAATTAGCTTTGTTTAAAGATCCCCAGGCAGTACATTGGGGTGAGTTGCAATGACTTTATCCTGATAACACTCCATCATCATCAATCAGTGGAACCAGTCAAATCACCGTTACTATTGGAATGGGTCACCCCAAATGATAAGCGGAGTAGCATAAGCATTGTAGAAGGTCTCATAAATAGGTATTTAGGATGATCAATGTTGTAGATGAAGGTAAGAAAAAAGTCCTTCTATATGAAAACATACAAACTAACATTAGCACCAAACACAGTCACATTTAAATAACCCAAATAGGACAAACAAACACAAAATGAACAACAAACCACTTACTTGGTTGAGCTTAAAACAATGTTTTCCCAAGCCGGACTCTACACATGAGGTTAGCACAAGAGGAAGCCATGCTTCTCTCCAACCAAACATACGTTTACTCTGCTTTCCCTGACTTTTATCCCAGAACTTCAGTACTCTAGAGAACCCCCTAGAGCATGGAAAAGGTACTACAATTAGAAAAACCACAGTAACTGCACTGTGGGCGGTTACAAATGGTTTGATATGTCTTTCACTATCAGGTCCACTATTCTATCGTGGAGTGCTATGTACATTCTCTTGTTCAGGATATGTGGCAGTGTTTCAGTGATCTGTTCTGTAGTGTGATGCAGACAGTGAGGAACCTGAGCTGTAGGAAACCAGATAGAAAGGTTGAGTCTAGTAGGAAGAACTTGTAATCTGGCCTTTACTGTGAAAATGGCAATGTCCTCACTGAGTGCAGTATTCTTGAGAAATGAGTGAGAAACAGAATGATCAGCAGAGGGAAGACATGCAAGTTTTCCCTGAAGGTTCAGTCCAGTCCAGTGTTGTTTTTGGTGATACTGATGTAAATCCATGAGAGTTCGCCGGGCACCTGCCGATGTTAGCGGGTGGCTATATCCACCGAATGCGGCTGTTGCTCTGACATAAGTCTGGGGGTCAGTGATGATATCCTCGGAGACCCTCACACTCTCAGAGTCAGACCGGATCCACTCCAGTGATACTCCAGTTCTTACACAGAGTTCATTCAGGTTCGGCCAGTCTGACCAGACACCAAAACCAGCAGAGTGGGTATCAAGTTTCCCGCTGGGTTTTCTTTTGAAACCAAGGAAGTGGTGATCTGACTCCCTGGCTAACGGCACCTTGCGTCTCCTGAGGTCCAGGAACAGGGAGGATCGAGCCAGCTCCTTAACATCTTTGTCATCATTATTCAGCATGTTCAGAAGGTGGGAAATCCGCATGCTGGTATAAACCCATATCATGTTTGGTACCCCCAGTCCTCCTTCCCACTGGGGATGAAAAATAATGTCACGAGTGCTATGTGTATTTAGTCCAAACCACTTTCGCTCTGAGCTCACTGTTTTGCTATTCATTTCGCTCAGCACTTTCTGATGGATATGAACGTTGGAGAACAGATGCTGTACTTTAGAAAGTGCCACCTGTCTAATAGCCTCCAGCTTCATGGTCAGTGGCAGTGAACATTTATCAATCAGGTCCAGCCTGCATGTGAACTCTGACAGGATGATGTCTACTTGCTCTTTCCATTCTCCTGCAATATTAATTTTATATCCAAGATAAGTGTATGTCTGGTGAAGAGAATATACACGTATAGGTTTTGCTGCTACTGTAAACACTGGACATTTATCAGATTTTGAGTGGCGGTACCACTCACCACAGAAGAACCCACCAAACACACACACCAACTCACACACTACAGTCCACAAAACACCCACACACACCACCAGAGAAACACACATCACACACACACACACGACAACTCAATCACACACACACCAACTCAAACACACAACAGAAACACCTGCACACACACACACACACACAGTCACTCATCAGCACAACACACCACTCAACTCCTCACACAACAACTCACATCACACACATAACACAGCCAACACCACACAATAACACACTCCACACACACACACACACTTACTCTCACACACACACACACTCACTCATTCACACACACACACACACACACTCACTCACACCCACACACCCACACACACAAACACACAAACACACTCCTCACTCACTCACTCATTCCACACACTCACTCACAACACCCTCAACTCACACCACACACACACACACCACACACACCACTCACTCACTCACTCACTCACTCATTCACACACACACACACACACACAACACACACACACACACATACACACACACACACACACCACACACAGACACACACACACACACACACTCACTCACTCACTCACTCACTCACTCACTCATCACTCCCTCACACACACACCACAAACACACTCGACTCACACACACACAGGCTGACAGAGCTGCGCGGGAATCATTGGCACACAGACTCATTTCAGTAAGTTTTGATACCAACTTTTTCAACTATAAATGTACGTTTTCCATTCTGTTCAGCTCAGTTGGGCAGCTGTTTCTGAGAATTTAAGTTCGTTAAGACGTTTTAAGGTCAGGATTCTCCTGACTGAATATTTCACAGCTCAAGTCAAGGAAAGTCACAGAATCAATGGTAAACTTCAAATATGAGGCAAATCTGAGTTCAGCTCTAGCAAGACAGTAGTGTCATTATTCAGCTCCAGTTCAGTGTTGATTCACTTCAGTTCATATGTAAAGATCATCAAATATAAAACAAGTTCAGTTCAGTGACACACACACTCACTTATATTGTAAATCATACACAATGAAGTGCTTTGACTGTAAAATGCCTGTAGTTTTGTGTAAAGGGTATGTTCTCATTATAAAGCAACTCATTCAGTATCTGACAGTGAAACTGAAACATTGTCTTATTTCATCTGATCTAATCTAATATTTCACTGTATACAGTAACAGTTCATCATGAACAGCTTTTTACTGCTGCTTTGCACTTTTCCAGTCAATGACCATAAATAGACATAAAGAGAGAAATTCATTGATACTCTTCATGAACAGATGACAAATGAACAGAAAGCAGGAGACTGACGTTTTTCCAAGCATTCCTTTCAAGATCAAAGTATTTTAAACTAAGAAATAACAGCAAGACAGAAGTAATGAAAAACAACTGCCAACAAACTCACATCAATATAACAAACATTATATAAGATTTCTCATTTCCATATTTGATATAAAAAAGTAAGATTCCTGGTAAAGCATTTTAAAAACTTCCTTTAGAGAACTTTGTGTAAAAATATTACCTACTGTATATCCCTTCCGATTCTTCATTTACTGGAGACGATTCATCATTTACTGGAGACGATTCATCATTTACTGGAGACGATTCATCATTTACTCGAGACGATTCATCATTTACTCGAGGCGATTCATCATTTACTCCAGACGATTCACCGTTTACTCCAGACGATTCATCATTTACTCCAGACGATTCATCATTTACTCCAGACGATATATCATTTACTGAAGACGATTCATCATTTACTCGAGACGATTCATCATTTACTGGAGACGATTCATCATTTACTCCAGACGATTCATCATTTACTGGAGACGATTCATCATTTACTCCAGACGATATATCATTTACTGAAAGGGAATAGTGACATCGGCGTCGTTCGGGGGAGGGGGTCAGAAAAGAGAGAAGTAGAACGGATTCAGCATTTACTGGAGATTCAACATTTACTCCGACGATTCTCATTTTCCCTCACCAGCACTCCAGACCGATTCATCTTTACCATCCCGACTATTCCTCATTTACGGCCCACCCAACACCCCTCCAGACGCTTCATCATTTACCCTCGAGACGATTCAAACATTTACTTCCAGACGATTCCTCATTTACTCGCGGAGGGGAGAGGGAGATGATATCATCATTTACTCGAACCGATTCACATTTACCCCTCCAGAACGATTTCTCGGTTACCCTCCAACGATTCATCATTTACTCCAGAACTGAATTCATCGTCTTACTCCAATATTCATCTTTACCTAACCACCAGCCAGACGACTTCATCATTTACTGAAAGAGGGAGAGGAGGGACGATCATCATTTACCTCCAACTATATAAATTTACTGAAGACTATTCATATTTACTGGAGACGATTCATCATTTGCTGAGACGATTCATCCTTAACCCAACACTGGAGACTATTCATCATTTTTTCTGGAGACGTTTCATCATTTACACCCCCCCACCTACCCACCCGCCCATCCCGACGAAATTTCATCTTTTCTGGAGACCGATTCATCATTTACCCACCTTCCAAACGATTCAATCATTTACCTCGAGACGATAACATTTACTCCGACGAGTCAGGCATTTACCAACCCACTTCCAGGAAAGAAAGAAAAACTTTCATCATTTAACTCTAGATGATTCAACATGTTCCCTCCACGATTGCATCGTTTTAACCTCCAAACGATTCATCATTTACCTCCGATCATTCCTCGTTTCCGGCCAGATGATTCATCATTTACTCCATAACTTTACTCCAAACGTTCTCATTTACTCCAAGACTTCCTCGTTTACCTCCAGATGATTTCCATCATTTACTCCAGACGATTCATCATTTACTCGAGACGATTCATCATTTACTCCAGACGATTCATCATTTACTCCAGACGATTCATCATTTACTCCAGACGATTCATCGTTTACTCCAGACTATTCATCATTTACTCCAGACGATTCACCGTTTACTCCAGACTATTCATCATTTACTCCAGACGATTCACCGTTTACTCCAGACTATTCATCATTTACTCCAGACGATTCACCGTTTACTCCAGACTATTCATCATTTACTCCAGACGATTCATCATTTACTCGAGACGATTCAACATTTACTCCAGACGATTCATCATTTACTCCAGACGATTCATCATTTACTGGAGACGATTCATCATTTACTCCAGACGATTCATCATTTGCTCCAGACGATTCATCGTTTACTCCAGATGATTCATCATTTACTCCAGACGATTCATCATTTGCTCCAGACGATTCATCGTTTACTCCAGATGATTCATCATTTACTCCAGACGATTCATCGTTTACTCCAAACGATTCATCATTTACTCCAGACGATTCATCATTTACTGCAGACGATTCATCATTTACTCCAGACGATATATCATTTACTGAAGACGATTCATCATTTACTGGAGACGATTCATCATTTACTGGAGACGATTCATCATTTACTCCAGACGATTCATCATTTACTCCAGACGATTCATCATTTACTCCAGACGATTCACCGTTTACTCCAGACTATTCATCATTTACTCCAGACGATTCATCATTTACTGGAGACGATTCATCATTTACTCCAGATGATTCATCATTTACTGGAGACGATTCATCATTTACTCCAGACGATTCATCGTTTACTCCAGACGATTCATCATTTACTCCAGACGATTCATCGTTTACTCCAGACGATTCATCATTTACTCCAGACGATTCACCGTTTACTCCAGACTATTCATCATTTACTCCAGACGATTCATCATTTGCTCCAGACGATTCATCGTTTACTCCAGATGGTTCATCATTTACTGGAGACGATTCATCATTAATCCAGACGATTCAACATTTACTCCAGACGATTCATCATTTACTCCAGACGATTCATCATTTACTCCAGACGATTCATCATTTACTGGAGATGTCTGGAGTAAGTCGTCATCATTTACTCCAGACGATTCATCATTTACTCCATACGATTCATCTTTACCCAGACGATTCCTCATTTACTCCAGACCTATTCAACATTTACGCCCAGAAAGACGATTCATCATTTACTCCAGACGATTCAACATTTACTCCAGACGATTCATCGTTTACTCCAGATGGTTCATCATTTACTGGAGACGATTCATCATTTACTCCAGACGATTCATCATTTACTCCAGACGATTCAACATTTACTCCAGACGATTCAACGTTTACTCCAGACGATTCATCGTTTACTCCAGACGAGTCATCGTTTACTCCAGACGAGTCATCGTTTACTCCAGACGAGTCATCGTTTACTCCAGACGATTCATCATTTACTCCAGATGATTCATCATTTACTCCAGACGATTCATCATTTACTCCAGACGATTCACCGTTTACTCCAGACTATTCATCATTTACTCCAGACGATTCACCGTTTACTCCAGACTATTCATCATTTACTCCAGACGATTCACCGTTTACTCCAGACTATTCATCATTTACTCCAGACGATTCATCATTTGCTCCAGACGATTCATCGTTTACTCCAGATGATTCATCATTTACTGGAGACGATTCAACATTTACTCCAGACGATTCATCATTTACTCCAGACGATTCATCATTTACTCCAGACGATTCATCGTTTACTCCAGATGGTTCATCATTTACTGGAGACGATTCATCATTTACTCCAGACGATTCATCATTTACTGGAGACGTCTGGAGTAAATCGTCATCATTTACTCCAGACGATTCATCATTTACTCCAGACGATTCATCATTTACTCCAGACGATATATCATTTACTGAAGACGATTCATCATTTACTCCAGACGTTCCGTCATATTTACTCCAGACGATTCATCATTTACTGGAGACGTCTGGAGTAAATCGTCATCATTTACTCCAGACGATTCATCATTTACTCCAGACGATTCATCATTTACTCCAGACGATTCATCATTTACTCCAGACGATTCATCATTTACTCCAGACGATTCAACATTTACTCCAGACGATTCATCATTTACTGAAGACGATTCATCATTTACTCCAGACGATTCATCATTTACTGGAGACGATTCATCATTTACTGGAGACGATTCATCATTTAAAAGTAAATGTTGAATCGTTTCGAGTAAATGATGACAGAATGATCATTTACAGACGTGAGCGAACGGCGCGTCTCTGGCAAAATAAATCTCACTTAATCTTTCATTCAGATTCAGAAACCCACACTTCTTGGTTTTCTGGTAGTTTAGCAGCATCCCAAAGCGCGGCTCACATCTGACCTGATCTTATTCAGGGTTACATCATGTGACAGCGACTTACAAGGAGAGGTGAAGACAGGCCATCTGCGGCGAGAACGAGCGCAGAGACACGAACAACAGCGCGTCAGCGAGGAGAAAGAGCAGGTGTGGAGAGAGCATGCTAATGCTGAGAATCACTGACTGACCAATAACTTATCCTCGTACCGTCAGGAGAGACAGAGCATCATCATAACTGCTTCTGTATGAACAGCAAAGAGAAAAAAACAGATACCATTATAGTTTTTATTAAGTCAAGTCAAGTCAAGTCACCTTTATTTATATAGCGCTTTTAACAATACAGACTGTGACAAAGCAACTGAACAGTATTAATTAGGAAAATAGTGTCAATAATGCAAAGTGACAATAGTAAACACTCATTTTTCAGTTAAAGACAGTTCATCATTGAATTCAGTGATGTCAACATCCAGCTCAGTTTAAATAATATCTTTGCAATCATGTCAACGATAACGCTGGAAATGAAGTGTCCCCAACTAAGCAAGCCAGAGTCGACAGCGGCAAGCAACCAAAACTCCATCGGTGACAGAAAAAAAAGCCTTAGGAGAAACCAGGCTCAGTTGGGGGGCCATTTCTCCTCTGACCAGACGACACAGCAGAACGGAAAAACCATAATAAAGGACGATCAAACTGACGATGAACACTATTAACAGCAATTTTATTATATGATGCAATCAAACTTATATTAAAGTTTTGTAGTTCTGTATGTTGTTTCAGGGTTTGTCATCATCTGAGGTCCTCTGAGGAGTTATCTCTTCCCAGGTGTTCTGGATCCAGACTGAAGCTTGTGTAATCCTAGTTACCACGGGATGTTAATCCCTTGGCAAAAGACAGAGAAACAAATACAAACATAATGAGCGTAGCTGCTGTTCCAACCAAGCACAATTGATTTGTTTAACCCAAGCTTAGGAATAATAATGTGCATTTGATCAGTTATAACTGCAGTAAAAGATTATGAGATTCATTATTTGAATGTTTGGCCAAAGAGGTGTGTCTTTAATCTATATTTAAACAGAGAGAGTGTTTCTGAACCCCGAACATTATCAGGAAGTCTATTCCATAGTTTGGGAGCCAAATGCGAAAAAGCTCTACCCCCTTTAGTGGACTTTGATTTTTTAAGCCCCCCCCTAAAAGTACTACTAAAAGTCCAGAGTTTTGCGACCTTAGGGAGCGTGATTGATTGTAGCGTGGTAGAAGACTAGTTAGTTACGCAGGAGCTAACCCATTAAGGGCTTTGTAGGTGAGTAATAATATTTTGTAACTGATATGTAACTTAATATGTAGCCAGTGCAGAGACTGTAAAATTGGGGTAAATATGATCATATTTTCTTGACCTGGTAAGGACTCTAACCGCTGCATTTTTGTACTATCTGTAGCTTGTTTATTGAAGATTCAGGACAACCACCTAGCAGTGCATTACAATAGTCCAGTGTAGAGGTCATGAATGCATGAACTATCTTTTCTGCATCAGAATCAGGTAACATGGTTCGTAACTTGGCAATGTTTCTAAGATGGAAGAATGCCGGTTTTGTAACATGGGAAATATGATTTTCAAAGACAAGTTGCTATCTAATATAACACCCAGATTTTTGACTGTAGAAGTAACCGTACATCCGTCTAGTTGTAAATTGTAATCCACGAGATTCGGCGTACTGTCTTTTGGTCCAAAAAGTAATATCTCTGTCTTATCCGAATATAATAGGAGAAAATTATTGATCATTCAATCTTTTACATTTTTAACACACTCCGTTAGCTTAGATAATTAGAAGTTTCATCTGGTCTTGTTGAGTTATATAGTTGAGTATCATCGGCATAATAGTGGAAACTAATCCCGTATTTTCTATTATAATTATATTACCAAGGGGCAACATGTCTATCGAAAATAGCAGAGGACCTAGGACAGATCCTTTTGGCACTCCATATTTTACTGGTGATAATTGAGATGCCTCCCCATTTAAATGAACAATGTGGTAGCTATCGGACAGGTAGGATCTAAACCATCTTAAAGCCTTCCCTTGGATACCTGTATAGTTTTGTAATCGATCTATGAGTATGTCATGATCTATAGTATCGAATGCAGCACTAAGATCAAGTAAAACTATTAATATTTTGAATTATATTCTTCTTTTCCATTTTCATTTTAAGTTTTAGTAATTTTATTGTTTTTGTCATTTTTATCATTTATTAACTATATAGGTCGGCTATCTATAGTTATATAATATTACAGTCTATTACAATAATGTTTCATTAGTTAACATTAGTTAACTACTTAAGTTAACATGAACTAAGATTGACCAATAATTCTACAGCATTTATTAATTTTAGTTCATGTTAATTTCAACATTTACTAATGCATTATTAAAATCAAAAGTTGTACTTGTTATAATTAGTTAATGCACTGTGAATTAACATGAACTAACAATGAATGACTGCATTTTCATTTGCTAACATTAACAAAGATTAATAAATACTGTAATAAATGTATTGTTCATTAATACATTAACTAATGGAACCTTATTGTAAAGTGTTACCAGTTAAAAGAAAATGAGAAATGTTTCCTTGGCAACTAGCTGAAATATTTAATTCTGTGATTTTCTTTCTTTCTTTCTTTGAAGTTTTAGGCATAAAAAGCCCTGGTCAGAGCTAACGATACGGCAGTTTCCTCTATAATGGACACTGTTGCTTTCCACATGAGAATGATGAGCATCTGTCTGTCAAACTCACGAACAGTGAAGCCACGCAGCAGCAGGTTCAGTGAATGTAACTAAAACTAATGCTGAAGGCAATTAGAGGAGAAACAATGCAATATGATTTATATATTTATTTATTTTAAGTTTTGAGGACTGCAGAGGGGAAAGTTGCTCTGTCATGAATAATTCAGGTTCCTGCTTCTGTGAGTCTGTAGAAAGCAGAGGATTTCATCTCACATGAACTAAAGCAAGCACAGACACTCACAGCAAAGCCTGAGCGCATGTGACCGTGACCTCTGACCCCTGACGTCATCACACAGCCATCACACACAAACTAACAGTCACACATTCATTCCTTTTTGAAAGAAGTCTCTGCGTGCTATTCATTATTTCTTTGATGAATAGAAAGTTCATTAGAACAGCATTTATTTGAAATGGAATGGTCTATCAATTTAAATCAATTTATTGTGGCCTTGATGAATAAAATGATTCTTTTTACTTTTATCTTACTTACTCCATACTTGAACAATACAGACTGTTGTGTTAATAATAATCAGAAATGTTTCTCGAGCAGCAAATCAGCATCTTCAGAAATCAATAGAATGATTTCTGAAGATCATGTGACACTGAAGACTGGAGGAATGATGCTGAAAATACAGCTGCCCATCACAGAAATACATTACAGTTTAACACATATTCACATAGAAAACAGTTCATTTAAATTGTATTATTATTTCACAATATTACAGTTTTACTGTGCACATAAGATGCTTCTTTCAAAAACATTAAAAATGTTAGTTATTCCAAACTTAATTATTGTAGTGGTAGTGAATGGTAAATTATGTTATAATAGAATATAAATGATTAAATCAGCTAAACATGCAAATAACTGATGTGTGCCGTGACACCGCTGGTCACTTAAACACAGACGACAAGAACGCAGCACTGAAACGGTCCTGTAATCAGTGATGTGCACTAATGAGTGCCCTACAACAGTGAGAGACCAACGTGCCGCTCATCTCTAAACAATCTGATGCACAAGAGCCAATAATAACGTGTTGCTTGATCCAGAATGTAAATAATCTGATGCCAGTGTTATTTTAGCATCCAGATGATATTATAGTTAGTTAAAATTCTGAGTTAGATTTTATTAGTACATTTTCTGCTTTTATGGTCATTTTAGTTCAAGTTTCAGCAATGTTGTTGTGTTTGGGCATTTTTATTAGTTTTTGTTGTTGTTGTTTGTTTGTTTTTTCCATGTATTCAGTTTTAATACATTTTTATTTGTTAGTTTTGGTTTTAGTTTAGTACATATCAAGTTAGAAAGTTTTTTATATATATTAAAATTAATTTAGTACCATTTTGGTGTGTTTTATCATTTTTTATAATTTTTTATTAATTTTGTAGTTTTTATTAATTTTATTTTTAGTTATTTTAGCAGAAGCTTAAGGGAAATGAGAAATGTGGCAATTACAACTAGCTGAAACAAAGTTCATTTTTATATTTTATTTTATTTAACATTCATTTTTCCAAGTAATAATTCACTTTTTTATTTTTAGTGTTAAGTCATTTTGTTGTGTTTTTGTAATTTTTTTTAGTTTTTGATATTTTTCATGTTTTTGTAATTTTAATTCATTTTTAATTCAGTTTTACTTTATTTTAATACATCAAGTTAAACTAAATGAAAATGAGAAATGTTTCCTAGGCAACTAGCTGAAATAAAATAAGTTTACATTTTTAATTATTTTGCAAATAATAAAAAAGTTTTTTTAATACTTGTTTTAGTAAACTATAATAACTCTGATGCACAATAACAATAAAATGTGTCACAAGGTCACATGACCCAGAATGTAACATGAGATGTTTCAGTAATAGTAAAGAGGAGAGCAGCTCAGACTGAGATCTTGGTAAACCAGCACCGTTTGAGACACTGGTGAGATCTCATCAGAAACTCACAGAGAGAAGCACAGACTCGCTGTGCTGATGATAAGATCTCATTAGCACTGCTAAGTGAATGTAATTGTAATTGTGTTTGTGTTTTCAAGTGAGAATCTCTGCCTTCACTGCTGTGGACTTTAACAGGTGCGACTAAGTGTTTCCACAACAGCTTTTCACAGAGGAGCCCCATCAAACCTGCAGCGTGGAGCGATTCGAGGAGAGAGCCGTAAAGCTGAGCAGAAACCAGGAACAGATGAAGCTGGAGGAAGAGAAGAGGCTCCTCGAGTCCACGGCGCTGAAGGTCACTGAGAACTCCAGAGACTCAGTGATGTGCAACGCATTAGAGATCTGTCAGGTGTAATCGCTGCTCGTATTCAAGCCGAGAGGAACCGAGAGAAGATGAAGGGCAGACGCAGCCTTCAGTTGACACACCTCAGCGCTTTCATCAGCAGCTTCATGCCGTTCAGAGGCAACAGATTGTTTTAGTCGACGGCATGTTTCTGTTTTTGTCCTGAGGCCAAATGTCACTTTAGAAGCGGCAAACACAAAGCCTTCAGGACGTCTGACTCGCTCTGATGATCTTACAGGACACAGACTAAATACAGCTCAACATCTACAACCGCCAGCTTCTCTGATGCTAATGAACACAACTGAACTGAGATGATGAAACCTCCTGGATTTGAGATGAATGTGAAATGATGCAGAAAACTGAATGTTAGGAAGTAGAATTAATATGAAACTCCACGGAGAGATGGATGGATGGATGGATGGATGGATGGAGAGATGGATGGATGGATGGTGGATAGATGGATGGAGGATAGATGGATGGATGGATGGATGGATGGATGGATGGATGGTGGATAGATAGATAGATAAATAGATAGATAGATAGATAGATAGATAGATAGATGGTAGATAGATGGATGGATGGATGGTGGATGGATAGATGGATGGATAGAGGGATAGATGGATGGATGGATGGATAGAATGATAATGGATGGATGGATGGATGGTGATAGATAGATAGCTAATAGATAGATAGATAGATAGATAGATAGATAGATAGATAGATAGATAGATAGATAGGTGGATGGTGGATAGATAGATGGATAGATGGATGAATAGATGGATGGATAGATGGATGGATGGATGGATGGATGGTGGATAGATAGATGGATGGATGGATGGATGGATGGTGGATAGATGGATAGATGGATGGATTGGTGGATGGTGGATAGATAGTTAGATAGATAGATAGATAGATAGATGGATAGATGGATGGTGGATGGTGGATAGACAGATGGATGGATGAATGGATGGATGGATGGAGGATGGTGAGAAAGATTAGATAGCAGCTGGAATAGCTGGATGGGGGATGGTGGTAGATTAGAGGATGCGGGATGGATGGGGATAGATAGATGATGGATAGGTGGATAATAGATAGATAGATGATGGATGGATGGATGGATGGCTGGCTGGTGGATAGATTGGTGGGATAGATTGGGGATGATGGAGAGCATGGATGGGGGATGATGGATAGATGGCATGTGGTGGTGGATCGATAGAGGGTATGAGATGGAGGCTAGATAGATGGATGGATGGTGGATGGTAGATAGATAGATAGATAGATAGATTGAATGATGGATGGATGGATGGATGGATGAATGGATGGAAGGGAATGGAATGGATGGATGGATGGTAATGAATGGATGGTGGTGGTAGAAAGATGATAGATGAGGATGGATGGATGGATGGATGATGGATGGAGGATGGATGGATGATGGATGGATGGAGATGGATGCGTGGATGGTGATAGATAGATAGATAGATAGATAGATGATAGATAGATAGATAGATAGATAGAAGATGATAGAGGATGGATGGGGTAGATCGGATGGATGGATGGATGATGGATGGAGGGATGATGGATGATGGATGATGGATGGATGGATGGAGGGATGATAGATGGATGGATGGATGGATGGTGCAGGATGGATAGATGGGGGATGGATGGATGTATGGTGATAGATGGATTGATGGATGATGGATGGATGATAGATAGATGGATGGGTGGATGGATGGATGGATGGAAAGATGGATGGATGGATGCATTGGTGGATGATAGATGGATGGATGGATGATAGATAGATGGATTAGATGGATGGATGGAGGGAAGGATGGATGGATGGATGGATGGATGGTAGATAGATATATAGATAGACAGATAGAATCAGACTGAAGATAGATATATAGATAGATAGATACATAGATAGATGGATGGAGGGTGATAGAGGGATGGATGATGGATGGATGGATGATGGTTGATGGATGGATGGATGATGGTTGGTGGATGGATGGATGGATGGATGGTGGAGGATGGATAGATAGATAGATAGATCGATAGATAGCTAGATAGATAGATAGATAGATCGATAGATAGAGGCTGGAGGGTGGGATAGAGGGATGGATAGAGGGGATTAGATGGGATGGATGGAATGGATGATGGATGGATGGATGGTTGGATGGTTGGATGGATGGATGGATGGACGGATGATAGATAGATAGATAGATCGATGATAGATCGATAGATAGATAGCTGAGATAGATAGATAGATAGATTAGATAGGTAGGATGGTTGGATGATAGATGGATGGATGGATGTATGGATGGTGGATAGATAGATGGCTGGATGGATGGATAGATATGGATGGCTAGATAGATATGGATGGATGGATGGATAGATGGATGGATGGTGGATGGATGGATGGATGGATGGATGGATGGTGATAGATAGATGGATGGATGGTGTGGATAGATGGATAGATGGAGGATTGTTGATGGGTGGATAGATAGATAGCTGATAGATAGATAGATAGATAGATAGATAGATAGATAGATAGATCGATATATAGACAGACAGACAGATAGATGGATGGATGGATGGATGGATGGATGGTGGATAGATAGAGGATGGATTGGTGGATAGATGGATAGATGGCTGGATTGTGGGAGGGATAGATAGATAGATTAGATAGATTAGATAGATAGATAGATAGATAGTAGATAACTAGATAGATAGATAGATGACAGATGCGATAGATGGCTGGTGGAGTGGTGGATAGATAGATGGATGGATTGGATGGTGGATAGATGGATAGATAGATGGGCATAGGTGGATGGTTGGTAGATAGTGGTGGGTGGATGGTGGATGGATGGATGGATGGAGGATGGATGATGGATGGATGATGGTTGATGGATGGATGGATGGATGGTGGATAGATGGATAGATGGATGGATTGGTGGATGGTGGATAGATAGATAGATGGATGGATGGATGGATTGGTGGATTGGTGGATGATGGATAGATGGATGGTGGATGGTGGATAGATAGATGATAGATGGATAGATGGTGGATAGATAGATGGGGATAGATAGATAGATGGATGGCTGACTGATGGATAGGATGGTGGGATAGATAGATGGCTCGATGGTGGATAGATAGATGGATCGGATGGATGGTGATGTAGTAGATAGCTGGATAGGTGGATAGCTAGATAGTGGATGGATGGATGGATGATGGTGGATAGATGTGGATCGATGGTGGATGATGGATAGATGGATGGTGGATGGTGGATAGATAGATGATAGATGGAATATGGATGGATGGTGGTTGATGGATGATGGATGGATGGATGGAGGATGGATGGAGGATGGATGGATGATGCGAGGATGGATGATGGATGGGTGGGTGGATGGATGGATGGATAGGTGGATGGTATATAGATAGATAGATAGATAGATAGCTGATGGAGGGTGGAGGGATGGATGGGGTATGGCATGGAGGATGGAATGGATGGATGGTAGGTTAGATCGATAGATAGATAGATAGATAGATAGGCTAAACTGATAGATAGATAGATAGATAGATAGATCGATCGATAGATAGACAGATGGACTGGCTGGATGGTGGATGGTGGATGGATGGATGGATGGATGGTGGAGGATGGATAGATGGGTGGATGGATGGATGTATGGTGGATAGATAGATAGATAGATAGATAAAAAGATAGATAGATAGATAGATAGATAGATCGCTAGATAGATCGCTAGATAGATGGTGGATAGATAGATGGATGGATAGAGGGATAGATGGTGGATAGATGGATGGATAATGGATGGATGGATGGTGGATAGATAGATGATAGATAGATAGATAGACGATTAGACGACCGATCGATAGATAGATAGGTGGATGGTGGTATAGATAGCTGGATGGATGGGGAGGATGGATGGATGGTGGATCGATAGATGGATGTATGTGGAATAAGATGGATAGATGGATGGATGGATGGATGGTGGATGGATAGATGGATAGATAGATAGTAGATAGATAGATAGTAGATAGATAGTAGATAGATAGATAGACAGATGGATAGATGGATGGTGGATGGTGGATAGATAGATGGCTGGATGGATGGAGATGAGTGGATAGATGATGGATGATGGATGATGGATGGATGGATGGATGGTGGATAGATGGATGGATGGATGGTGGATAGATAGCTGGATGGATTGGAATAGGATGGTGGATCGATAGATAGAGATGGATGAATAGATGAGTAGATGGTGGAGAGATAGATGGATGGTGGATGGGGGATAGATAGATGATCGATGGATGATGGTTGGATAGATAGATGGTGGATAGCTAGATCGATGGATGGATGAATAGATGGAGGATGGTGGCTAGATAGAGGATAGATGGTGGATGATAGAGGTGAGGGATGGTGGATAGATAGATAGGATGTGATAGGTGGATAGATGGATGATGGATGGATGGATGGATGGTGGATAGATTGGTGGATGATGGATAGATGGATTGGATAGATTGGTGGATAGATTGGTGGATGATGGATAGATGGATGGTGGATGGTAGATGGATAGATGGATGGATGGATGATGGATGATAGATGATGGATGATGGATGATGGATGATGGATGATGGATGGTGGATGATGGATGGATGGATGGATGATAGATGGATGATGGATGGATGGATGGATGGTGGATAGATGGATGGAGGATAGATCGAGGGGATGGTGGATGGATAGATGGTGAGTAGATAGATAGATAGATAGATAGATGGATAGAGGATGCGGTATGATGGATGGATGGATGGGATGGGGGATGTAGATAGATGAGGGATGGAGGGATGGTGGATTGATGAATCGATAGATGGATGGATGGAGGGATGGTGAGCGGATGGCTGATGGTGGATGAGATGGAGCTGTATGTTGAGAGATAGATGGAATGACGGGGATAGCGGTGATAGATGGTGCGATGGATGGTTGGATAGACTAGATAGATAGCTAGTGATGGAGGAGGATGGAGGCTGATGGATGGTAGATAGATGATAGATAGTAGATAGATAGATAGATAGACAGACAAACAGAAGATAGATAGATAGATAGATATGGATGGATGGATGGATGGATGGAGGAGTTTTTTTTTTTTTTTGATGGAATGGATGGCTGGAATGGTGGATAGATAGAGGGATGGATGGTGGTAGATGGATAGATAGATGGTAGGTTGGTGGATGGTGGAGGTGGAGAGATAGATAGATCGATAGATAGATTAGATAGATAGATAGATAGATAAATAAAATTAGACTAAAGATAGATAGATAGATAGAAATAGACAGAAGATAGATAGATAGATAGATAGATCGATGGATGGAATGATGGAATGGATGGATGGATGGATGGATGGATGATGGATGGATGGATATATGGATGGATGGATGGATGGATCGATGGATAGAGGGATGGAGTTGGTGGTGGATGGTGCGATGATAGATAGATAGTAGATAGATAGATAGTAGATAGATAGATAGATAGGTGGATGGTGGGGATAAGTAGATGGATGGATGGATGGATGGATGGGATGGATGGACAGATATATGGATGGATAGACGGGATGGATTGAATGGATGGATGGATGGATGGATGATAGATAGATAAGATAGATAGATAGATAGATAGATAGATAGATAGATAGGAGATAGATAGATAGATCGATAGATAGATAGATAGATAGACAGATGGATAGATGGATGATGGATAGATAGATGGATGGATGGAGGAGGATGGATGGATGGATGGATGTGGATAGATAGATAGATAGATGGATCGAGTAGGTGGATGGGGATAGTTAGATGGATGGATGGATGTGGATAGATAGCGGCTGGAGGGATGGATGGTGGCTAGCGATAGATAGATGATAGATAGATGATAGATGGATAGATGGTGGATAGATAGATGGATAGATGGATGAATGGATGGATAGATAGATGATAGATGGATGATAGATTGATAGATAGATTGATAGATGATAGATAGATGGATGGATGAATAGATAGATAGATAGATAGATGATAGATGGATAGATGGTGGATAGATAGATGGATGGTGGATGGTGGATAGATAGATAGATGGATAGGTGGATAGATAGATAGATGGATGGATGGATGGATGGATGATGGATGGATGGACTTTATTATGGATGGATGATGGATGGATGGATGGTTGGATGGATGGATAGATAGATAGATAGCTGGATAGATGGATGGATGGATGGATGGATGATAGATCGATGGATAGAGGATGAGGTGGCTGGATAGATGGAGGATGGATGGATGGGGAGGTAGATAGAAGATAGATAGATGGATGGAATGGATGGATGGATGGGATGAGGGAGGGTTTGGTGGATGATGGATTAGAGGGATGGTGGATGGTGGATAGATAGATAGATAGATGGGATGGATGGAGGATGGATTAGAGGATGGTTGGATGATAGATAGATAGATAGCTGGATAGATGGATAGTGATAGATGGATGGAATGGATGGATGGATGGATGGATGGAGGCTGGCTGGGTTGGATGGTGGATGATGGATAGATGGATGGTGGATGGTGGCTAGATAGATGGATGGATGAATGGATGAAAGGATGGATGGATGGATGGATGGATGTTGGATGGATGGATGGATGGATGGACGAAGATAGATAGATAGATAGATAGATGATAGTCGAAGATAGATAGATAGATAGATAGATAGATGGATGGAGGATGGATGGATGGATGGATGGAGGGACTTGAGGATGTGGCTAGATAGATGGATTGGATGGTGGATAGATGGCTAGATGGCATGGCGGTGGATGGTGGGTAGATGGATGATAGATAGATAAGATAGATAGATAGATAGATAGTGGAGTGGAGTGGAGGATGGATGGATGGGGATAGAAGATAGGGGATGGATGGTGGCTCGTGGATAGATGGATGGATGGATGGTGGATGGTGGATAGATGATAGATAGAAGATAGATAGATAGATAGCAGATGGATAGATGGATGATGGATAGATAGAGGATGGATGGATGGATGGATGGATTGGTGGATGGATGGATGGATGGATAGAAAGATAGTAGATGGATAGATGGATAGGTGGATGGTGGATAGATAGATGGATGGATGGAGCATGGGATCGAGATGGATGATGGATTTTTCTCGATGGATGGTGGATAGATAGATAGCGGATGGTTGAATAGATGGATAGATGGTGGATAGATAGATGGATGGTGGATGGTGGATAGATAGATGATAGATGGATAGATGGTGGATAGATTTTTTGTTAGGATGGATGGATGGATGGATAGATGGATGGAGGAATAGATGGATAGATGGATAGATAGATATATGGATGGATGGATGGTTGGATAGATAGATGGATGGATGGATGGTGGATAGATAGATAGATGGATAGGTGGATAGATAGATAGATGGATGGATGGATGGATGGATGGTGGATAGATTGGTGGATAGATTGGTGGATGATGGATAGATGGATGGTGGATGGGGATGATAGATGCTAGAGGATGGATGGATGGATGGATGAGATAGATAGATGGATTCGATGGATGGATGTATGGATGGATAGATGGATGGATGGATGGATGGTGGATGGTAGTAGATGATAGATAGAGGATGGATGGATGGAGGATGGCATGGAGGGATTGGTGGAGATGGATAGATGGATGGTGGATGGTGGATAGATAGATGGATAGAGGGATGGATGGAGGATGGATAGATGGATGGATGGATGATAGATAGATAGATAGATGGATCGATGGATAGATGATGGATGGAGGATGGATGGATGGATGGATGGATGGATGGAGGATGGTTGATGGATGGATGGATGGATGATAGAGGGATGGATGGATGGAAAGAGGATGGATGGATGGATGGATAGATAGATGGATGGATGGATGGTGGATGGTGGATAGATGGATGGATAGATGGGTGGATGGATGGATGGGTGGATGGATGGGTGGATGGTCGATCGATAGAAGATGGATGGATGGATGGTGATGTGGATAGATGGATGATAGATGGTGTGATGGATGGATGGTGGACGATAGATGGATGGCGGATGGATGGTGGATAGAAGATGGATGGATGGATGGGGATAGATAGATAGAGAGATGGATGGATGGATGGATGGATGACAGGATCGATAGTCCGATAGAACAAAAAACAGAATGATATATAGAATATAAAATATATAGAATGACAGACAGAATAATAGAATTGCAGTTTGAATTTGAATGTAAGTAGAATTACAATTTAATTCATATTACTGTAATTTTGTAAATATAAATGCAGAGTTTGTCAAGACAATAAATAAAACTATAGACAGAATGAAAGAAGGAATGATAGATAGAATGATGATGACAGAGAGATAGAACAACCGAATAAAAGACAAACAGAACGACAGATAGAACAATAGACAGATAGAAGGTCTGTCGTCCAGACGGTGTCTGTTCATGAAGACACCACATCCTTCACTAACCCCACAACAACAACAGCACAAAACACACATCCACTAATCCATCCAGCCTCTAAACTTAACCCAAACCAAACTAAACCAGTCCTAACTAGACGTGTCATTCATGAGGCCTTCAGGTTCAGAGCAGCTGTGAAACACTATTTATTCTCCTCCATTCTCTCATGCAAGATGCTTCTGACAGTCTCTCTCTCAGAAAACTGGCACCCTTCCCGTTTCATTATTAGTTCTTTCAATCAAGAGCGTGGTGACGAATCGTTGCACGGAGAATCATAACCCTGAGGGACGCGGACTGTTTGAGAAGGAGAAAATCCTTGACTAATTGCCGTCTCCTACATGCTGCTTTAATAAGTGTGTGTCTTTCTCTCCCTGTTAAACCGCTCCGCAGTGGATTTATAAGTCACCGCCTTCACCTGGAAACGCTTCCCAGAATCCCGCAGACAGGAGAGACCTGGGAGATCTGAGAACCGACAGACGGTTAGCCGAGGATCGCATCCGGCTCAGTGCTGCTCCAGCTAATAGAAATATTACATTTCTTCATCGGCTTTTGTGTTTTTAGTAGCACTGTCAAGCAATCAAAATGTTTAACCTAATTAATTACATGATGTGCCAATTAATTAATATAATTCATTATGATGTGCATGATGTGCAATTAATTAATTGCAAATTAATTGCACATCAATTTTAGCTGAGAAATTACCCCCAAAAGAGCATCTCGTAAGATGAGAAAAGCATTGATTAGACATACAAAAAAGTAGCTTTAGAAATAAATATTTTAATTCAACATTGCATAAATAATGATTAATGTATTAATGTTTTTAATGAATATTGAAAAGTATATTGAAATTAAAAAAGGTGAATTAATACACTAAATATGAAACTATCACTTAATGAGTGACACACTGAATCATTCATTCAACTGATTCATTCAAACGGATGATTCATTCAGAAACAAAGCGGGTCTGCGTCCCAATGTGCATACTGTCCATCCTAAATTATATGTGATATTAGTAATTTTCAATGCTATTTAGGGCAGATAGGGTGGATAGTATGCACATTGGGACACAGGGCAAGTTTTTTGAAAACTGAATCATTGACTCAAAACTGTGGATTCATACAATAATGAATCGCCACTGTGTGTTGATCACAGATGCTCAACAATTCTGCTGTGGCTTTGATTGGAACTATTTTAATTTGCAAAATTAAGCAAAACAGACAATATTAACAATTTTGAGCCACTATAATAACTTCTTGTTTATTGAACTGCTGTATAAATCAATATGACCTTTGCAGTGGTGCAGATTCTGGTGAAAAACAGCACTCTTGCTGGTGTGATATTGCTAAACTATATCATATGATAGAAATAAGAGGGTGACTTGCCTCAAATCTTGAATTTTAGGCTCATATAACTTCATTCTAATAACATAAAATAATCATTCATACATTTTGAAAAGGTTGAAGCGAATTACTAGGATGTTCACAGTGGGCTGTGTTTACATTAATCTCACGCCATAAAAGCCAAGGTGCAAGTACATTTAACCACTTAAATGACTCACAAGCGCTCTTCTTCGTGCGCATTTGAGTGTGTGCTTAAAAACCTGCCTAGAGCGCCATCTGCTGTTAAAAACTAAGCTCAGAATCCATCCCAGAGAGAATCACGATGCATTCCGATAATCCACGAATCGTGATGCATCGACTTATTGTCCCAGCCCTACCAAATTAACACGTAAAATCCTCAGCCCTGGTTTTTAGATCTATCAGAGATCTTCGCTCAGATTTTCGATGACCTTCGGGATGTTTGAGGTCGGTCATCGATGAAGCATGCCGTTATCTGATTTGCACACACTGCATCTGAAGTGAGATCTCGGCGAGTCTCTGTCTCCACAGAGCGAGGAGGAGGTGATGGAGGGCCTTCAGGGGTTTGTGTCAGGCAATGAAACACAGCAACAGTCATACAGTAAATTAAACGTACATAATGCCAGCGATGTTCAATCTCCTCTAGTGCTTCACGCTGCTCCAAATCTCATTTGTATCGACTCCAAATTTATCCCAAACACTCATTTACTTCCAGTTCATGTTCCACTTTCCCTCCTTCTGCTGTCACAGCAAGAAACATTGCATTTTTTACCAGAATTCAGGGAAACGTGCTGAACTGTTGCTGCACGGCAAACACACGCGATGAGAAGAGACAGATTTGGTTTCTTTGGGCTACATTTGGAGCTTGATTCAGATTCATCATTAACGTGATCATTACAGACAAACTCTGTAATGTTACAATGTTTTTATACCAATTTTACAATTTCATGCCTCTGCTACAATGGGACAAAGGAAAAACATGATTCTATACAGAAAATTATTTATTTTATTTTTTTTTCTTCTGATAGACAACAAAAAATCTGTTTCAGTTAAGTTCTGCTGCTGCCCTAATTTTTGTATACAAGCAAATTGGCTCATTTCAATAAATTATATTAAACAGACTTCAATATTTAAGTTGAACTTTAGAATAACGTTGAAAATGTTTAAATTAATTTAATTTCTGTTAAAATCTTACTAAACAAGTCCTTAAGTAAGCTTATTGAATAAAACTCTTTTACTTCATTACCTTAACGAGCTTCACCTTAGATTTTGATTTGTCCTCACCGCTGCCTCTCCTGTAGGTGGGCGTGGCTTTAGCTTTGCCCCGCCCCTCATGTGACATCATCAGTGGCGGAACCTGAAACATGACAGGTTACTTCCGAAAGCCACCTTTAGTAATGACTTCTAACTAATCATATGCACTCAAAAAAAAATGTGTAAGTTCTCTCCTGGTACACGGATGTAAAAGCACCAAGACTCTTCCAGGATTTACATCTGAGCTCAAAGAGTTTGTCTCTCGACATGATAAAAGTTCCCGCTCTCGATGACAGACGCGGTTGGTTTGATGTCAGCAGATGAAACGCTCACGTGGATGTAAAAGAGCACGTGTGCATCACTTCAGGCCACAATCACGTATGATAAATGCAGTGAAGAGTGTGAGGATTCACCTTGATTCACTCTGAAACATACATCATTTATTTACTTAATTATTCTCCAGCACATGATAGAAGTGCTCTCCAGCACCGGGATTGTGAAGCTAATCGTTCTGAAGCAGATTGTGTGAATGCAGCACAAAACCCAGGAATCCATTCAGTACATTTAGCCGACAGGCGTTATTTGATGGTGCGAAATATAATCAAATAACAGTGTGTTTCTACAGAAGTAGCATGAATTACTGCAGTGCTGAAGTAAAACAAACACCTCCAGCAGCCGTTTGAATGCAGGCTTTAATCACAGCCGTCAGATGATGGGCTCAGAAAAGGTCTCGCTCTGGTTCACAATCGGGCTCTTTTCATTCACTGGCACTCCAGAACTCTTTTAAAGTAATTAAGAGGAGACAATGACGTGACCTTGTCAAGAGCATCTGATACCAGCTTTTATAATTCAAGGCTTCGGCCAAATGATGTCGGAAAGCGAGGCTGGAATCCAAAGGCCAGCTGGACTGAAATCCCGTGAGTCAATGTGCTCAAACAGACGCTTTCCTCGGAGGATCTGAACTCTAGAATAACACTTTCTGAGGCATCTAGTGATCTTTACAGAGCTTTTGTCTCTCTAAAGTGACATTTATTTCAGCATATGTTTAGTTGTACACACTAATGAAGAGTTCTGCAGTGCCAGATAATGTACCTGAAATCTGAGAGGTAAAATCATCTGTAAGGGTCAGACAAACTTACTCACTAACCTGATTGTTTTCTCACTAAATGCAGTGTTTCTGGATTAAACAGAGATACATGATTAGCCTTTCTTTGATTTGTTCCTTCCCAACATTAATTATGTTGGCTGCCTTCCGATTCTTCTACTTCTGAGACCAAATTTCTCAAATTAACTCCTCCTAGAGCTTTTGAGCCATGACCACCAAATTTGTTACAGACCTTCAGGCTCGTCTGACTCGGTGTGCTGTATATTTTCTAACCGATCCGACTTAGGGAATTCCTGCATCAGACTTCCTAACAGGGCCAAATTCCCATAGACTTCCTTTGCAAACAACAACACTTACTGAGTGTTTAAGCTGTCTTATTGCTAGCAAAGCTTAACAAGTAGGCTAGCATAACATGCTAAAATGTTAGCAGAATGCTAAAACATGCTACCAATGTGGTAATTCATGTAAGAAACATGTTAGCAATCTGTTAATTTATGCCAACATGTTAAAACATGCTAGAAACATGTTATTAACATAGCCCTTCTTAGCAATGTCCTCAAACATACTAACAACATGCTAACATGTTAAAGCATGTTAACAATGTGCTAAATTGTCCTAGAAACATGCTAGCAAATCACATAAACAACATGCTAAAAACACGCAAACAACATAACTCATCTCAACAATTTGCTAAAACATACACGAAACATGCTAGAAACGTGCTAAAACATGTTAGCAAAATTTGTATTGAATTCTCTGAGTAAAACTTTCAAACTTTAGGCTTTTCAAAGTTATTTTTTTAACTTTCAGACCTGACATTGTCAAGCCATCATCAAAGTTTGTCATCAAACTTTACTCATCTAGTTGTGTTTACAATTAGATGCATAAACAAAAGGTGATTATGATGGTTTAATGCTCGTTAACGCTTCCTACGTTTGGATACGGATGGATAGATGGATATCATGCGCATGTCAGGCTCAGAATGATTCATTGTTACTTATATAATCGCTCTTCACAAATGACGCAGAGGTGTTTAAAACTGTAATTATATTTAACCACAGCACATTAATTATTGAATAAATAATGAGTTTCCAATCTACTCCAGAACTGTGTAATTAAAGCAAATTAATTATTATACTAATTGATTTCTTGATTAATTCAAAATCTAGTGAAACTCTTGCTCATTGATACATGGAGAAGCAGCAGCTCACGGCATCATGTGACCTGAAAGAAGAGCAGAAAACATGAGAAAGACTGAATTAAACGCCACTGTATTAAGATGGTATAAAATCATTGAGCTGTCGCCTTTGTACAGATGTTGAGTTTTTATAATAATCGACCAGATTGAAGTGTTTGGGAGCTTAACTGGCCCTGGACTTAACATAAGAGTCAATGGAATAATGAAGAAAAGCAATTAACTAATAGAGCAGAGAACAGATCCACGCGACTGAAAGATCTCACAGACTGAGATCAATGATTAGCATAAGAATCTTTCATCATAGTCCACACACGTCTCACACAGTAGCCACTGCTGTAAGACATCACGCATATCACTAACATTTCATCCAAAATCTGCTGACGCCATTTATGTGTGTGTGTGTGTGTGTGTGTGTGTGTGTGTGAGAGAAAGAGAGTGAGTGTGTGTGTGTGAGAGAGAGAGAGTGAGTGTGTGTGTGTGTGTGTGTGTGTGTGTGTGTGTGTGTTGTGTGTGTGTGTGTGTGTGTGTGTGTGAATAAACCTCAGTATTGGTGTTTTTCATTATTTCGGCAAATAACATCACACAGCGGTATCGTGTTGTTAGTGATCCGCATTAATCTACGTGAATCTGTGAGCAGGATTGAGTGGACAGACTCACATGACCTGTGAGAAAATTTAATGAATACATTAAAATAAAATAAAAATAAAATGCACAAATACAGACACAGATTTAAAAGATCATTGGACCAGAGGATCTGATTGGCATCCAGTGGTCTATGAGAAAATAACATTAGTTATTACATAAATCATCTGATATTATGGCATCAGCATATCCCACACTTGAGGAGCAAAATTCAACATATGAGCGAGTTCATGCATTATTTATATACAGAAAACACACACAGTCTAGAATTGTGTGTGTGTGTGTATTTCACAGATGAATGGCAGGTCATGGCTGCACACAATTGAGTTTTAAGCTTCAGCACAATCTGTCAAACTACCAATGACTTACAGAGACTCTCACACCAGTGCTGGAGAAACTGTTACTGTTAACTCACTATCACCGCTGTTAACTCACTGTTAAATCAGACTATCACCACTGCTAACTCACTGTTAACTCACACTATCACCGCTACTAATGCACTGTTAACTCAGACTATCACCGCTGCTAACTCACTGTTAACTCACACTATCACCGCTGTTAACTCACTGTTAACTCAGACTATCACCGCTGTTAACTCACTGTTAACTCAGACTATCACCGCTGTTAACTCACACTATCACCGCTACTAATGCACTGTTAACTCAGACTATCACCGCTGCTAACTCACTGTTAACTCACACTATCACCGCTGTTAACTCACTGTTAACTCACACTATCACCGCTGTTAACTCACTGTTAACTCAGACTATCACCGCTGTTAACTCACTGTTAACTCACACTATCACCGCTGTTAACTCACTGTTAACTCAGACTATCACCGCTGCTAACTCACTGTTAACTCACACTATCACCGCTGCTAACTCACTGTTAACTCACACTATCACCGCTACTAATGCACTGTTAACTCAGACTATCACCGCTGTTAACTCACTGTTAACTCAGACTATCACCGCTGTTAACTCACTGTTAACTCAGACTATCACCGCTGTTAACTCACACTATCACCGATACTAATGCACTGTTAACTCAGACTATCACTGCTGCTAACTCACTGTTAACTCAGGCTATCACTGCTGCTAACTCACTGTTAACTCACACTATCACCGCTGTTAACTCACTGTTAACTTAGACTATCACCGCTGCTAACTCACTGTTAACTCAGACTATCACCGCTGTTAACTCACTGTTAACTCAGACTATCACCGCTGTTAACTCACTGTTAACTCAGACTATCACCGCTGTTAACTCACTGTTAACTCAGACTATCACCGCTGCTAACTCACCGTTAACTCACACTATCACCGCTGTTAACTCACTGTTAACTCAGACTATCACCGCTGCTAACTCACTGTTAACTCAGACTATCACCGCTGTTAACTCACACTATCACCGATACTAATGCACTGTTAACTCAGACTATCACTGCTGCTAACTCACTGTTAACTCAGGCTATCACTGCTGCTAACTCACTGTTAACTCACACTATCACCGCTGTTAACTCACTGTTAACTCACACTATCACCGCTGCTAACTCACTGTTAACTCAGACTATCACCGCTGTTAACTCACTGTTAACTCAGACTATCACCGCTGTTAACTCACTGTTAACTCAGACTATCACCGCTGTTAACTCACTGTTAACTCAGACTATCACCGCTGTTAACTCACTGTTAACTCAGACTATCACCGCTGTTAACTCACTGTTAACTCAGACTATCACCGCTGTTAACTCACTGTTAACTCAGACTATCACCGCTACTAACTCACTGTTAACTCACACTATCACCGCTGTTAACTCACTGTTAACTCAGACTATCACCGCTGCTAACTCACTGTTAACTCACACTATCACCGCTGTTAACTCACTGTTAACTCAGACTATCACCGCTGTTAACTCACTGTTAACTCAGACTATCACCGCTGCTAACTCACTGTTAACTCAGACTATCACCGCTGTTAACTCACACTATCACCGCTACTAACTCACTGTTAACTCACACTATCACCGCTACTAACTCACTGTTAACTCACACTATCACCGCTACTAACTCACTGTTAACTCACACTATCACCGCTACTAACTCACTGTTAACTCACACTATCACCGCTACTAACTCACTGTTAACTCACACTATCACCGCTACTAACTCACTGTTAACTCACACTATCACCGCTACTAACTCACTGTTAACTCACACTATCACCGCTACTAACTCACTGTTAACTCACACTATCACCGCTACTAACTCACTGTTAACTCACACTATCACCGCTACTAACTCACTGTTAACTCACACTATCACCGCTGTTAACTCACTGTTAACTCACACTATCACCGCTACTAACTCACTGTTAACTCACACTATCACCGCTGTTAACTCAGGGTTTACTCATACTATCACCGCTGTTAACTCACTGTTAACTCACACTATCATCGCTGCTAACTCACTGTTAACTTACACTATCACCGCTGTTAACTCACTGTTAACTCAGACTATCACCGCTGTTAACTCACTGTTAACTCAGACTATCACCGCTGTTAACTCACTGTTAACTCAGACTATCACCGCTGTTAACTCACTGTTAACTCAGACTATCACCGCTGTTAACTCACTGTTAACTCAGACTATCACCGCTGTTAACTCACTGTTAACTCAGACTATCACCGCTGTTAACTCACTGTTAACTCAGACTATCACCGCTGTTAACTCACACTATCACCGCTACTAACTCACTGTTAACTCACACTATCACCGCTGTTAACTCACTGTTAACTCACACTATCACCGCTGTTAACTCACTGTTAACTCAGATTATCACCGCTGCTAACTCACTGTTAACTCAGACTATCACCGCTGTTAACTCACTGTTAACTCAGATTATCACCGCTGCTAACTCACTGTTAACTCAGACTATCACCGCTGTTAACTCACTGTTAACTCAGACTATCACCGCTGTTAACTCACTGTTAAATCAGACTATCACCACTGCTAACTCACTGTTAACTCACACTATCACCGCTGTTAACTCACTGTTAACTCAGACTATCACCGCTACTAACTCACTGTTAACTCACACTATCACCGCTGTTAACTCACTGTTAACTCACACTATCACCGCTGTTAACTCACTGTTAACTCACACTATCACCGCTGCTAACTCACTGTTAACTCACACTATCACCGCTACTAACTCACTGTTAACTCACACTATCACCGCTACTAACTCACTGTTAACTTACACTATCACCGCTGTTAACTCACTGTTAACTCACACTATCACCGCTGTTAACTCACACTATCACCGATACTAATGCACTGTTAACTCAGACTATCACCGCTGTTAACTCACTGTTAACTCACACTATCACCGCTGCTAACTCACTGTTAACTCAGACTATCACCGCTGTTAACTCACTGTTAACTCAGACTATCACCGCTGTTAACTCACTGTTAACTCAGACTATCACCGCTGTTAACTCACTGTTAACTCAGACTATCACCGCTGTTAACTCACTGTTAACTCACACTATCACCGCTGTTAACTCACTGTTAACTCAGACTATCACCGCTGCTAACTCACTGTTAACTCACACTATCACCGCTGCTAACTCACTGTTAACTTACACTATCACCGCTGTTAACTCACTGTTAACTCACACTATCATCGCTGCTAACTCACTGTTAACTTACACTATCACCGCTGTTAACTCACTGTTAACTCACACTATCACCGCTGTTAACTCACTGTTAACTCACACTATCACCGCTGCTAACTCACTGTTAACTCACACTATCACCGCTGTTAACTCACTGTTAACTCACACTATCACCGCTGTTAACTCACTGTTAACTCAGACTATCACCGCTGTTAACTCACTGTTAACTCACACTATCACCGCTGCTAACTCACTGTTAACTCAGACTATCACCGCTGTTAACTCACTGTTAACTCAGACTATCACCGCTGTTAACTCACTGTTAACTCACACTATCACCGCTGTTAACTCACTGTTAACTCACACTATCACCGCTGTTAACTCACTGTTAACTCACACTATCACCGCTGTTAACTCACTGTTAACTCAGACTATCACCGCTGCTAACTCACTGTTAACTCACACTATCACCGCTGCTAACTCACTGTAACTACAGGAGCATGGCAGCAGCTCGGCTGTTTGTAAAGCACTGCATCTTTTCAAGTAACATGATGAGAAACATGACAAAATACAGCTAAAGAATCAGCTCCATTCAGTTCCTGCATTGGCCACAAAAGACAGGAAGTGGAGTTGGGATTTGATCTGGAATGGGAGGAAGAAGAATTCTAATTCACAGCAGGTAACGCCGCTGATGCATTCTGGGAAATGCAGTTCACTTATTAGAGCTGGTTTCTGTCTCTCATTCTGGAAAGCGGTGAGAATCAGGATCACAGAGCGAGATCTTTCACTGCTCTTTAGCTCTAGAGCAGTGGCTCTGTGGGCGTCCGAACTCTGCGTTTACCACAGACGCCCTCCGGTCGCCTGTCCCTCAATAACAGCCCAGAGACGAATGTCAGGTCAGGACCTTCCAAACAGGCGGAGGGTGCGGATCTCATTACCGCCGAAGCCTCCGGGATACCAAAGCAATTTGGCTCGCCCTCTGTTCGTGGGAAGCAATTAAAATATTAAGCGGAGTTGTTTTTTTTTACTGGCAATTCACACATATTGATATATAGGATGGGCGCCCCCCCCCCCTTACGCATGAATATTGAAGTTCCTGAAAAACTCTAGATAATGAGACCCAAGGCTACTACAGCCAATTTAACAAGCGCAATGACTTTATCCGGGCCGCGCCGCTGGATTTCTGCTCTCCCTCTCCCCGACTCCTGCTATTACAACCCTCCTGTGTTGTTCACTCTTTCATTTTACACCAAAAAAACTCTTTCTCAATGTTTTACTGAGATTAAAAAATGGATGTCTGAAAATGTTCTCTGTCTAAACAGTGACAAGACTGAAGTGATGCTTATTGGTTCACCTCAACAGTTGGGCAAAGCAGAGTCCGTAACCTTAAGTGTGGATGGCTCTGCTTTACCGTTTCAAACTAAACTAAAAATTCTGGGGGTGATAATTGACGTCAACTTAAAATTTGATCCGCATGTTCGTAATACAGTCAAAGCATCTTTTTTTCATCTCAGAAACATTGCCAAATTACGTCTCATGTTGACTTTTCCTGTGGCTGAAAAGTTAATCAACACTTTTGTTTTTTCGCGTATTGATTATTGTAATGCTTTGCTGGCTGGAGTTTCAAAAGCTACCCAAAGTAAATTACAGTTGGTACAAAATTCAGCTGCTAGAATTCTGACTAGGACCCGTGCAAGGGAGCACATCACACCTATCTTGGAAAAATTGCACGGGCTTCCTCTTATAGGATCCTCTTCCTCTCATGCTCACTTATAAGGCCTTGAATAATTTGGCTCCTCAATATTTGTGTAAGCTTTTAACCCCCTACATGTGCTCTACGCTCTTCTGAAGCTGCTCTTTTAACTGTCCAAACTACTCGGCTAAAAACTATGGGTGATCGGGCTTTCTCTTCTTTGTCTCTTAAATTGTGGAATTCCCTGCCCTCTGAGATTAGGAATGCAGAATCTTAGTGTTTTTAAATCTTTAAAACTTACTTTTTTAGGGTAGCTTTTATGTGATTATTTAGCTTTTTTTATTTTTATTAATTTGGATATTAATTAGTAACATGAAACACACTCAAAATGCAAAATATTGAAGAAAAATATTATTGAAATGAAATATAGTATATTCATTTCATTTCACAAAAATAAAATTACACGATTATGGCCGCCGGTCAGTTTTGACCACGAACAGCACAAGTGTGACTCTCAAATGAACACCACCAGAGGGTTAAATGAAGACTGATTTAATCTGCAGCCTGTTGTCGCTCGTGGGCCTTTTCCTCGCGGCTCTCCGTGACCCAAATCCACTTAGAGAGCCAGTAGTAGAGAGAGGGCCGCTTTCGAGCTTGCCGTATCTCACTCTTCGGGTTCTGCTGACAAACACAAGGCGTTTATCTCAGGGAAAACAGACAAATGAGGCTCGCTGGTTTTCTGCTGCAGACGGAAGGTCCTAAATGTGGAGTAACGCTGGTGCAGAGCTCTTCAGGTTCGGCTGTCAAACGCTGCATAATGGCTTCTATACGGAGGCTGCCGCAGACCGCGGGTTATTGATCGGTGGAGGCTGAGCATTCAAATGAAACAAGCATTAATTATGTAACGGTGAGCTGTAAAGCGCACACATCTGAGCCTTTAAATAGCTGCACGTTTCATCAGATTCTGCAGCAACACGGAGTTTCTCAAGCAGTGAGACGCACCTGAGCGTGACCTTCTGCCCCAACCGTGTCAGCAAACACAATCACAGTCTTCATCTGCCCTCTGAATTCATGCTCTTTCATCAGTAATCGCAGTCCCTTTCAGAATGAGGAACATTTACACACTTCATATAAAAGCCGCTGAGGTTCTCAAAACATCAAGGGCGAGTGAATGAACTCCGATATGCATCATTTTAATCACGTGATACACATCAGCTAATAGTAATCAGGTTTGTCACCAGTGTTGGGCTAGTTACTCAAAAACTTTTATTTATTACTCATTACCAGTTACTCCTTTCAAAAGTAATATTATTACGTTACTGGCAACAGTAATTAGCTACAGTACTAGTTACATTACTTTTCTTTCACACCCCACAGAAGTTGTAATTTTGATTTTGTATCTTCAACATAAAATTCTTCTAAAATGTTACTAACAATATATTTCTGCCTCATCATTTGACCAAAATCCACACTGGATCGCAGTCAGAAGTGATTACAAACACTCAGCAGTGATTGATAGTGATGTTTAAGTAAATGTGTTGTATTATTTTCATTGTGTAGCATGAAGCTAATTGTAGCTATAATTTCTGTTACCCATACACGATTATATTTCATGATGTATTTTATCAAAAGAAATCACATACGTTCATAAGAAAATGTTTCGTTTTCTAAAAAGATGTTTAATTATAGTAATATCATATCAGAGGGATGTGGTGCCAGAGTAAAGTAATGCCACAACTTACGCATAAGTGTTCAGATCAACTTTTCTCCTCACAAAATCAATGTAATGGCAAGATTGTAAGCTTTTCCATATTCCAAGCTTGCCTGCTGCTCTGCTGACTTCATGTGCGAGTCGTGAAAATTCTGAAAATAAATCTAAGAATTATTGGATTGTTGGACAGTAGGGGTTGAGGCATCGAAAGTAACTAAGTAAGGAGCTGTTTTATGGATGGTAACTAATATTATTACTGAAATCTTATAAGTAATTAGTTACACAACTAGTTTTCACGACACAAGTATGTATAAATCAGAACCAATCTTTCAGAGTCATAATCTGCAGTGTCAGCACAATAACTTCACTACAGCTAGCGTCCTGCGCAGGACTGTTTTCTTGCCGCTCTCGCTGAATGTCTGACCGTTCCCACCCGTATATAATCGCCGCTAATATTGTATAGCATTTTCTCACTATCAATATGTGGGGTATTGGAATCTCTTTTGAATGAGCGCTCGCTGTTTACTTTGGATTTTGCGATCATGCACACTCTGTGTAAAAGAGCTCATCTTACAAGATCAGGGCCCGTATTCACAAAACATCTTAAGGCTAAAAGTAGCTCATAACTCACAGATTTAGGAGAAAATCTTAAAAATAATAAGTGTGTGTCAGTCCTAAATTTAGGACTCCTCATTTTTTGCTCTAAGAGTATTTCACAAAGCGTCTTAGCACTAAAACTAGCTCCTAAATCTGTGAAACGTTAGGAGCAGTGAAGAGGAGTCCTAAGTCACTAAGACCAAATAAAACTATTTGCCTCAGAACATATACATCTTAGAAACATTTGATGGTAACAAGCTTTTAAAAAGTATCACCAACTCCAGATTTTCCTTTGATTATATCCTTGTTTTCATTAACCAGTTGGGCAAGAAGGAACATCCAGTTTGTTTTTGTTTTGTTTTTTTACATTTGCATGTATTACTATCAGCCATGATTATTCTACTCTGTTAATTAAAAGGCTGGTTATATGCATATCCGCTAATTGTTTTTGAGAAGCACATATGTAAGAGGCTGATAATTAGCTGAACATATACTTGTTTAATTAGTGACACTTAGCCTGCTTCTTAAAATCTTTATTTGAATGTGGCAATTAACCTTTTTTATTTTTAAACCTTTATTTATTTGTGCTCTACAATATTTCCATGAATAAATCTCTGATAGAGACTATCAGCCAATCACTGTATGTATAGTTAATAAGCATCATCCATAGCAACGAGGTCAGCCCCACCCTCTTACTCTGAGACTTCTCTCTATTCCTACTAATGTAGCAAACTCTTAGCTAAAAACTTGTACTGCTATTTAAGAGAACTCTTAGTGGTAAGATCAAATGTTTTGTGAATATGAGCCCAGATATTGGTCAGTGAGCTCAGGATCTGTCAGGCGTCTCTTCTTACTCTCCACCCGCGATCAGTCCAATCTCACTCCTGCAGCTCGCGTATGGAGCAGAACAGATGCTTTCAGTTTAGAATAGTAGCGTACGTTATCTGAACTAAATGATTTTATTTCTATAAAAAGCAGAACGACAGTGGTTGCTGTGCTGCGGTGGGCCAGTAATGTAATCGGTGTATGACCAAACACTGTGTAACATTAACTACCACAGCAAGCCTAGTGTTTATGGAACTCCAGCATTCTTGTTATGCGCCAAATCGCGGGACCCACACTATATTTTTTGACCACCCAAAGCAAAGGTAAAAACCACCCGCTCCCGCAGGCCTCTACTGAATTATATGTATGTCTAACTTCACCCTAGTGTTAATTTTGTTAACAAAAACTATGACGAAAAATGTTCGTTGACAAGCTTTTTTCCCATGACTAAGACGAGACGAAGACTAGACAACAATAAAGTCAGTAAACGATAACTATGACTATATCAACATGGAATTTCACTGTTATAATATTTTTCAATTGTTTTACCAGTGTTCATAATGTAGACAGAGAGAGTGCATAAGTCTTTGATATTAATTTATATAATAAATACAGTCCAGTCACTAGATGAGGGAAATACACAATTTATGAGTCCCCATTCTATTGATCTTGTGTGTCTGAGAAGTGCAATACCTGAATGAAAAAAGTACATTTCTCAATACAACAAGCATACATTATAATTTGAGCTAAAATTAATTTGTATCATTTAAACCATAAGACAGCACTACGACAATGTTACTAATATTTTAAATTGAATAAAATGCTCAGACATTTCATTGAGTTAAACTTGACTGAACAAAAACAGGACAAGGTTGACTAAATATGATAACTTATGTACTTTGAGTAAGACTAAGACTAATTAAAATGGCTGCAAATGACACTGCTGTAGTGTTAATTAATCAAGATCTTTTTGCTAAATTTCAGTTTGTCATTTATTAAACTAGACGAAATACGTCAGTTTTTCTTCACTAACGCTATACTAAAATGTTGAGACTTTTAGTTTAAATAAACTAAATAGGATAAGGTTGACTAAATATGATAAAAACTAACAAGGATATTTAACATGTGACTAAGACTAAAATTGAAAATAGCTGACAAAATTAACCAGTGGTGGACAGTAACGGAGTAGCTTTACTTCGTTACTGTACTTAAGTACATTTTTCAAGTATCTGTACTTTACTGGAGTAGTTTTATTTTGAGTAACTTTTACTTTTATTTCACTACATTCCAAAGCATAAGATTGTATTTTTTACTTCACTACATTTCATAAAACATATCGTTACTCCTTATAATATATCACGTGCTCCTAGACGCAGAAGCGGTGTCTGATTCAATAACAAACTAATTCTTTTCAATGAAGCCATTAAATCGGTTCGCAAATCGCACCAAACGATTAATTCACGAATTGGAATGATCTGATTGCAGCTGTTCTCGAGTCGACAACTCACTGATTCAAATGAACCGTTTAGTGCGAGTCTCCAGTGAACTGAATTCACAAGAACCAGGAGATCTTGTGAGCGCGCGCGCGTCTGATGCTGTTAAAATTAAGTTACTAATGTCGAATTTTAGTATTAATTATTGTAACTGAAAATCATATTTAGGTCAAAGCTGTCAGTTGTTTGTGAACTAAATCTGCTGTAAAGGGTGATCTGTTTAAGCCCACTGAAATTATTGAATGCAGACACATCAACATCAGAGTCTCTATGTTTTAGGTAGAAAAAAGCCGAAACATTAAAATAACACAGATTAAATAAAATAACTCATGCACGTTCATATTCCCCGCTGCCGTAACGTTAACAGTTTTATTAAAATGCTACGCATTTAGCCCTATGTGACGTCTGTTTTTATATTGTTTATCAACAGTATAAATGTTTATATTGTTTGGATTAACTAGCCGAGTAGACAGATATGAATGTTTATTCATAACCATACTGAAAATAAGTAAATATTGTTAGCTGATGCTAACTGTCTAGCTAACGAGATTGCTGGTGCTAAATTTAGTTGTTGTTTTTTTAAATAAAGTCCAAATATTTTTATTCAACCACCTAGATAGATTACATCTGAGGGAAATTAAAGGATGTGATGTTCAGAACATGGTAACTACAGTAATTATCAAAGTGGGAAGTGATGCCCTCTGGGGGCATTTGGCCAGGGGTGTTTTTACACCACAGACAAGGTTTGAGAAGAAAAAAATCATTATGAAAATATAATTATATTTTCCTTAAAATGTTCTTCTTAACTTCAGGCCTTATTCTCATGTCATATATAACTGTGATGTTCTGCAAAACAACAAGCTTTAAAACACTTTTTTCTTACTGGTGATAATCAGATGGTCAAGTCTGTTTTCTCTCAGGTACATCGCAGTGTAAGCTTCACAGTGAACATTACTACACCACTCTCCTCAACCTAGTCCATATCAACAACACAAATATATCTGGACTCCATATAGTGGTTATTTTGGGAAAATCCCAGGTATTTTGAGCAGTAGGATTATAAAAAATATGTGCTAATATAAATTTAAATTAAGTAGCCTTAGCCTATATAAAATTGCAAAATAAATCTATCTATCAGTACTTTTTTACTTAAGTACATAAAAAATCGAGTACTTTTGTACTTTCACTCAAGTAAAATTGAAAAAGGAGTACTTTATTTTATTATACGTATCTGTACTTTTACTCAAGTATTTGATTTGTGTACTTCGTCCACCACTGAAATTAACACTACTTCACCTGCATAAATATACTCATAAAATCATATGTACTAATGGCAAATCTCATGTGAATGATGCTTTATATCAGGGGTGGCAAACGTCGGTCCTGGAGAGCCGCAGCCCTAATCAAACACACCTGAACAAGCTAATCAAGGTCTGAACGGTTACTAGGAAGCTACAGGCAGGTGAGTTTTAATTAGGGTTAGAGTTGAACTCTGCAGGGCTGCGGCTCTCCAGGACTGGAGTTCGCCACCCCTGCTTTATATCATCTTACATTCTCTGAACGAACGACGACTTTTTGTTCCTTCAGAATGAGGGAAACCAATGCAGTTTTACTGAAGCAGCTGAAGACAACTTTCTGCCAGAGCTTCACCTTTAAACCAGTGCATCTGCAAAAAAACATCTCTGCATTTCTTATCTGCTCTAGCTTATTTCCTAATGTAGCAATCTAATAAATATGGCATTGTATAATGTGGATATTGTTGGCTCTGTGACGAATTGCTTATACTCCTCTATCGTAAGTCACTTTGGATAAAAGCATCTGCTAAATGCATTAATGTAAACATCTCCAAATGTAAACTATCCCATCGTCCAGCTCTAAACTGATCAATGTGACATTAGAGTAAAACTCAATCCTTGCAATTCATTTGCTTCACATCCAACAAAAAAAAAGGACATGCAGTAATTGTAAGTAGTGAGTTTTTGGAACAATTTCTTTGTCATTTGCAATCATGTCACATGGGGACTGAAAAAAAGTGTTTAAGATCCTCAATTTTTCTTTTTACTTAGACAATAGACACATTAATATTATGAATTTCTGTAAAAATTGTATCCAAACAAAACACAACTGCTAAAGATGATAGATGGTCAACAAACCCATCAATCCCTCCATGACACTATCTAAAACTAGCCTGTTACCTCATTAGTTCAATCAGCAGCTCTGCAAAATGCTGAAAGTGCAAAACAACATCATGGAGAAAAAAACTGTGTAATTGACAATGAAATAGGCTGTATTAAAGATATGTCTGAGTAGTTTGAATGCAGGTTGTGAGAGTGGAGAGTCGTGCTGAATTCAAGGAGAAAAACAGAGTCAAGCCGAGCGATGTCAGATGTCATTCTCTGCCGAGACCCAGAGAAACTCCTGCCATGCTTTTCAATTACACAGTCATCTGAAGTGAAGTTGCCGGATCTCTGCGATTGTTTCTCAGACTAAAGGTCATTCCTGAGAGCTGGAGAGAGTGTGATGTGAATTCTGCTGCAAGACACTGAGGACGGCTCAGAGAGACTCTCTCTATTACACCTGATATGACACAACGAAAGAGCCCGCTTAAAAACCTGTTCATCTCACAGCCTCCACAATAATACATTACACATGAAACATTAGCACTGGCCAAGAGCTGAATCTGCAGCACTACACACACACACACACACACACACACACACACACACTCTCACACACACTCACACTCACACACTCACACTCACACACACAAATACACACACTCTCACACACACTCACACTATCTCTCTCTCTCTCACTCACACTCACACTCACACAGACACACACTCACAGTCACACACTCACACACACAAATACACACACACACACTCTCACACACACTCACACACACACACACACACACTCACTCACACACACACACACAGAACACACACACACAAACACAAAACACACACACACAAAAACACACTCACACACACACACACACAACACTCACACACACACACACAACACACACACACAAAAAACACACACACAAACACACAAAAACACACACACACAAACACTCACACACAGACACACACACACACACTCACACTCTCACTCTCACACACACACACAACACACACACCACACACACACCACACTCACACACACACAACAGACACACCCTCACAACACCCACTCACACTCTCTCTCACACACACACCCACTCTCACACTCACACTCACACACACTAACACTCACACACACTAACACTCACACACACTCACACACACTCACACACACACTCACATTCACACTCACACACACACTCACACACTCACACAGACACACACACACACTCTCACACACCTACACACACACACACACTCACACACAAACAAACACACACTCACACTCACACACACACTCACAGTCTCACACACACACACTCACACACTCAACACACACACACACACACACTCACACACAACGACACTCATCCTCCACAGACACGACTCTCACTCCACACCCCCCAGACCTCACACACACTCCACAACCACCACCACACCTACTCACACTCTCACCTCACACTCACAAACTCTCACCCACACTCTCCCACACACACACACACACACACTCTCACACACACACTTTCACACACACACTCTCACACACACTCTTTCACTCACACACACACTCACACACACCAACACACACGCACACTCCTCTCACACACACACCACTCAACCACACTCACACACTCTTCTCACGACTCACTCTCCACCCTCTCACACTCACACTCACACTCTCACACACACACACACAACACACACACACTCACACACACACAAACTCACACTCTCACACACACTCACACTCACACTCTCACACACACACTCTCACACACACACTTTCACACACACACTTTCACACACTCACACGCACACACACACCACTCTCACACACACACACACACACTCACACACTCACACGCTCTCACACACACACACACAAACACATCACACACACACTCACACTTTCACACTCACACTCACACTCACACACACACACTCTCCCACTCACACACAAACACACGCACACTCAAACACACACACACACACACACCACACCCTCACACACATCCATCACACACACTCTCACACTCCCACACACACACTCCCACACTCACACACACTCACACACTCACACACTCACACTCACACTCCCACACACACCTCTCACTCCAAAAGCACACACAGACACCCACACACGCTCAACACCCACACTCTCACACAACCCCACCACAACACTCACACTCACACTCACCCCTCTCACACTCAACACTCTCACAGACACACACACACCCACACACTCTCACGCACACACACACACACTCACACTCACACTCTCACACTCACACTCTCACACACACCCTCACACACCCACACAGCACTCACACTCACACTCACACACACACCAACACACACACACAAACACACACACACTCACACTCACTCACACACTCTCTCACTCTCATTCACACTCTCACACTCACACTCTCACCCACACACACACACACACACACACACTCACTCACACTCACCTCAAACACACACACACACTCACACTCACTCTCTCTCACACACACTCTCACACACAGACTCACTCACTCACTCTCACACTCACACTCACACTCACACTCACACACACTCACACACTCACACTCTCTCACACACACACACTCACACACACACACACACACTCACACTTTCACACTCACACTCACACTCACACACACACACAAACACTCACACACACAAACACTCACACCCTCACCACACTACCCTCTCACATCACACACACTCACACACTCACACTCACACTCTCACACACACACACACACACACCGATCGGCTCCCTAAGCAGAAAATCACACACACATGACATGAAGATTTACAGTCTCTAAACATTCTTAAATCAAGATACATTTTCTTTAAAAGCAAAATTACTTAAGATATGAAGTCTTGTTTTCTGAAAAATGTATAAACTGAAGTGTTTATGCTTAAAACAAGAAAAAATATCAAGAAAAAAATCTACTTAATCCAAATGGAAAATAAGTGGATCATTCTGACCCCACTGACAGATTTGTTCTTGTTTTAATCATAAACTCACTTCATTTTCATAAATTTTTCAGCAAACAAGTCTTAATATCTTCGATCACTTCAAATCTCCAGTAAATGCTTCTTGATTTAAGGATGTTTGGATATTTGCACTGGAAAACAAGACAGAAATATTGAGGAAGAGCATCCTTTTTTGAGTTGTACTTTCTGCAATAAGCACATGATGATATTTATTAAACAAACACATAACAGAAGCAGAAGTTACGCGTGCAGAGCCACGAGAGAGCAGTTTCCACCGAGGCCTTTGTGTTGAAACGGCTCATTAATCAGAGTTTGTTGTGTAATGATGTGTGTTGTGTTCAGAGGCTTTAATGTACAATCTCAGCTATGAGAGGATTCATGTCCGACTCTTATTAGCTGTAATAAATGAGCCAGTGATGCTTCAAAGGTGTTTATCTTACAATCAACGCTCAGTGCAAACGTCATTCAGATGAATCTCAGTAAGTGACTCCAAACCATCAAACAGACTCCTATCAGAACCTAAAGTTTTACTCAATATCTAAATTACATTTGTATGTTGGCTCAACTCATATTTTTTAATGCACACAAGCCTAAATGTTAAGTTAACACAACTTGCAATTACCTGGTCGATTCCATTACAGTAGATACTTTTAAATAAAGAATGTTGAGTGAACTAATAAATATTTTCTTGTTTCAAGCTGGATTTACTTTAAAAGTGTGATGCCAAAAAGGTGCATGCGGGTCAAAGACGAAAAAGGGTTTTCAAGCATCAAAACAATACAGCTTTGAATTGTTGTTGTTGTTGTTTTTCAATACATTAGAAAGTGTCCTGTTTAATTAAATAGTTTTTTTTCTGTGCAAAAAATAAATATACATTTTTACCATGATTTACAGAAAACAGCCACTAAAATCTCATTCAGTGAAACAATATTGTCAGGCATATTTACCACAATAATCAGTTTCTGACATTAAAAGTCTAATTAGTTTTACCCCAAATATTTGTAATTTTGCATTTTATTAACTTTGCCACGATCCCATTTTGGTCATTTGTCAGCAAGAATTTTTAAATCATTTGAAATGCAATAAAATGTAGTATGTTCACTTACTCTTTAATATATTTCAGGCTACAGGTCAGAATATGTTTCAGTGTTTACACTGAATGACAATGGAACATTATTTCACCCACATTTTGACATTTTATTCTCCTAAAACTTATTTGAAACCAGACACTTTACTTGCATATAATGTGCTTTCTATGTATATAAAATCGATTTCTTTTGATGCGGGCACTTAAATGTCATTGACCCATGTATATTTTAAGCAAATCCAACACGTTATGATTTTCTCAGTCTGACTGTACTGCATGATTGATGTCATCCGCCCAAAACACAGCCATCTCCCGCTGAGAAGATGGCTTCATCTCTCGGGGGGTTTCTGCTTGACTCACACTAAACACTAAACGCCGCATTCTGCATCTTTATTTAACCGAACGGCCCCACACACTGAGGAGCCACCGTCTATTCTGGAGGCGTGCAGGGTCGGCTCATTCTGTGGGTGTGAAATAATTGCATGTGAGAGCAACAATCAAAGCCCTGCAGATGAGAGTAAACGAGCTTCCTGCGTCACGACTGACGGAACATCGGAGAAGCGCACACAAACAAATGGTTAGAGTTACTAAAAACGTCTCTAGTTACGTATGTAACCATGGTTCCCCGAGGGAACGAGACGCTGCGTCGAGTCGCTTTGGGAACGCCCTTGCGTGACCGCGTTCTGAAGCACGTGTCAAATCAGTCCAATGGAGCAGCGAGATGTCACGAGCGGGGTGACGTGAGCGACAGGAAGTATAAAAGCGTATCCGGCAGAGCGCAAGTTAGCTTCGATTAAGTAGCGCCTGGAGGGATGCAGGGATTATGGCAAAGAGACGCAGCGTCTCGTTCCCTCGGGGAACCATGGTTACATACGTAACCTAGAGACGTTCCCCTTCAGGAACTCGAGCTGCGTCGAGTCGCTTTGGGAACGAGAATACCCACTGCGCCATACTACCAAGTCCCTGCCTGTGTGTGTATCTCTTAAGTACATCAAGAAGAGAGGACTTGGGACCCTGGGGTAGATGCCAGGTACAGGTTGTAGAAGCGGACAAATGTGTGTGGAGAGGACCAGCCCGCCGCAGTACAAATGTCCTGCAAGGCCACACCCAGTTGTAAGCTTTGGAGGCCGCCATACTCCTGGTCGATTGCGCTCTGACCCCCATAGGTGACGGGGGGGCCAGAGGACTCGTAGGCTAGTGAGATGGCCTCGACCACCCACCTACCCGTAGTCTGCTTGGTCGCCGGAAATCCCTTCTTTGGCGGACCAAAACAAACAAAAAGCTGATCTGCCTTACGCGACGGGGCAACTCTGTGTGCGTAAGCGTCCAGTGCTCGAACTGGACAGAGCAGATTACGCCTTTCTTGGCCGACTTCCTGGTACGGAGGAGGACAGAATGCCTTAAGTACTATGGGCCCTGGTGAAGAAGTGGGCACCTTAGTGACATACCCGGCCCTCGGGTAAAGGATTGCCCTAACCATGCCTGGAGCAAATTCTAGGCATGAAACAGAAAGTGCCTGAAGATCCTCGATTTTTTTAGTGAGGAAATAGCGAGGAGAAAGATGGTCTTGAGCCTGAGCAACTTGACCGAACTTCTTCTATGGGTTCAAAGGGGGCATTGCATGAGCCCTCCAGAACCACAGCCAGGTCCCATGAGGGCACCTTGGTGCGCTGTACCGGCCTCAGCCTCAGGGTGCCACGGAGGAAACGAGTGGCAAGTGGGTGTCTTCCCAATGATTGACCACCCAGAAGGGCGTGATAAGCAGCTATGGCCGCCACTTATACCTTCAGAGTGGAGGGAGATAACTCTGCGGAGAATCGCTCCTGCAGAAACGCCAGAACTGTACCAATTGGGCAGTTGACTGGGTCCTGCAGTCGCTGTCCGCACCATGAAGCGAAAAGTTTCCACTTCAAGGCATACTGTTTCCTAGTGGCGGGAGCTCTGGACTGGAGTATAGTCTCAACAACCTCAGTTGAGAGACCAGATGCTAGGAGCTGTGCCCCCTCAGGGGCCATGCCCACAGCTTCCATAACTCCGCCGATTGATGTAGGAGACCACCGATGTGTTGTCTGTTCGACCAACGCATGATCCCGCCTAGGTCTGTAAGGAAGTTGGTCAGAGCTCGAAAACACAACAACACGGCCAGCATTCCCCGGCAGTTGATATGCCAAAGAGATGATGGCCTTCCCACAGACCCTGGGCAGAGCGGCCACTCATGACCGCTCCCCAGCCCGTGAGAGAGGCATCCGTCGTTAGCCTTACGCGACGACAAGGAGCCCCTAACGTCGGGCCTTGAACCAGGAGCCAACGTTTCTTCCGCATGTCTAAGGCACGAAAGCATCGCTGCGTGACCTTGATCATGCAAAGCGGGTTTCCCCTCAGGGAGAACCCCTTGGTCTTGAGCCACTACTGTAATGGTCTCATGTACAGAAGGCCAAAAGGTTTCACGTTGGACGCCGCTGCCATCAGGCCCAACAGCCTCAGAAACTGTTTGAAAGTGAGTGACTGGCCTTCTCTTACCCTCGTGACTGTCGTGAGGATTGACTCGATTTGAGCAGGAGACAGACGTGCCTGCATCGAGGTTGAGTCCCACACCACGCCTAAATAAGTGGTTCTCTGTAGTGGAGAAAGAACACTCTTCTTGGCATTTAGTCTTAACCCCAGCTCTTTCATATGGGCGAGGACGACATCTCCATGCCGAGCCGCCATCTGCTCTGACTGATCTAATATCAACCAATTGTCGATGTAATTCAGTATGCGGATGCCCTGGAGTCACAGAGGAGCCAGAGCATCATCCACACACTTTGTGAAAGTGCGGGGTGAGAGTGACAGGCCGAAGGGAAGAACTCTATATTGGTATGCTTCGCCCCCGAAAGCAAACCTCAGGAACTTCCAGTGTTGAGGGAGGATGGAAACATGGAAATAAGCGTCTCTGAGATCTATCGTAACAAACAGTCCTCTGACTGATCTGCTGAGATACGATCTGCTGATAGTGAGCATCTTGAACCGAAGCCGTTTGATAGCGCGGTTCAGAAGACGGAGATCTAAGATCAGACGCAACCCCCCCATCCTTTTTCGGAACGATGAATTAACGGCTGTAGAACCCGGACGCTCTCGAGAGAGAGGAGGAACACGTTCTATGGCCATCTTCCTCAAGAGAGTATCTACTTCTTGTTCCATTACCAGAGCCTGCTCGGGGCCCACTAGTGTGGGGATGACCCCCGTTGAGGCGGACGAGAACCGAACTGGATTATGTAACCTTTCTCTACAATATGCAGGACCCATTTTGAGGTTTTTGGTAGAAGTTTCCACGCTACCAGGAAATCTACTAAGGGAACCAGCCTTTCGAGGCTGGCGTCTGGTATTATTAGAGGAGCCAGTTCGGTGCCCTGAAGCGGATGACCGGCAGGGAACGACCGATCTGACTGCTGTAGCACCCTCACTTGAAGGGGCGAGCTCCCCCGTGCCGTACCGTTGCCGGGCGGCAGCTGGAATTTTCGCTCATCAGAGCTCACTGAGCCCTGAAGCACAGAGAATGGCAGGGGTATCAATAAGCCTCCGTGAGGGCACTGAAGGAACAACCGACCCGACTGCTGTAGCACCCTCACGTGAGGGGGCGAGCTCTCCCGTGCCATACCGTTTTCCGGCGTCAGCTGGGAATTCCCACTCGTTCGGAGCTCACTGATCCCTGATGCACCGAGGTCGCACCCCCCCCCAATCCTTCTCCGGAACGGATGAAGTAACGGCTGAGAACCCGGACGCTCTCTCGAGAGGAGGAACACCTTCTATGGCCCCCTTCCTCAAGAGAGTATTTACTTCTTGTTCCATTACCAGAGCCTGTTTGGGGCCCACTAGTGTGGGATGACCCCGTTGAAACGAGGCGGACAAGAACCGAACTGGATTCCGTAGCCTCTTCTACAGTATGCAGGACCCATTGAGATATTTTGGTAGAAGTTTCCACGCTACCAGGAAATCTACTAAGGGAACCAGCCTCTTGAGGCTGGCGTCTGGTATTATTAGAGGAGCCAGTTCGGTGCCCTGAAGTGGATGACCGGCAGGGAACGACCGACTTGATTGCTGTAGCACCCTCACTTGAGGGGATGAGCTCTTCCGTGCCGTACCGTTGCCGGGCGGCAGCTGGGAATTTCGCTTGTCGGAGCTCACTTAGCCCTGAAGCACCGAGGTGGCAGGGTTATCAATGAACCTCCTTGAGGGCACTGAGGGAACAACCGACCCGGCTGCTGTAGCACCCTCAATTGAGGGGCGAGCTCTCCCGTGCCGTACCGTTGCTGGGCGGCAGCTGGGAATTTTGCTCGTCGGAGCTTACTGAGCCCTGAAGCACCGAGGGTGGTAGGGGTATCAATAAGCCTCCTTGAGGGCACTGAGGAGGATTGGGCACCGTATACTGAGGTGTTATCCTTTCCTTGCCAGGTGGGCTGCCCTCAGGGACCTGACAATGGTAGGCCCATTTCGCCGAGGTCCTCTTAGACAAACAACGGTCCACAGATCCGTTTTCGGTCTATAAGACCCCAACCGAGAGCATCGCCCCGACCCCCCATCTTTCTGTGGTGGGGTGCGGGTTGCAATGCTCTGTTTTTGAGACTGGCGATATAGGGAGCTTTATGACTTGGGCTGCTGCTCGCTCAGCAGCCCCACCCCTGAGCAGGTCAGTCTGGTATGCTTGTAACACCACCATGGTGTGCAAGCATGTGCCAGCCTGACCTGCTGCCATATAAGCTTTCTCAACCAAGCTGGATGTCAGCCTTACTGGACTGGTGGGAAGCTTTGGGCCCTTCAGGGATGATGCTGAGGAAGGGGAGAGATAGCTCGAAAGCGTCTTCTCCACCACTGGCATCGCCCCATATACCTATCATTCAGCCCCACGATGGTCTTTGAATAATTCGAGACTGTGGGGCTGTAATACGGGATAAGTACGGTTTCTCCCACGATCTTGACACTTCAGCATGGAGATCGGGGAAAACGGAATGCCCCCGTCATGAAGGCTGTGATCTGATTTCAGAAAACGCTCGTCTAATTATTTTTTAGGATGAGCGTCCTGTTTCTAGGCTGGCCAACGATATTTTATTTTTGGCGCAAATCACCCACCATAATCACAAATCACACCTCATACGCAAGGGACTGTGGTGACGAGTCCACAGTCTCCTCTGTCTCAACACTCATCACATCCACCTTCTGTCGGAGGAAGAAGATAACGCTCCTGTCGGGGTGGTGGCGAGAGAGAGCGTGGCCTCTTGTCGGATCTATGCGGTGAGGACTTTGGCAGATGAAAATGACGAGCCCGTCTCGATCTGCTCCGCTACACCGAGGCTACGTCGCGATCTTCCCACCGCCACGAGCTTATATATTATGAGTGCTTTGCGGACAGACAACATGTAAAGAACAGCTACTACTACAGAGCGCCTACTGAAGAGCAGAATCTGGTTTGTCGCCCGGTATGCCGATGTGCTTTAGGCTTATCTGTGTTTACGTCACACCCTGCTTGTGACTTCTCGCTGGCTCTAGAAAAAAAAAAAAAAAAAAAAAACAAAAGCTCCCTTGACGTATTTGACCTGGCTTCAGAACGCGGTCACGGGGCAGGGCGTATCCCAAAGGCGACTCGACTGCAGCTTGCGAGTTCCGATGGGAACAATGAATCTGACTGTAATTATTGGTCTATTATAGTTTTTTATAATATTATTAAGTTTTTAGTTTAGATTTTGTGTTGTTCATTTTAGAGTTTCGGTAAAGTTTTAATAGCATTTTGGCTGTGTTTTTGCATTGAGGATTAACAATCATAAGTGCCATGAAGACGTAGACTCGCTCGCAACGTTCAATACTAGTGTTTACCAGACATTAAAGATCGAGCTTTTAAACACAAGTCAATCATTTCTTATTTCATCGCGTTTAACAGATTGATGTATTAAAATTAAGGTCTCTCAGTTTAACTCGTTAACTTATTTAATTATTATGAAAAATATCGCGATTAAAATCATTTAACGACAGTTAATCGCACTGTGACAGGTGACTGTTGAGAAATAATGCAAGGGCAACAACTGCATAAATGCCGTTATGCCTTCTAAAATTCAGATATTGGTGATAAATGTTCCATGTATTAGTTTTTGTCTCATATTATATCACTATGATAAGCGCTAATTCACACACGAGGTGCTGTTTGTACGCAATATAACGAGTGCAATGTGCTCTTTACTACAAGCAGTTCATTAAATAATAAGCTGATATTTGTGTTATATTTAATCACACATTATTGTCTGTTTTTGCTCCAGTTTTGCAACGTAAATATTACGCTTTGAAAAGGTGACATACTCATGAAAGATCGGACTTTACTCCAGTTGTAATTGCTATAATTCAGGTCTTCTCCGTGTGTCATCTACTCAACCAAGTAACATGAAAAAGATAAGCGCGCAATCACCTTGTTTTGGGGAAGGCGCTTTTTGCTCCACGGCGTCTGAGAAAAACAGCGCGTCTGATTGTCACTCGTGCTGGTGACTTGGCAAAGGCATCTCATTATAATAATACACCGTGCTCTCCTTATCTGTTAGTTTACAAACACCAAAACTTTCTAACTGTTCTAGTGTTTGGGCTGGTGCAGAGACCTGTCTGAAAAAAAAAAAAAAAAAGAAAACAGCTGACCACTGTTATAGAGTCCCCACCAGCCTCAGAGGAGACAACAGAGCAGTTCATTTATTGATGTATTTACTGTATATTGCTGCTGCCACACAGATCTAAAATAAATGTGATTTATTTCCCAGCTGTTTACCTTCACTGACATAACCGACTGTTTTTTGTAACTTGTGTGTGTTTTTAAGGTAAGCTTGTGTGTGAATGAGAACTTAGTTTAGTACGCACACGCTGTGACAGCCGCTTTCTGTACGTGTGCTTCAGATGTGTGCGCTCAGAAAACACTATATCAGAAGTTTAAACTGATATGGTTTAAAATGCATGATTTCAGGGTGATAAACATGATAATCATAACCAAAACAGATGTTTTTAGCAGGTAACGAGCTGTATTGACCGCAGCTCTATTCTGGAAAAGGTGGGCCGTGAGCTAGGGCCAGCTCATTTGCAATTAAAGAGACAGGCACGAAAAACAGCTTGTTTCTGCTTCCACTCAAAATAGGCAGTTTCAGAATGTTATAATAAATGATCTTTGGAGTATTTTGAGCTGAAACTTCACAGATACATTCTGGGGACACCTGATACTTATATTACATATTGTAAAAAGTTGGCATAATGATTAGGGGGGGAAATAATCAATGCATCGAGAATGTGAGATAGGATTCAGCATTCTTGAGATTCTCCGAATGCATCGGTGATTCTTTCTTGAGCTTAGTTTCTGAAAGCAGGCAGATGACGCTGCACTTCTTTAGAAACCGGCCGTACTCTGGCTTGTTTCCAAATCCTTCACAGCACACTTGAACCTAGAATATCATTTCAATAAGATTCGAAAAGGTGGAAGCAAATTACAAGGGTGTTTCAGTGGGCGGTTTTACATTATCGGTCAGGTGTTACGTCATAAAAGCATTCTAGTCTGAGATGAAACCGTAATGCCCAAGCGCTCTTTACAGCGTCTTCTTCATGACATTGAGTGTGTGGCAGATAAAACCTATATAGTACGCGCGGCATCTAGCTGTTAAAATCCTAAACTCAGACATGAATGGTTCACGCTTCGGGCAGAGGAATCAGCGATGCATTCGGAATCTTAGATCGATCACACAAATCGATCGGCATTGATGTAATCGTCCCAGCCGCTAATAATATGTCTCATTTTAAAGCGCACAGCCGAAGGCTGTTGTGCAGTGCTCTGAGCAAGAAAAAAGCACAGTGCGGTGTTAAGTTCTAAAAAAATGAATCGTCGATTTTGGGGGAACGAATCATCAGTGTGAATTCATCAATGATTCAAAGAGAGAGCCGTTTACATCATTCTTGAATGAATCAGCCGTCTGAACAATCGAAATGAAAGGACATCAAGACATTGACAGCACACCTGTCTGGCGAGTGTTCGTTTTTTCATTTAGAGTGCTAATTACATTTACAAAATGGAAGTGTGGGAACTTGAAAGGGATAGTTCAGCATCAAATTAAATTGTTCATACTCCAAATCTGAAATGACGCTACTTTCTTTTGTGCAACATAAAGAAATCTTTTTTAAGACTGTTGGTAACAAAGCTGTTTTGGTTACCAATTACTTCCTTTGCATGAAAGAAAAAACCTGAGATGTTTCTCAAATGATCTTCTTTTATGTTCAATAGTTTGTTAGGCCATTGTAGCCTAAATGTTTCTGTGTAATAAATGTTATGTTGAATCAAATAAAATATTTATTTCTAAAGCTACTATTTGTAATGTCTACTCAATACTTTTTCATTTAACACAAAAATAACATTAAATAATCTTTTGTGGGTATTGTCACAGTCAAATGTAATTTGCGATTAATTAGATTAATCAGCACATCATGTAATTAATTAGATTAAAAATGTTAATCAACTGACAACCCTAATTAAAATAAATAAAGAAATACACACACATTGCTTTTATTAACTATTATTTCAGTTAACTTTTTAAGTTAGGATAAATTAAGTTAACTTCTAAGTAGGATAAATAAAATAACTAAATAAAAGTTAATAAATTCACTTTTATTTCGTTTTTTTTTTAATCCTACTTGCAGTCATGGCCAAAAATATCGGCACCCTTGGTAAATATGATCAAAGAAGGCTGTGAAAATAAATCTGCATTGGTAATCCTTTTGATCTTTTATTAAAAAAATTCACAAAAATCTAACCTTACATTGGATAATAAGAATTTAAAATGGGGGGAAATATCATTATGAAATAAATGTTTTTCTCAAATACACGTTGGACACAATTATTGGCACCCCTAGAAATTCTTATAAGTAAAATATCTCTGAAGTATATTCCCATTCATATTCACAATGTTGAGCACTCCAGGGTGATTATGAACATTAAATTATTCAGCCGTGGCTTCCTGTTTCACATAAATATAAATAGGAGGGAAAACAAACGCCAAATTCCCTTAATCATCATCACAATGAGAAAAACCAAAGAATATATTTCTGATGTGCAGCAAAAGATAATTGAGCTTCACAATTAGAAAGTGACTTTAAGAAAAGAGCTAGAGCAGTGAAATCGTAATCCTCGCATATTCCGCCTCTCTCTCATACAGGGCAATAATTAAGAATTTCCAATCAACAGAAAATGTTATGAATCTGTCTGGAAGAGGATGTGTGTCTATATCATCCTAATGCACGCTGAGGAGGAGAGTTTGAGTGGCTAAAGACTCTCAAAGGACCACAGTTGGAGAATTGCAGAAAATAGTTGAGTCTCAGGGTCAGAAAACCTTTTTTTTTTTAAATTATCAAACAGCACCTACACCACATGTTCTTTGGGAGGGTTTCAAGAAAAAAAAATGCTCTCATCCAACAACTAACTCCAGCATATTCAGTTGTCAAGACACGATTGGAACTTCGAACGGGATTGGCTTCTATGGTCAGATGAAACTAAAAAATAAGCTTTTTAGCAGCAAACACTCAAGATGGGTTTGGTGCACACAGGGATAAAAAGTACCCCATGTGTACAATGAAATATACTGCTGTATTTTTAATGTTGTGGGCCTGTTTTTCTGCTGGAGGTCCTGGACATCTTGTTTAGACACATGGCATCATGGATTCTATCAAATACCAACAGATAAAACATCAATAAGTGACTGACTCTGTTAGAAATCTTATAATGGGCCATGAAATGGGTGCACTGGCTACAAAACCCGAGCTTACTGGCTCTGTGCCTATTCCAGTCTGACTAGAAGGCCCGCGACTTATGAGAAGATGAGTGAGGGTGCTACTGAAGAGGAGAAGCTGGGAATCTGAAGGGTCTGGAGAGATTCTGGATGAAGGAATGGTCTCTGATCTCTTGTCAGGTGCTCTCTAACCTCAGCAGGCATTACAGGAGAAAACTCAGAGCTGTTATTATGCCAGATGGAGGTTTCAAAAAGTATTGAATAAAAGGGTGCCGTTAATTGTGGCCAATGTGTATTAGAGAAAAACATTTATTTCGTAATGATATTTCCCCCCATTTTAAATTCTTATTATCCAATGAAAGGTTAGATTTTTGTGAATTTTTTTAATAAAAGATCAAAAGGATTACCAATGCAGATTTATTTTCACAGCCTTTCATTTGATCAATTTACTCAGGTGGGCGATATTTTGTCCATGGACTGTAGCTTATGGCATTCTATGAAGTTTTTAGGTGCTTTTAGAATATGCACATCATTGCGTTTCCATCAAGTGTTTTTATGCGATATCCCAAAATGCGGATAAAAAGAGGTGGAATCATTTGCGTTCAAGCGCATGACTCGCTGCAGCTGCAGGATAAACTGAGGAGCTGCGCTCTTCTCTCGTCTCCTCCGACATTAAATCAGTGAGTCTGAGGTCATGAAACTGTAGCAGGAAGCCTGGATTTATTCGCTAAGCCTGTGAAATACAGCTGCTTTAATTAAAACCCCCCGACGGAGAGGAGATGCGACACGAGAGAAGAGAACAGAACATGAGATTAAGAGCAGAGAAAAACTGAAATAAAGGAGGACAGAATCAAGGTGATGAAAAGAGAATGACAGACACAACCTCTAAAATCAAAAGAAAGCTCAGGATGAAAAGCTAAATGAAGCAACAAAGAAAGAGATCAATGATTCTGAACATGATGCTGAACTGCAATTAAAGTCTGAACCCGAGACAGAAATCAAATGAAATGAAATTCATATTCAACTTTAAGACTTTAGATTTTGTCAAAACAATCTTTGAGTGTTGGCTGAAGGGTCTTGAAAACAGATTTTGGGTTCATTCAAACACTTAATTTCCCAGATTCGATAAGATGGCGTCGCAAACGGCAGCCGCAGTGTTTGGCTCTCCAGTGTTTGTACTGTGTTTGTTAGTTTTTACTGTTTTTTGTTTCTCAAACACGATAAATTTTACCAGGGATGAACTGTTGAACATTCGGCAGAACACACCACAAACTCTTCTACTGGATTTCGATTATTCTGACGTTTTGCTGAACGTTGTACTTGGCGGAGCAGCTGCGCTGATCAAGCGCTTCAGGACGTGCAGACGAGGGAAGCGAGGCGGCGCGCTCGTGAAGCTCAGACAGATCAGAATCAAGTTTTTAAAAGCAGAATAAAACAGTTCAACTCTGATTCATCTGTCGCTGGATGACGGATGCACGCGACATTTATCGCCCTCGTAAAACATAGAGTATTACGCGCTGCGATGCTTCGCTCCGCATAGTGGATTTTGCCGATACCAATAGCTAGGTTGGACCAGACTGGCTGATACCAATTAATTAGATTTTAAAATGCCGATAACCGGTCTAGTGCGTCCTACTCTTCCAGGCAATCACTATCCCGGTGCCGACTCGACTTAATCTGAAAAACCGGATACAAGTTCGGGCGACCTCTATCAAAAACCACTTCTTCATGTATTTCTGTTCAATCTGGCTGTTCTGATAGATAATGCTGCGGTCCTACTTCATATTATTGATTTTTTACGCCCACATTTTTGTCAGTGCATCTGTGTCACAATCACTGTACAATAAACTGAATCATGACCTATTGTTCAACATATAAACATCTTTGTCCTGACCAGAGTACTGCTATGGGAAATCATCTCCACCAACTCTAGCAAATCTATCAGTGCAGATTCCTACTGATTTCAGCATCAGAGGAAAAATCCTAATCATTTGTAAAACTTTCATCTATGAAACAATTGATGATTTCGTCTGAATTGGTCCATGATCTCTGTGACTTTCTCTCATCATTATTGTACTTGATTTTATATTTGCTGAAACTATTGAAGCTGTTTTCTTTGCGAATAAAAACTTATCATGTGATATATAATATATCCTCATTATATTATCATATAATCTAAATATATATATTCTATATATATTCTTGAGAACTGCACAATTGCAACCAAAATGTTTTTATTTGCTGAGATCATTTAAAAATAAATTATCTCTGGCCAAAGACAAAAACAGCATTGTGATGATAAAACTGTCCAAATTGTGATAAAATGGTCTGTTTAGATCTTGCAATTCCTGACCTCTTGTGTTCAATGGTGAGATAAAAGCACATTACCTTTTATGTTTTATTTCTGGTGACAGAAAATGGCTTTCCATACACAACTAACTTGGACACTGATCTCTGTTCTCTACACTCATGAAAATGAGACATTATACCCTTCCATATTAACGCCTCCTTCTCCTCAATAACAACACTCTCCTCACCTCACACACGCACACCACACACACACTCTCGCTCTCTCCACAGCACTCACAGAACACACACTCTCTCTCTCCACTCACTCACACTCCACACCTCTCTCTCTCTCCACACGACTCACATCTCACAACACTCTCTCGCTCCGTCACACACACGCACATCACACCCCTCACGCACTGTCTCCTGTCCAATTCCCTTCCGCACAACGACTCTCAACACCCATGTCCGATTTCGACACACCCGCTCTCTCGCACCACTCACACTCACACACTACACCCCCACATCCCCTCTCTCTGCCACACACACTAGACTTCTCTCACACACCTCACATCAACAGCGTCCTCCTCTCTTCTTTCTCTCGCTCGCGCACACCGGAGCACCACCCGGCCAAGCCCATCACCTCACACACGTACACACAACACACAAGTGGAGGCGCCCGCCTCACCTCACGCTAGCCCACACCACACGTCACCACCACACGGCGCACACACTCGAATCACACCCGTCACACCCACACACACAACACACACACACACTCACTCACTCTCACTCTCACTCACTCTCACACTCACTCACACACGCACTCACATACACACGCACTCACACACACACACGCACTCACACACACACACACACACACACACACACACTCTCTCTCTCACACACACACACACACACACACACACACACACACACCACACACACACACACACGCACTCACACACACACACACTCTCTCTCTCTCTGTCTCTCACACACACACACACACACACACACATACACACACACACACACACTCACTCACGTCGACGCTCCAGGCTCTGTGCTGCTCGTCACACACACACACACTCTATCACACACTCACACTCACACACACACTCACACACAAACACACACTCACTCACACTCACACACACTCTATCACACACTCACACACACACACTCACTCACTCACTTACACATAGATCACACTCACTCACACTCTCTCTCACACAATCTCACACACACACTCGCTCACACTCTCTCTCACACACACACTTCTGAGAGTGTAACACTTGTAGCTCAGCATGATTTGATGTGTTTAAACCCGTTCCAGCAGGATCTCAACACTCTTTCACTGTGTGCTGCTTTGTTTCCAAGAAATAAGTGCAGTGAAATCAGTCTTTATTTAGCCGCTGTGCTATAAAGCACTTGACTTTCGCCCGCGGACTGGACATGAAGCTAATAAGCTCTAATTAAGCCACAGCAGATGATTACATGCCTCGGTTTCTTCAGACGCACCGATGCAGGATTACAGGAACCATGGCAACCGTATCCGCCGCTGTGTTTGCCTGATTAACATCACATTTAATAAAGCAGTTTATAATGCTTTAAAATGACTGAAGGAACAAGTTTCCATCAAGCAGCTGCATCTACAGTTCCCTTCATATGATTCCAGAGTCACTGCACTGCAAACCTCAATGGGATTTTCACAGAGTCATGTGTGAATGAAGATTCATTTAATTGAGTGTTTAACAGTGTTCTGAAAGTTTAGCGCTGAGATGTATTCCTGTGATAATCGTTTCCTAGCAACTGATTCCTGCAGAGGTGAAACTGCGGCGCTAAATTCATCATCCCGAGCAGAAACGCTCCGACAGAACCAGCTCAAACTCACAGAACAGGACAGTGTGATGAACTCGTGAACCGTTAATCAGAGAGAACGCAAGATAAAAGTGAGGAAAACAATGAAACAGCAGCATGATGTTCATGTCACTCATCGTTCCTCTGACTGAACTGAGATCTCAAATCCAGAGGATGTTCACGCTGAAATATCAATGCAGCAAACTGGAAGTAAAAATAACCGATGCAACTGCACAGCGTGACACGGGATCAGCTCGCTTTCATAACTGTGTGCAGCTGATCGATGCAGAATATGAAGTTTGCTCAATGCTGAGGGAGGTTATGATTTGATGATCTTCCCATAATGCATCAGAGTCTAAATGTCATCTGGTTGAGATCCAGTCAGATTAACTCCACTCAGAATGAGCTTCAATTATTAAATGACAACTGCAAACACAATCTTATGTACGACAACAGTAAGGTTTCATTTGTTACGGTTGTTTAAGTAACTACACTAGTTAAAATGAATTAGCAATGATCAATACTTCTAGAGTTAAATTCAACATTTATTAACATATACTAATAAAACCAAAAGTTGCATCTGTTGCAACTTTTGCGTTTTAAACTGCCCTAAACCTAACTTCAGTATCTAAAACTTTAACAAAGATTACTAAGATAACAAATGTATTGCTCATTGCTAGTTAATGTCAGTTAATGCATTAACTAATGGGACCTTATTGTAGCGTGTTACTGATATAAATGTTACTGAAAACACATTTTTAAAAATGTTTTAAAAGCATTAGTGTGCCTTTTGAAGACTGTATACTGTAGATAGATGGGTTTTGTTCTTGTGAATCAAAAACACTTCATTTTCCATAATGCATCACCTTTCATTAAACATTTTTTGTAATGCATTTTTTTTTTTTTTTGAAACACTGGGCATGATAGACCAGTTGAGAAAGTGACATCAACATATACCATTTGCAGAAGACTATGACAGTGGAAAAGAAACAGCAAAGAAATAAAAATAAAAAAGTGCAGTAAATAAAGAAGAAGAGATATAGACATTATAATTAGAAGTTCCCTTTCGATACCTCACTCGTACTGCGTCTTGCTAGACGCATATGGGAAAAAAGCCTTTTTTCTCCTGAACTGAAGCCTATTCATTCACGCAAAATGTAGAAGAGCAATGAATATGTCATCTGTCTGGGCAGACCCCACGCAGAGACTGTTCTTTGGTTATCGGCCGCTACGGCAATTCTCACATACCAACATCTAGCATGAGTTTCGTCTCTCCGTCGCGACCGCTTTCTCACTGGGATGAGCCTCAGCGTTGTGTGTGTCACTATGGCTGCGCTCACAGACACAGGCCGCTTTTAAAAAAGCAGTTGCCCCCGTTCGTTCGCGGAAGGCGGCCCCGCCTCCCCGCGCTCATGTTTATCTCCTCCCAGCTACTTCGGAGGAAGCAATGACGAGCTCATGGGTTGAACGATCAGAATTGAGCAAACCTCTACACACATCATGCATGCTTAATCTGCCGGTATGTGTTACACATGGGGATCGGTGCACCTCGTTATACAAGCAGCTTAATCCTCCCAGGCAGATCAAAGCGAAACGTGGGCGGCTTCGCATTTGTGTGTGCGTCGCTAAGCCCTGCCTCCCCTGCTCTAGTGTTTCTCTCTCCCAGTTACTTGGAGGCAGAAATGGCAAACTCATGGGTATGATCGATCTGGCGTTAGTGATTAAAAGCTGGCAAGGCCCCGCTTGCATCACTCTCCATGCAGCTCTTTGACAGGGCAAACTCCCTCTTCCATTACTCGTAAGAGCTTCAGCGGCGTGGTCCCCACCATCAGTTCTTATCGCTGTCGTGACGGCTCACTACTATGCGCTCAAGGTGATTAATTTGCTGGCAAATGACCATGTAAAAAGGTTCCTTCAGCCCAAGGCGGTCCATGCTTTTCCAGAGCCGTTACGTCCTTCGTTCCCAAAAGCGATGGTGGCCTCCAACCCATTCATTCTATCTCAACACCTGAATCGCTCCATCATGAAGAGCGTATTTCGGATGATTACACAACTGAAACGACTCGGCTCGAACAGATCCTTCGTGCGTTCCAAGAGCGATTCCCCCGTCGCTCTGATCCCACTGGTTCTTTTCTCTGAACCTGAAGGATGCATACTTTCACATCCAGATAGCCCCTCGTTACAGGCCATTCTTGAGATTCGCCTTCGAGGAGTGGCTTATCAATATACGGTCCTCCCCTTCGGGCTGTCCCTGGATCCACGCACTTTTACGAAGTGCATGGATGCGTCTCTCTCCCCTCTGAGAAAGATGGGAATCCGCATTCTCAATTACCTTGATGACTGGCTTGTTCTGGCCCAGTCGGAGGCAGAATTAATATCTCACAGGACCCTCCTCCTCAGCCACCTAGAGCGCCTGGGACTCAGGGTCAATTTTGCCAAGAGCTCATTGTTGCACGGACGCCTGCATTTCAGGGTGAGTCAGGCCTGTGTATCAGCCCTGACCCCCTGTAAGAGCTCCCGCTGGATGGAACAGGGTGTGGTCATGGGGATGGTTCACAGATGGACAGTTGTCATGACAGATGCCTCCAACACAGGTTGGGTGGTGGGGGGCGCTGTGCGAGTGCATTTACGACCTTCGACCATGGTCGAAGGCGTAAAACGGCTTTCCACATCAACTGCTGAAATTTTAGCAGTATGTCGAGCCTGCTCAGTTTTCTCCTGCCAGTCCTGAACGGCACCCATGTGCATCCATCAGACAACAATAGTCGGATTGTGTCCTCATAAATCGGCCAGGGAGTCATCTCTTCAAAGCGTCTCCTTCATGGCTAGTAGCGCTTCTTAGAGTGGCTCAACCCAACCTGCCCTTAGAGAATTGTTCGCTAACGGCAGCGCATATACCTTGCAAATGGAAGCCAGGTAGCGGACATGTTATCAAGCGACAATGTCCCCTTAGAGAGAGTGGACCCCATCCGCAACAGGTTCAGAAAATCTGTATTCAGAGGCCGATGTAGACCTCTTCGCCTCAGAAGACAACTCTCACTGCCAAATTTATTTCTCAAAGACCAGGGACGCGTTGGGCCACGATTGGCCCAACCTCCTTCTTTGTGCTTTTCCCCCGATCGCTCTGATCCCAGAGGTAATCAGGTGAGTAAGGGAACAAAGACACAAGGTTCTCCTGGTGGGCCCCTTTGTATGAACCAGCTGTGGCTATCAGAGCTGACTCAGCTACTGATAGCGACCCCTTGTCCTGTTCCACTGAGACGGGATCTCCTCTCTAGAGCGCCACGATACCTTCATGGACATCACTGGCCCTGCAGCCTCTGGGCCAGTCTCGACGGGACCTTCTGGCCTCCCAGAGCGATTCTAAACACAATTTCGGAAGGCTAGAGCTCCGTTCTACGGAGACTCCTCTATTCCTAAAGTGGTCTTTTTTCTCCGCCTTGTGTTTAAAAAAAAAAAAAACAAATCCCGCGTCCAAAGACCCCTCTCACGTCCAAACTTAGCAATAGGTGCTGTCATTTCTACACACTAGCTGCTGGATATGTCGCTCCCCTCACACTCACATTCTATGGCGGCTAAGCGTCTCCTCATTCCCTATGAGGGCCAATCAAGTGGGGCGAAAAATAGCGCGGCTCATGACCGCTTTTTCCTGACGGGTGGCATGAGGCTGAATCCCGCCTCGTCCCCCTACCGTCGGCGTTGAGAATTATATCGGCGTCCGTCCCTAAGGCGGATCGAACAACTCTGTCAGCTTCCGTAACCGACCAGTGGTTTCCGGTTACCCGAGCAAACTCTCTAGAGTACTCGTCTGCGCTCAAGCTCTCTGGTATTGTTTCACCTGTTAGCTCTCGACCCCTGGGTTTCAAAGTTATGGGAGTACTCTGGAACGATTAACCAGGACGGGTGTGACCTCGGGAAGCTCAGCCCATCTTAGCCTTGGGTTATTGTTGACTTCGTTCCACACTTAGCACTGCAGATTGAACTGTTTCCCATATTCTCTGCAAGACTCAGTACAGTGAAAAGTAATCGAAGGCAAGGAACTCGGTTAATAATGTAACCTCGGTTCCCTGAGATACAGAACGAGTACTGCGTACTTTGCCTTGCTATGTAGCTGCACGACTCAGTCGTTGCTTCAGTCAAAGTAACCTGAGAATCCTGTGGCGAGCGCCAGAAACCCCCTCCTTATATAGTCAGATGCCCCTCCATTCTTGGCGGGTCTTGCGGGCTTGCGTCGCCATAGCTCGTGCGTCCTCTTAAGCCGATGCCGAGCCATTGTTCGTATTTAAGCTCTGTACTACAAACATGGCCGTGAAGTTTCCACTCGTGAATGAATAGGCTTCATTTCAGGAGAAAAAAATTCTTTTTTTTCCCATATGCGTCTTCAATACGCAGTACTCTTCCCGATCTCAGGGACCAGAAGTTACGTTAGTACGCGACATTCATCCATCTGGCATCTAACATTGCTGTAATAATTAGTAAATTAACGACTTATTTGCTGAATTATTATTTTTTTTTAACATCATTCTAACCATCCAATAATACACTGACTCTCCATTAGAAATTTGGTAGCAAAGGGGCGGAAAATTTCTATTCTGAAATTCTTGCCAATTTCACAAAATCCTGGACTGTCCAGAAATTATACCAACTTTTCCTCCCTGTTGCCAACCCTACTAGACTAACTATATCAACATACGTCCCTTTCTCTGATCATTTTATTTCACTCTAAGTATTTCACAGGGTCTAATGAATCCCCAGCAAACTAAGTCCAGATACTCGGAGCTTCGGAGTAGACTTCCGTTCCATCACCCGTCACACTACACGATTCATGCTATTTATCACACTGGATGAGCTCCAGAAGAACGGCTAGTGTGTGTGTGTGTGTGTGGTGTGGCTGCGCGCTGTGCGTGAGTCAGTGTGCGGGTACGTGAGTGTGTGGTTGTGTGCGTGCCTTGTTAGAGTGTGTTGAGACTGTGTGTGTTCGGTGTGTGTGTGTGTGTGTGTGTGTGTTGTGTGCGTGCGTGAGCGTTGTGTGTGATGACTGTGCTGGTTGTGTTGTTGGGTGTTAAGACTGTGTGTGAGAGTGTGTGTGTGTGTGAGTGTGTGTGTGTGTGTGAGTGTGCGTGCGTGAGAGTGTGTGTGAGACTGTGTGTGTGTGTGTGTGTGTGAGAGAGGGAGAGAGAGAGAGAGACAGAGAGATGAAAGTTGAGTCGCGGGGTGGGGGCGGGGTTGTGGTGAGAGAGAGAGAGAGTGTGTGAGTTCAGATCATGTCAGGTTTAATGATGGAAATCATCTGGAAATATCTGGGCTTTATCAAAGTAGCTGTTGTAACATTCTTGACTTTCATCCTGTGTTAAACAAAAGTGCAAACATCTTTAATCACGACTGAAGTGCTATGAATATTAAAGCATGCCAGAATCCTCCATTACTCTGACTGCTTCATTCCTCTGAAGTAAAGCTGAGATGAACATCTGCCACGGGCCAAAACCCGACCAAACAGCTCTGACTAAAGCAAACTTTCTCTGATCGACGCAACACCCGCTGCCATTTGCTAGTGCATCGCGCCCCGGATTTCAATAAAAGCATGTAAACATCCGGTTTGAAGGGCAGTATGAAATATTCATGGCTGGTTATTGTTTTTAATGTAGCAGCAGAAGTGTCTGTGTGTGACAGCTCTGAATACTCGCGCTCATCCAGATGGCCAGAGGTCCCGGAGAAACTCACACGGCTGCCAGTCACCGGAGTACAAGCCGAGCGAATGAAGAAGCGTGGGGATCTCAGGAACATCTTGAGCGCGAGTCTCTGACAGATGGACATGTGTGCGGCGATAGAGACGTGGAGTGGCGCCAGAGCCTCCGGGGCAGGAACCACAGGAGATTCCCTCCAAACACGCCTCGACCCATTCACTGACCCTCGAGAAACCCTCCGTCAGCTCACACACGTGACCGAGCCAACACGCAAGTGTGAGTATTAGGACAAGGCAACTGTTTCGATATACTGAGATCCTGATGAAATGTATGATGAGCTCTGGACATTTTGACTGGATATGGATGAATGTAAGAGCAGAAATAAAGGCAATCTAATAATCATCTGTATGTTCTGTGTGAATGAGAGCTGTAGTTTGGACGGATACACAAACTCAAACACGCGTGACGCTCACAGTGTTTCAACATGATGATAGGGCCATAACCTCATCTCCCAGAGCCTGCTCTGACTCGGGGCCCGGCCGCGTAGGGCCTGTCGTACGGTGCAAGCTTCGACAGCGTTTATGTTGAGAAAAATCACCGTCAAACACACACTGAGACTCTCAGACCTTCAGCACAAACCGCCCAACATAAAAGTCCAGTTTAACTTGAAGAAATTGTGACAGAAAAGTGGTAGCTACTGTACACAGAACACTATTTCTTAAAGCATTAATAATAATGATATTATATAAAGGAATTTCATATTTTTCTATTAATTTATAGGCCTACAGTTCTGTCGTGCAGCATCTTATTTGATAAAAAAATTAAAATGCACTGTTTTATTGTAAATTAATTGTTACATTTGATTACATTTAAAAACATTGACTAAATTGTTTTATTAATACATTAGACAGCATTTTTGATGATAAATCTATTAAATCATAAAATACAGAATCCAGAAAAAATCTAATAAATTATCCTCAAAATTTGGTGAAAAATACAACTGATTTCATGAGGCCCTAAATTAAAATGTATCTTACTTATTATCAATTTAATTATAAACAATGTTAAAATTTAACAAATGTTAAAATGGAAATAATTTCCTTTATTAATGGTAAATGACTATCGTGATAAATATCAATATTGTATGATATGGAAACACAGACACTGACATAATATTCACCACTTTTACAAATTGTCTGTGTATTTTTCAGAACTGAACAAATAATCATTTTACTGTGTTTATCTTATGCAAACAAGAGTTTGTGTTAACTTATTTCTACTAATTTCCATGTTTTTTAAAATAATAAATCCTTCATAAAGAGGATTTTTAACAATCAAATCATAAACTGAATATTATTTTCCTATTATCAAATTAAATATGGATTTATTATTATCTATAAAGGCTTTTTAATCTGCAAGAGTGCCGTGGTCATCCTACAGTTTCCTTTGATGGATTTATTAATTGTCCCAGCAATAACACACAGCTGACAAAATACATTAAAAAATGGTAATATTGTAAAATATGATTAAAATTTAAAACTATGGCTCTCAGAATGATTTCTGAAGATCATGTGGCACTGAAGACTGGAGTAATGATGCTGAAAATACAGCTGCGCATCACAGAAATACATTACAGTTTAACAGATATTCACATAGAAAACAGCTGTTTTACATTACAATAATATTTCACTATTTTTACTGTATTTTAATCAAATAAATGCAGCCTTGCTGAGCAGAAGAAAACAAAAACATTAAAAATTGTAATTATTCCAAACAAGGTTGTGTACATTTGTCTTTCTAAATCTAACCTTCAGTGATTTGATTTGGTTGGTTGATGGTACATAAATGTACCTCATATTTGACCTGTAAAGCATGCTGAATTATGAATGATGTGTGTTGAATCTGTTAGGGTTGTGTTTACACCAGCAGCCAATCACAAGCGAGTCTGCCGAGCACATGAGCGCAGCGGCCAATCAGAGGCGCTCCAGACGTGTGCTGAGCCTCATGACAGCAGCAAGGCTTCAAAACTAGACTGCATCACTATCCAGGATACAAACATAGGTCATCACGGCACTGACGTCACAACCCTTAATTCAAAGGCTAAACAAGATTATTTTTCTGACCCTATTGGCAGATATTTTTGCTTGTTTTAAGCAAAAACTAACTAAATTTGGTTAATATTTTCAGAAAACAAGACATACTATTTTAAGTCACTTTACTTGTCAAGTAAATGCATCTTAATTCCAGAATTTGTAGATATTTAAGAAAACAAGGTAAAGATACTAAGGAAGAAAATCATTTTTTGCAGTGTATGCATTATGTTTCAGCCTCTCCAACTATAAACACTAAAATCATCATCTTGCTTGTTCAGCTCATAAATGACACACTTCCCGTTCCACCCTCATCCAGTTTTTATGAATGCATGCAATTACGGTCACAGTTTTTAAATTTAATTTCAACGTACAACATACTCAAAATGCATTCAAATATACGTAGTTAAAATGCATTATAGCTACAGTAATATAAAGAAACCGGGGCAGGCTACCAATCATAGAAATAGGTTTATAGTTATAAAAATATATTATCATTAGTATAATTAGTCTTACATGAGTGCATGACAGACGAGTCATTAAAAATAAAAGTTCAAATCAATATCTTTTTTTTATTTATTTAATACGAGACAGTGGCTTCAATGCTTCAATTATCACCGCTGCTGCTGCTCTTACCTCACGATGCGATGTCTTGTGGTCTGTAGCATGAAGCGAGATGAACAAACTCAGAGTTTCAGAGTAAGTTTTGAGTTGACAAAACCCGATAAAGCCAACCCGGGGCCAGTACCATGAAGCCAGATTAGCTGCTAGCCAGATAAGTTTCAGTTTAGTTTGCACCAATCCTGGGTTTTAGGTACCATGAAAGTGGCTTGGCTTTTAGCGGCATTCATTGCCAGAGCCTTAGTAACACTCCACAGCTGACCTGCTCCAGGTTATGTTCTGGTTTAGAGATCTCAAACCCAAATTTGACCAATCAGCTTCAAGCAAAGTGACACATGTCTGATGCAATAAAGCCACTCCCCCAGTTTCTCTTGCTCCAAATTAAAGGACGCTACATAGTAATTAAGCTTTTATTTTAAATTAATATAAACATATAGACAATATGCAGTATAAATACGTTTTAGAATCAATAGCTTTAAACATGACTACATGTTTCAAGAGTTACAATGTTAAGTCTGTTCTGCCTTTTATACTTTTTTAGTCTTGAGAAGAGGAATGAAAATTAAAAATGAACAGCACTGATACTGAGGACCTAGGCATGATTTCTGAATTTGCTTCTAAATATTACGCAGATATTTATTCCTTACACTCGCGAGAGAATCAAACCACCTATACTTCTTTTTTACACAAAACACTAAATCGTCCAAAAACGGTTGCTTGGCTAGAAAGTAAAACCGGAGGTGTTCGCAGACCTTTCCGTTCTCAATTGCAACATTGACTTCTGTACAAAAGCTTTAAACCAACAAATCTCCCTGGAAATGATGGCTTACATCAGAATTTTATAATGTTTTTAGTAAATAGATCTCTCAAGTCTCCTGTTAGCGGTATATGAAGAGGCCATCAACAAAGAACCCTTACATCACTTAAACAAGGTGTTATCCCCTTGATCCCTAAACATCAAAAAGATATCCTTTTATAAGAAAATTTGCGACCTATCTCATTACTAAATAATGATTATAAAATAATGGCATCAATTTTTGCAAAACGTATGAATTATGCATTAAATTAGATAATTGATGAAACTCAATGTGGATTCATGAAAGGTCGTCACATTTCCTCTAATATCCGTTTAGTTATTGATTTAGTGCAGTATAATCATTTATTAAATGGAGACCCTTTAATACTTTTTCTGGATTTTAGAAAAGCTTTTGATACTGTATGCCATAAGTTCATATTTGATTCATTAAAACTCAATATTTCATCAAAAGTGTAAGAACTATGAAGAACAAGGCGCATCTCAAACAAGCCTATTCTCTCAAGAAGTGCCTCACAGTTTCAAGGCATAATGACGACCGAATGGAAGCTGTGTGCGCTCAGGTGCTGGCGCTCTCAGTGCCGTCAAAATAACAGTCCTGCTCCCACACATCGGCCAAACTGGAAACATTACTGGCCAATGCGATAATTAAAAAAATGTCAAATATCGGCCAAACAAAAAAAAAATTGGCCGATGCTGATAATTTAAAAATGCCAAATATCGGCTAAACAGAAAAAATATTAGCTGATTGCCAATAATTTAAAAGAATGCCAAATATCATCCAAACTGAAAAAAAAAAAATAATTGGCAGTTGCTGATAATTTAAAGATGGCAACTATCAGCCAAACAGGAAAAAAAAAATTAGTTGTCGATGCCGATAATTAAAATATTTTGAATATCATCCAAAGAAAAAAAAATTAACCAATGCCAATAATAAAAAAACAGCAACTCTTCTCCAAAAAGAAATTAGCTGATGCCGATAATCAAGAAATGCCAAATATCAGCCAAACTGAAAAAAAAAACATATTGGCCGATGCTGATAATCTAAACATTCTATTTTCAGGCGCAATGATATTACGTATTCCCCAGCATGCCCCCTGTGCAAGCAGCTGGTAACGTTGGTTATGTTGACGGAAGTTAGTCTATTTCCAAGCGCTGTGTAATATCACTGCACCTGCTGCGCTCATGGTACGGCAGCAAAACGGGGGAACCGCCGATGGATATTACGGGACCGGAATGAGAGTATGTTTCCTAGCCACCAATCGGGCCCGAGAAAATACACAACTCTTCCATTTTCCGTCCCGGTCTTAGTACCGATGTAGCTACCGAAAGGTCAAGTTTTAACAGAGAAAACTATAGATCCAAAAATCCAGATTTGGTAAACCCTTTATGAGGAGATGCTAACGGTTCAATCAGATTCAATGATCTATGCTAAGCTACGCTAACAGTGCTACCGGCAGACCCGGAGATCAGCTGAATGGATTACAAAACAGTAAAACTCAACTGTTTAACCCTAGGGGAGCTGGAAAAATTAGCCCTATTTTCAGAAATAGGGAGTGTTTCCTTTAACCAGTAGTCGTAACAGCCACTGCTCTGCGTTCTCCTGCAATCCCACAGAAACAGACGCTAATGACCAAAGGTCTACAGCTGGATCCCCCGATATAAGAGAGCCTTGAATCAGTCAGGGCAAGAGCACGTTTGAACTGATTTCCATCACAGGGCGTCTGACTATGAATCATCATTTGAGGTAAGACCGCAGGAAGCCAATATGCTCTTCCTTTTCCTCCTCCGCTGTGTAATCACCTCAGATGGGCTCAGCGCTGGACTGTCATCGGAATGATTGAGCAGAGCTAGATTCCCTCTGGAAAACCCTTCTCACTGCATGACCCGAACAAACACACACTATAAGCTTTCAAACTAGAGCTGCCAGCCATTCCACCTTAATCTAAGCATTTCATTAACATGCAGTGCTCATTTAGTACCCTAATGAACACAATTAATCAACACATCGATTCCGGCTGAGAAAAATTACACACCAAATGATAACCAAACTGTACCACAATTTTAAAATCTATCATTTTTAGTTAATCAATATATAAATAATAAAAATGTAATAAATGTTAGTTAGCTTGAGAGGTCTCGGGTGATAATTGACCTTTTCAACTTCATTCCCAGCGAACAGCATCTATAGAGCAACAAACTTTTAATCATTTCCCTGCACTATAAACATAAGATTTTTTTTTAGTATATTATAGTTTATAATATTTTGAAATAAGTTTTTATTTCTATTTTTTTTTTTTTTTTTCCATTCCATTTTTAATTTACTTAAAGTTTTAGTAATTTTGTTCTACACTTTATAGAGATTTTAATTGTCATTTCAGATTTCTTCCTTTTAGATAGTTTTATTTTATATATCAGTTAACTACTTAAAATTAGGAAATATTTGCCTTGGAACCAAGCTTAATTTAGTTATTTATTCTATCAAGTAACATGACAGATATTGTCTTGTTTTCTGAAAAATGTATCAATATTTTGTTAGTTTTTGCTTAAAACAAGTAAAAATATCTGCCAATGGGGCAAGAAGAATTATCTTGTTTAGCCTTTGAATTAAGATGATTTTTCTTCCCCTACTGGCAGATATTTTACTTGTTTTAAGTGCATTGAAGAGAACAAAATCATCACCTCCTGATTAACTTGCGCTATGTATCACTGAGAACAGTTACATTTGCTGCAGCAGGAGAAGGCTCAGTATATAATAATTTCTGAATACAATAAATTACGAGCTTCAGAGCACACAGACGAAACGCGGTCATGTTAAGCTAGTTTTCCCAGGAGTCTGCAGTTCTAGGTAGTTCATTATACCGCAAGCACTGACGGGCTTAGTTGCCTCGAGCATTTTATCAGATGAATTATTCTGTAAAAGTGTCCAATCGTATATATAAGCCGTTTCTCCTAACCATAGCATAATACGTTCTCCTACTTGAGTTTAAGCGGCATAAATCTTTTTTCATAAAAATAGGTGATGGACGCATAGCTACTGTTGAATGTCTTACTCTTGAATGTAACACAATGTAACATTGAAAAAAAACATTAGATGAACGTCCAGCAGAAATGCTGTACAGAAAACTCTCCATGAATGATGTATCAGTATAAATGCTATTTGTGCGACGTTTTGGAGACACATTGTTAAAGACCCTGATGATTTGACAAATGTTACAAGTATTTATGTCAATGTGGAATGTTTTTCGGGTCCGGGACTCGACGAATCCATAATATTGTTGCTATGATATTATGGATCTATAATTTATGTACAGTATTCTGTGTCACTTATGGGTGTGTGAATGTCAAGATCAGACGCTGAAGATTGCATACATCGGCTTCAATGATGAGAGAAAAACACACTGATGGATGTTTAATTCATGATCACAATAAATAAATAGATGCCTTTATCCAGCAGCTCACAGGCTTTGACTATGGACTTACAGATGCTACTGAAGCCAGAGGGGCCGAAGACACAGAGAGAGACTGAGTGAGAGAGAGAGAGAGAGAGATGAGAGACACACACAAGGAGACTTAGATAGAGAGAGAGAGAGAGAGACAACCACAGAGAGAGACTGGAGAGAAGAGCGAGAGAGAGACACACACAGAGAGAGCCTGAGAGAGAGAGGATAGAGAGAGAGAGAGACTTATAGAGATAAGAGAGCGAGGATACACACGGATAGAGAGAGACTGAGAAGAGAGATAGAAGAGAGAGACACAGATAGAGAGAGACTGCCAGAGAGGAGAGAGAGAGAGCCACAGAGAGAGGAGGACTTAGAGAGAGAGAGAGACACAGAGAGAGAGAAGACTGAAGAGAATATAGATAGAGAGAGAGAACCGACCACAAGATAAGCCTTAGAGAGGAGAGTTTTTTATCTTTAAAAATCTTATGTATAACCTTGACCAAACTGTAAATAAAAATGGTTCAGAGTTAGTGCAGCTCTGCCGAGCTCTAGGCCTGTACATACTTAATGGCAGGATCAGAGGGGACTCTTTAGGGAGGTTCACGTGTTGTTCAGGTCTTGGAGCTAGTGTAGTTGACTATGCCATCACTGACATGGACCCGTCCTCTTTCAGTGCATTCACTGTCAAACAGCAAACGCCACTTTCTGATCATAACCAAACTAACATTTATATTAAAACTAATCACACAGCAGAACAAAACAAGCTGGAAACCTGCAAAATGTATCAGGTCCAGCAGAGATACAAATGGACTCCAGACAGCGCAGAAAAATGTATCCAAGCCCTGAATTCTGAAGAACTGAAGAATCTAATCTCTATGTTTATGAATAAGACATTTGAAACAACTAAAGATGGTATTAATTTGGCTACAAATGAAATCAATTACATATTTAAAAAAGCAGCAAATATAAGTGAATTGAAAAAAGAAAGGCAAAAATTCATCACAAAAAAAACACCAAAAGATGAAAAATGGTTTGACACAAACTGCAAAACATTAAGAAAACAACTTAGAAAATTATCAAATCTGAAACATCAAGAACCATACAACATCCGCGACATAATAACTGTGTGTGTGTGTGTGTGTGTGTGAGTGTGTGTGTGTGTGTGTGTGGTGTGTGTGGTGTGTGTGAGTGGCGTGAGTGTGTGTGAGTGTGTGTGTGTGTGTGTGTGTGTGTGTGTGTGTGTGTGTGTGTGTGTGTGTGTGTGTGAGTGTGAGAGTGAGTGTGTGTGTGTGTGTGTGTGTGTGTGTTCAGTGTGGTGTCGTGTGAGATCGTGTGTGTGTGTGTGTGTGGTGTGTGTGTGTGTGGTGTTGTGTGTGTGGTGTGTGTGTGGCTCTGTGTGTGTTGTGTGGTGTGTGTTGTGTGTGTGTGTGTGAGTGTGAAGTGTGTGTGTGTGTGTGTGGTGTGTGTGTGTGTGTGTGTGTGTGAGAGGAGTGTGAGAGTGAGTGGTGTGTGTGTGTGTGTTTGTAGTGGTGTGTTTGTTTGTGTGTGTTGCGAGTGAGGTGAGACGTGAGTGTGGTGTGTGTGTGAGAGTGAGTGGAGAGTGAGTGTGTGTGTGTGTGTGTGTGTGTGTGAAGTGAGTGTGTGTGTGTGTGTGTGTGGGGTGTGTTGTGGGTGTGTGTGTGTGTGTGTGAGAGTGTGTGTGTGTGTGTTTGAGTGAGTGTTTGAGTGAGTGAGTGTGAGAGTGAGTGTTTGTGTGTGTGAGTGTGTTATGTGTGTGTGTGGGGTGTGTGTGTTTGTGTGTGTGTGGGCGTGTGAGTGTTCAAGTGATTTGTGTGTGTGTGTGTGTGTCTGTGTGTCTGTGTTTGTGTGTGTGTGTGGGTGTGTGTGAGAGAATGTGTTTATCCGTGGAGTATTATGGGTCCATTGGGTTTGCAGCTGAAAGTGCTGTGTTTCTGTGTAATTATGACACTAGATGAGCTGTTATCAGTTTGAGAACAAATCTCAGTTCAGACGGAAACTCCTGCGCTGCTCAACTATATAATAAAACTATGTCATATAAGAAAGCTGGTTTAGGATCAGGGCTGATGTGAGAGAGCTGGTTTCTGATAAAGGGTTAAACCGCTTTAGTCCTCACTGCTGCTTAATAATAGTGTGTTGAATCGGAATAACTAATGTCCTGATATTTTCAGCGAATGTGAGTGAACTATGATCATATACTGATTTTAAACTGTAATTTTGTGCGCCGCTGAAATGGTTCAAACTACTGGCATCTCACCTGAGCAGATGAAGTAAATATCCTACAAACTCGTGTGTTTATGAGTCAAGAGAAGAGCACTGATAACATGCTCATACTGACACACACTCTCTCTGTTGAACAGGGAGATAAGACAGTGTTGAGCAGGAATCACTGTCATCTAGTGGATGATGAGGGGAGTTTTGGGAAATCACATGATGCTCAATAAAAACATCAAACGCATGTTGTGCATCATTCACAATTTGTTTAATGTAATAGTTTAATTCCTGAATTTGAATAGAGGTTGGGATAATAGCTTTAAATTGAATTAGTGACCCTGCTGCAGCAGTGTTGAGTCGCTGGGGGATATTTGTAGCAATAGCCAACAATACATTGTATGGGTCACAATTATACATTTCTCTTTTATGCCAAAAATCATTAGGATATTAAGTAAAGATCATGTTCCATGAAGATATTTAGTAAACCTCCTCTGCTGCAGAATCACACAGGCAGATAAAATCATCATTAATAACACGACAGCCGGAAACCTTCTGAGCTTTGCTTAACGTTCTACAAAGGTTCTCTCGAAGCTATGAACAAACGCTCTTCCATTACATTTGTCCAAAGTTATCCTGTCTTTAATAATGTTCTCAAAACATTAGCACAAAAACATTGTTATACACCGTTCATGGCGTATTTGATTTTGGAAAACATCGAAGTTGGACGTTCATCTAATGTTTTTTTTAAATGTTGCTACTTGTTTCAAAATCTTCAGAGAACATTCAAAAGTAACATCCACATAATGTTTGCAAAATGATACAATGTAACATTCCCTGTTCACCCAAACCTGTAAACTATAGATTTTTTAAAAAGCATTAGAAACATCAGAAATAACATTGTCTTGTTTCTAGACAAAATATCTAAAAATTCTTAAATCAAGATGCATTTACTAGATAAGCAAAATGATAGAAGATGTAAAGTCAAATTATCTGCCAGTGGGGGTCTTAAAACAAGATTATTTTCTTCCCACCTGTCATAATTTACTTGCTTGTAAGCAAAATTAACTAATTCAGATTTTTTTTCCCCCTCGGAAACCAGGCTAAATCTCGTATGTCATTATCTAGTAAATGCACTCTTGATTTTAAGAACCACATAATTTCCATCTTCGTATCACTGCATGTATCTCCAAAGACACAAGTGAAGCACTTCATGAAATGCAAAAGAAATGATTTGAAGGTATTTCCATATTCAGAATCACGTCTGACTGCGAGACGAGCTTCATACAGCAACATCTGCTCAGATCTCACCTGAACTTGACTGAAGAAACCATTCGTTTGTGCTCCATGTTCACTCAGCTTTTTGGGTGTGGGGGAAAAAAAAAAAAAAAAAAAAAAATAATGCCCATCCTCTAATCAAAACCAAACTACATATGTCTCAGTCTGTACCTTATAGTGAAAAAAATCACTAACTTGTTTATATTAGTACACTAAACCATATACGTAAAGCCTGCTAGATTTGAAACAACGCATTCCTGTGCTTAATGCTCTTTATTGTGTGGAAGTAGGCTGAATCCACTAGATAACTTAATAGTATTTTGATCGTCTAAGTGGAACATTGCCATTTACTTCAGCACACTTAAAAACGCTTGCTTTTGAGAAGAACAGTCTTCTCAAGATCATAGCCTCCTCCTCAACAGTGACTTAAAAACTCATTTTAGCTTAATATTAGAAATGTGCCTGTGCCCGAGTAGTTACTCCAATACGTTTAATTACATTTTATATCAGTAAGGTCCTTGAGCGATATGTCATAAATAATTTGAACTATACTTCGTATAAATTAAATGTATTGTAAATCTATTTTGCCCACGACCTCTCACTCACTCACTCACTCTCCCACACACTCACACACACACTCCGCACACACCACACACCACGCACACCACCACGCACCCACACACCCTCACACACACGCACTCTCACCGCACACACCTCACCACACACACCACACACCCACTCACTCAATCACACACACCCACACCCACTCACCGCACACTCCACACTCATACTATCTCATGCACAACCACACACCACACACTCGCACACTCACACTCTTCACATACACGCACTGCCTCACGCACTTCAACCCACACCACCCACTCCTCAGGCTCACAACACACACCCACACGTCTCACAACCTCTCACACACCCTGCACTCATCACACACACACCCCCACACTCACCGCGCACACACCCGCGCATACTCATGCACACACACACTCCGGGCCAGCACACTCGACACTCACACGCTCACATACACGCCTCTTCCCGCCTCACACACACCCACACACTCACTCCCTCACACACACACACACACTCTCACACTCCCACAAACTCCCCTCAACACAACACACTGCCCTCACACACACACACTCCACTACCACTCCTCACACTCTCACACTCTCTCCTCCACACACACACCACACACACTCACTCACACACACACACACACACACTCTCACACACACTCACTCTCACTCACACTCACTCTCTCTCACACTCTCACACACTCACACAATCTCACACACACTCACACTCTCACACTCTCTCTCACACACACACACACTCACTCACACACACACACACATACACTCACACTCTCACACACACACGCACACTGAAACACACAAACACACACACAAAAACACACACACCACACACTCCCGGTCACACTTACCCAAGTGGACGCGGCTCACACACACACGCACACACTCTCACACACACTCTCACACACACTCTCACACACACACACACACACCTCTCCCAAGCGGAACCCGCACACACACTCTCACACACGCTCACTCTCACACAAACACACACGCACTCACACACACACACTCTCACACACACACTCACACACACACTCTCACACACACACTCTCCACCGCACACACACCTCCCAACCATACCTCACCGGTCTCAACCAAACACACAACTCACCATCACAACACACACACACAGACACTCACTCACACACACACACTCACACACACACACACACACACACACACTCAGTCTCACACACACACACTCTCTCACACACACACACTCACACACACACACACACACACACACACACACACAATATTATGTCAAATGTAACTTATGGTTTTATTTAGAGTAGATCAAATATTAAAGTCTCCTCAAAAAAAAAAAACGTATTTTTGGACATGATTTGGCAACACTATAACAAAAAATAACTCTATTATTAGTGTTTCTAGGACAGCAACCATCAGGTGCCAGCAGAAATGAAGCATTCGTTATGAATGTAATTAACACTAATGACACAAGCTCAAAGATGTTTCACGTTGAAATTTCAAAGCTTATGAAATGAAATGAGCAAAAACCAAAATGTATTTCCGTAATCCCTAATCAATTTAAAAACTACACCCTACTGGAAAATCCAGATAAAGCATTTCAATATTTGTTGTGTGAAAACTAAATGAATTTGCAAACTGACACTGACTGCAGTAACACTGAAAAATCACATGATGAAAATAAATCATTTCTGCTACTAAAAAGCATGAGAATCTGGAGTCACTGCATGTATTTTGTGCCAAATCAATGATAAATCATCCACAGTTTATCCGAACAAGTTCTGTTGAGCTTCACTGTGCGCAGAGATAAGAGATCGTAAAAGCCTGTCTTCATTCAGCAGATGATTATATCCAGTGATTTATAAACAAGGCGGTTAAATGAGTGGGATCTTCCTGTGGGTTTTGGATTTCAAAGAATTAGTTAGTTCATGTAGAATGACTTCTTTGTAGTAATAATTCAATTTGGTACTAAAGCTGGTCTAGATTGTCTTTTCAAATGCAGTTCTATCTCTTCTAAACGACTGATTTCTCTCATTTTTACCAACAAGCTTTACTTGCTTGGAAACTGTGTTACGTGCACAACTTTTCTCCCCACAAAGAAATTCTTTGGAGTAATTCAAATATTTTAATCTGTGGAAAATCTCTTTTTATTGGCAAGTGGTATGACAGAGGTATCATTTTTGTTTTGGGTTTATTTAAAAATGAATGAAGAATGACTTTATGATTTTGTATGGTCTTCCTCTGCCGCTAGATCTTTCAATTCTGTTATCAAAACTTTGTCTCCAAGTTATGTGCATTTATTTAAAACATACCTTTGCTTTAATGAGAGAAAAACAATTACGCCCAAACTTTTATTGGATGGACTACATTTGAAAGCAATTTAAATGCAGACTAATGGATACAGACTAAAGTAATGAAGAGTAAATCTTGCAATTCTCTCACTGTACAAGCTATTCTTGTTGTGGTAAAAAAAAAAAAGTTAATAGTTTTTACTAATTTTAGGATAAAATTCCGAAGCCATGGATGCTGCTTCAGTCATGGTTATATCGATTTCATAACAGATGGTCCACATAACAGCATAAACAATTTTTCAAACGTTTATTTTAAATATATTTCAAAATATACAAAACATATGCTAAATAATTTTTCACAATATATTGCATAAATATATTATGTACCAATGAATAATTCAATCGAAGAAAGCATTCACATTATCCGAACATTTGAAAACAAAACAAACCTTGATTTGGCGTCTATATAATTTGTACGATTAATATATAGAATATAATTTATACTGTTCCAGTTACTCATCTTTCTCTCTCTCTCTCTCAAGCATATATATATATAGATAGTATGGGAGACAATTATAATACATTATAATCTCTAGAAGGCTATTCCATCCACATTTGCATTAAACGTAGGCTGCTGTAAGATTAGAAATTTATTTTCTTGCCCCTGAAATACATTTAAAATATATTTTGATGTGTGAAGGTTGAAACTAAATATATTTGTCAATTCAAAATTGTATTTCATTATAAAAAAAACAAATCACTGTTTACCCAACATATAATGATAAACCATTTTGTCCTATATTTACCCGGACATTATTTTTTTATTTAGCGGGTATGGACAGATGTGATTCTTTGCAGTGAGAACTCGTCGCTCAACCGCGATATGCAATAGAGGCCGCAGTTCATAGGAAAATATTTTTTGTCCCCAGAGTCCCGCAGTCATGCATGCAACCAACATCAGTTTGTGCTGCTAGACCCACAACCCACCAAACAACCACACCACAAGCTCGGCTGTCCACCCTGCAGCTCAGATCCTCGCAGACAAACGCTTCAATCATTCTGGGTGTTTTAACTGTGTCTCCGCAGGTAAATTGTGTGGGATGTGTGTGTTTTGTGTGTGTTTTGTGTGTGTTTTGTGTGTGTGTGTGTTTTTTTTGTGTGTGTGTGTGTGTTTGTGAGTGATGAGAGGCACCGCATTTTTGTGACAATTGAGGACATAAATGTGTATAATGACAAAGGTATGACATGGGTATAACAAGGAGAAGGTGACTTTTCAGGACTTTACCCCATGTCCCCACTTTTCAAAAACTTATAAATCATACAGAGTGAGTTTTTTTGAAAATCTAAAAATGCACAGTCTCCTGTAGGTTTAGGTTTAGGGGTAGGGTTGGTGTAGGTTAATAGAATATACGGTCTGTACAGTATGAAAACCATTTACGCCTATGGGATGTCCCCACTTTCACAAAAACAAACCTGTGTGTGTAAGAGTGTGTGTGTGAGAGAGAGAGATAGGTGTTTTTTTTTGTGAGTGTGATTGGTGAGTGTGTGCTGTGGCAAGTGAGTGTTTGTGTGTGCGCGTGAGGTGTTGCGTGAAGTGGTAATGGTGTGTGTGTGTGGTTTGTGTGTAGGAGTGCGTGATGTTGGGAGTGTGTGTGTGATTGTTGTGTGGTGTGTGTGAAGTAGTGAGTGATGTGAGCGTGAGTGTGTACGTCTGATGTGGTAGGGAGTGTGGAGTGATGTGTTTGTGTGTTTGTGAGTGTGTGAGTGTGTGTGTGCGGGTGTGAGTGTGTGAGAGTGTGAGAGTGACTGTGTGTGAGTGTGAGTGTGTGTGAGAATGTGTGTGTGAGAATGTGTGTGCATGCGTGTGTGTGTGTGTATGAGTGTGTTTTGTGCTGCTTGTGTGTGTGAGTGTGGTTTGCGGGCGGCGTGCGGACAGTGTGTGTGGAGTGTGTTGTGAGTGGAAGAGGGTATGCATATGTGTGGAAACAAATAAACACCGTGAGTGGTATACTGTGGACGATCAGCGGTTCGTCTGGCTGTCCGTCCATAAGTTCAGCTCAGTACCGCATCCTAACTTTGTGGGCCGTTTTGTTCTTTGGCAGCGGCGAGAGTTTCTCATCATCTTCAGACGGAGAAAGTCAACAGGACGTCCGGCGTTCACTTTCTTCAGATGTATTTCTACTTCCTCCACAGTCTGAGAAATGAGCAAAGGTCTGATTGCAGCTGTTTAATATGCAATAACTCCATCGGCTCTGAGGGTCAGAGGAGGCAGATGCTCATGAATAAAGAGAGAGTTAAAGATGCGTGAACTTATTAATTACAAGTTTGAAATCCTTTTCTGCTTTACAAGGTTATTGTGTGTTTGAGTTTTCCACTCGGACAGACCTGTCACCCTGAGATGTGTTTGTCCTCCAGGTGGCCGAACACACACACACACACACACACAAAGCACACCCACCTCTCTCTCAACCACATGCTACACACAAACGCACCACTCTCCTCCTCACCCACACCACCCCCACACCACCCCACACAACCACCCACACACACACACTCCCCCCCCCACCCACACACACACACCTCACACACACACACACACCCACCCACACTTTCCGCCCTCTGGATGTGATGTAACTTTGCCACTGCAGCGGAAAGTGTGTGAACCTCTAGCCCTCATCAGTTATAATAAAAACTTTGCCCTTTTGCCCTTTCCACTTTCCCGGATCCTGCTAAAACATCAACATGAGAGCACAAACCAGCCCTAGCAGACGCTCGATGAACTAGGCCGGAATAATGAAACTCTTATCTCCTGCGTTCGTAAATTGGAAACCTAGTTTTTGCAGGCGATGACGTTTCAACACGACTTCCTGTTTATTACTGTGAAGCTGCGTTGAAACAATCTGTATGTATCAGCGCTATAGAAAGTTTGTACCTGGACATTAGACATGAATGGACCTCATGAAACAGTTTTAATAGAAAATGATTTATAAAAAGGTGATTTTTATTTATTGCAACTTATTCATTTGAATAATGTTTATTAAATGGTAGAATTTTAATTCTGTTAACAATGAAGAAATGATGTGTTTTAGGGTTCAAGCATTGTCCTTCCTCAACTGAAATAAATGTAGATATGAACAACTTTAATAGACTTGCTAATAATATCACAAACGTTTTAACAGAAATGGCCAGCAACACACGGAATAAACCTATATTAACCTTGGGAAAACTAAAATACTGCACACACCACACACAAGCAAAACCTCTCGTCGGAAAAAGAAGCTATGTTTAAGACCTAATGTAATTTTAGTTATGTTTTCAGCGTCAGCCCCGATGCTTGCGTACACCAACCTAGTCTCTGGTTCGTTGTTTATTGTCTCTTTCTCGTATTTTGTACTAAATGGTTTTCCCAGGACTCTCTGGCACTGGTCCCTTTCTGAACACGCAAACCACCGGATCTATATCAGCACTTCACCAAACCTGTGATCACTTAAAAAAAAGCTAAGATCACATGATTTTCAAAGATTTTTTTAATTTCCTTCTTGTCTTTTTTGTGTTTTAGTATTTTACTGTAGCGCTATGGTTTTAAGAAATGCATATACAACGAAAAATGCAGTTTGTTATACAAAATAGCTCTGTTTTTTTTGTTTCCCCAAATATTTCATGAATTCCAACCTGTGACTTTGCAGGTTTTCTGGAGAGGTGCTCTATAAGGAATTGATGACATGCCACCCTGGACTATCTGAGAAACAAGCAAAGAAAAACACCTCTATGATGAGTTATCAGTGCTCAAACCCTGGCAGAACTCAGCACACCAAAAAAAACCAGCAAACCAACCCGCCTTTATTTTATATATCTCCTAGAGACTAAACAAGTACTTTTGATCCATTCAGAATCACTAAACCTCTGACCACTGTAAAATCTAAATCACCTTCAGCCAGCATCCATTATAAAACACTTCATTTTAAACCAAATGCACACTGAAGAGAATAATTCACTGAGTGTTGTGATGATGGTTATGGTGTGCGTGATGCGGCACGATTACCTTCTGATTTTGAACCTACAAATAAAAAACAAAAGAAGAATCAGAAAGAGTGAAAGCTCAGGGCTGCAAACTGCGATCTGGTTTAGTGCGATTATGAAATTACAAAGGCTGCGATTTTTCATGAATAAATATGTTCTGTGTGTTTCATAGTGAAGTGTGTTACTATTAAAAACATCAAAGTGAAGCGTGTTACTATTAAAAACAAGGAGCAAAAATTGAAACAAACAGGTAGAAGATAAAGACAGACAAATACATTAAGATAATAAATATTTTGACAGAGAAACAAAGTTTCAGACTTTCTAAAAATAAATGAAGCTCTGATATATTTTCACAAACTCACATAAAAGAATATTAAAGGATTTCAATTTTATTATATTAAAGGTCTTATATTTTCTTTTCCATTTAGATGAAATAGTGCAAGTACTATAACAATAAAATTGATTTTAAGATATTGGCATTTGTTTTTAAATCCTTAAATTATCTGGCACCCTCTATCTGTCTGACTTACTAAAAGAAAATAAGCCAATAAGATGTCCGAGATCTACAAAAACACTACTCTTCAAATGAAATTAAATATTCATAAAAATTTGTACCAGTCATACTGACACAGTAACATACATTTTGAACCAAATCATGCATCCCTACAAACAAACACACAAAAGGTGTTTTCTTCATATTTCTTTAGCTGATTTGTTGTAAAAAGCAGATTTGTGAAGTGTGACAGCAGAATCCGGCGTGTTAGGTGCGTGTTTGCTCACCTGCGCAGCAGTTCTCGGGCCCTGCGCGCGGCGGGTCTGTGTTTCTGCAGCGCCGCTAGCGTGTCGTAGCAGTGCTCTCGCAGTGCATTATGGGTGCTGGTCTCCCACTGCGGGAGCTCACTGGCGTAGCGGCACGCGGCCTGAACGAACTCCAGCAGCTTCTGCCACTCAGCTTTCTGCAGGAGCCGACGGCCTCCGTCCTGACACGAGCGCTGCACAAACACAGCACACCCAGCTGACTTCACTGAGGACTATTCATCACAATCACTTTCACCATTGAGTCTAAACTCTGATAATCAAAGACATGGGTTCGACTCGCAGTGAAAGTATGAACTGAAATGATGTCAAATAATCTCACTTCGCTAAAAGCATCAGCAAATGCATGAATGTCAATGAAATCACTTTCTACTTCACCTCCAGTGCAACTGATGAGCTATATATTGCACAGAGACATACTCACTGGCAGTCCACAGTTTGGAATAATTACAGTTTTTAAAAGAGTCTCTTCTGCTCAACAAGGCTGCATGCATATGATCAAATCAGTACATTAAAAAATGTGAAATATTATTATAATGTAAAACAGCTGTTTTCTGTGTGAGTATGTGTTAAACTGTAATGTATTTCTGTGATGCGCAGCTGTATTTTCAGCATCATTACTCCAGTCTTCAGTGTCACATGAGCTTCAATCAGTATAATATGCTGATTATTAGAAACATTTCTGATTATTATCAATGTTGAACACAGTCGTGCCGCACAATATTTTTGTGGAAACTGTGATACATTTACTGGAACAAAAAACTTTTATTCAGCAAGGATACATTAAATTGATCAAAAGTAAGAGTAAAGATTTTTGTTACAAAAGATTTCTATTTCAAATAAATGCTGTTCTTTTGAACTTCCTATTTATCTGTGAATAGACATGTGCCGGTATTCATTAATGCGATATATCACGGTAATGAACATGCACTATATTGTTATAGTGGGCACTTCAAAATACCGAGAATAATTATTTATTACAATTTATTCAGAATTTTGAATGCACTTTAAGAGTACTTCTCCCATCAACAGGTTAAACGCACAACAGCGCTGTATGCTGCGTCACAGACGCGTGTGCTCTCTGATGTAAACAAGCACGGATGAGAAGCGCATGGCGGAGTGTGAGAGACACTCTGGATCAAAGCACATTCACTTTCTGACAGCAGATGGCGCCGAACAGCAGAAATGCAGCCGTTACCCCGGAAACAAAACAGCTGCGCTACTTTCTGTTTCTGAAACCTGTTTAAATGCTTTAAACAGCCATTCAGATTTGTGTATTCATCTCTATGGTGTTCATACTTAAATATTTAGCCTTAATAGGCTATTTATTTTCAAACTTTTTTACATTTTAATCTGGATTATTGTTATGATTCTTTATTGTTCGGTCACACTTTACATTAGGGCTTCATTAGTTAACATTAGTTAATTCATAAGTTAACATAAACTGCCAATGAATAATTCTTCTAAACATTCGTTAATCTTAGGTAATTCCAATATTTAATAACACGTTGTTAAAATCCAAAGTAGCAGCTGTGTTATTTAATGAGCTAACATGAACTAAGACATGTATTTAACAAAGATTAATAACTTCTGTAGCAAATGTAGGTATTGTGAATGTTAATGCATTAACTAAGGTTAAATAATGAGATATTATTGTAAAGTGATATCTATTGGTCTTTATAATTCTTTTGCACTTAAATGTTTTACTTTATACATTTTTTGGTGTATTGCTTTATTGTATTTAAATGTTCAGTTATTTTTGTTAGAAGGAAAAAAGTTATTAAACCTGTTACGCTGTATTATGACAACACTTTTTTTGCAACTAAATTTCAACATTGTGATAATACCGTATACCGTGATAAGAGCATTAGCAATCAATCACAACATGAATATTTGATACCGGCATATCCCAAGTGTGTGAATCCTGAAAAATTAAATGCATCACAGTTTTCACAGAAATATTGTGCAGCACGACTGTTTTCAACATTGATAATAATCAGAAATGTTTCTTGAGCAGCAGATCAGCATATTATACTGATTTCTGAAGATCATGTGACGCTGAAGACTGGAGTAATGATGCTGAAAATACAGCGCTGCATCACAAGAAAGTACACTAAAAACTTTCACACAACATCACAATAGAAAAAGAAATTGTACATATTCACAATTTTTTTACTGTATTTTTGATTAAAAAATGCTGCCTTGCTGAGCAGAAAAAACGTCTTTCAAAAAGATTAAAACATATTAATGATTTGAACCGTTTGCCCAGCAGTGTAAGAACAATATACTATCATTACTGTAGGTGTAAGAGGGATGTGTTCTCACCCTGAAGGCCATCAGGTGTGGACGGGCTTTCCTGTAGCAGTGTGCGTCGCGGTTGGAGGCCAGGCGGGAGTACGGGATGGATCTGTAGACGCTGGTCTTCTTCTGATGCAGATCCTCCAGTAAGAGCTTGAGGTCAGACGTGAGCGAGACAGACTCCATCTGAACCGACTGAGCAAACAAACAGACACTTCAACAGCAGCTAACGCCGTGATCACCAGACTCCAGCGTAACAGACTCGGGTTTGGTCTAGTGATGCAACAATACAGCTAGTCCACGGGTCAATACGGACCTCGGTTTTTAACCACGGTTTTCGGTTCGGTGCTGATAGCTTGGCACATTAGAGTGTTGTTTTTGCAATAAATTAACAACAAAAACTCTGTACACCGGAATAAGTGTGGATTATTATATGTCTGCTTAACATTTCTTTTGAGAGCGGTAGTATTTTTCAGATTTTTACCCAAAATAGGATGGATTGGCCATTATTGAGCGCTATAAACACATGTAATGCGTGCTTCTGGCAGCCAGAGGGCGCCCTCGCACAGAAAATCCTCGCATGCATCACAGAAGTAATAGAACTGATGATGCTCCGAGAAAATCCCTAAAATGGATAAAGACGTCGCTATCGCTGTAACTGAATAAAAAGAAGATTTAACTTTAAACGTTTTGAATGATGAAAAGTAAGGACAATAAACTCTCGCCTGCGGCACTATATGGTTTATCGGTGTTCTTCAAGCCATCTTGGGTATTTCTATAAGAATTGTAAGCCATTTCTAATCGACATAGCCTTTATTACAGTATAGAACATAGGGACGCTCCGATCGATCGGTATCGGCCGATAATCATATTTTATGACTCGATCGGTACTCACTAACTTGGCCGATCTCAGGAACCGATCACGATTGAATGACATCAATGTGTGGCGACGAACATGATGCGTGGGACATAAATGATTTGGCTCCGCAGTCATGTCATCCCCGGTGTGGCAATGCTATGACGTTTCGAGAAACAATGAAAAATGTGCTGTTTGTCGTGTATGTTTTGCATGATTCATCTACACAGCAGATTCAGTGACGTTAGAGCTGATCTGCGCCTCACTGCACACGTCTGCGGCGCGTTACGGCTCCACGGCCACCGAAGCTGATCGCGGCCGCTCTAGTCAGTGCTTGTGTTTATCAGCAAGCCACGGCACGTTTCTGACGTGGCTCTCCGTGCTGCTTGGTTGAAAATAGTCTTTTGTGAGTTGTCACAGCGTGGAGGACGGAACAGAAACAGAGGTCTCCCAGTAACAGCTGTACACAAAGCAGCGCTGAGCTCACAAACGCTGCTTTATCAGGCATATAACATGCAAGATGACATCGAACATTTTCTAAAGCTAGTCTTCCTTCAGAAATACAGTGATAAAAAAACACCCGCACCGGGTTTCGACTCTGACACATGCAGTGCTCATGTTTATTCAACAAAGCCTTTAGGAAAATCGGTCAGTTTTGATATTGTGGAGAGCGCCACATATAAATAAATGTATGAGAAACACATCCCACAGCACAACCACCTGAGCCCAACTTCAGTCTACTCATCACCTTAACTTTAACTGCGTTTGTAGCCGGCGCCAGACTGATGAACACACACAGACCGGAAGTTAACTTCGGGCCAGGCGCGTGCACTTGATGAAACCGTCTATATAAAGCTTGAAGCATCAGAATCGGTATCGGCCGATCACCGTGACAAGAAATCGGTACTCGGTATCGGCTGCAAAAATCCTGATGGGAGCATCCCTAATAGAATATATGTTCTGCCTCATTCTGTGATAAGAAGCCACATCAGATCACAAAAGGAAGTTGTTTCAAACACTCGACTGATGTTGTGACGTAAAAATAAGTTAATAATAATAATGTTCTCTTTTGTTGGAACAGGTTTAGAAAGGCTTATCATTGCATGTCATTACAAGGGAAGATGCTCGGCGTGTTTTGCTTTTTCAAATATAAGCGGGGAGGTGTTTCCTCATCTGTGAAACACACACACTCACTAACCACACACTCCCACTAGGGCTGAACGATTTTGGAAATAATCTAATTGCGAGGTTTTTTTTACCAATATTGCGATTGCGATTTTAATATGCAAATTTTTTTTTTTTTAAAGCTCTTTATGTTCTGTATTATTCAACAAAGACAAGCTATGAATCATTGTATAGTATGACCAACACACTATTATAGATAGATTAAACATAAATGTTCTTTTCTGTAGGCCAGGTCTATATGTTAGGTGATGCATGAATTGATATGAATGACATTATTATTTAACAACTACAAACACAGTATATTGACTGATTTGTTGAACTACCAACCTTGTAAGCATGTAATAATTATGTTTAAGTAAGCCTGGTGTAAACATTAATATGAAAGTCAGTAACAAAATCACACAAACTA
>JADLZN010009610.1:15000-27500 GCA_018155175.1 Sinocyclocheilus anophthalmus | reverse complement strand
TATGATTGAAGATGAAGATGAAGATGATGAAGATGATGAAGATGTCCTCACCTGTGAGTTTGGCCTGTGGTTCTGGGATCTCCATCAACACTGATCTCTGATCAGAATCATCTGCCATCTTAAAACTCTTTCTTCTCTTCCTGCACCAATCTCGCTTTAATGTCTCTAATTTTCAGTGCACACCTTAAATAACCTTCAGTAGCGCGGATTCAAATACTGATGAAAACTAAAGAAACAAAAATAGTAGGGAACATTAATTAAATTAACCATTGAACTCTGATGAAGAGCAGAGCAAACTTTGAGACAGACCCCGCCCACAGCTTTTACCGCACGAGCGGGGCTTCCATTCCCTGCGCTCTGATTGGTTCACTGCAGTCAGGAGTAATTCTGATTGGTTCACTGCAGTCAGGAGTAATTCTGATTGGTTCACTGCAGTCAGGAGTAATTCTGATTGGTTCACTGCAGTCAGGAGTAATTCTGATTGGTTCACTGCAGTCAGGAGTAATTCTGATTGGTTCACTGCAGTCAGGAGTAATTCTGATTGGTTCACTGCAGTCAGGAGTAATTCTGATTGGTTCACTGCAGTCAGGAGTAATTCTGATTGGTTCACTGCAGTCAGGAGTAATTCTGATTGGTTCACTGCAGTCAGGAGTAATTCTGATTGGTTCACTGCAGTCAGGAGTAATTCTGATTGGTTCACTGCAGTCAGGAGTAATTCTGATTGGTTCACTGCAGTCAGGAGTAATTCTGATTGGTTCACTGCAGTCAGGAGTAATTCTGATTGGTTCACTGCAGTCAGGAGTAATTCTGATTGGTTCACTGCAGTCAGGCGTAATTCTGATTGGTTCACTGCAGTCAGGCGTAATTCTGATTGGTTCACTGCAGTCAGGCGTAATTCTGATTGGTTCACTGCAGTCAGGCGTAATTCTGATTGGTTCACTGCAGTCAGGCGTAATTCTGATTGGTTCACTGCAGTCAGGCGTAATTCTGATTGGTTCACTGCAGTCAGGAGTAATTCTGATTGGTTCACTGCAGTCAGGCGTAATTCTGATTGGTTCACTGCAGTCAGGCGTAATTCTGATTGGTTCACTGCAGTCAGGCGTAATTCTGATTGGTTCACTGCAGTCAGGCGTAATTCTGATTGGTTCACTGCAGTCAGGAGTAATTCTGATTGGTTCACTGCAGTCAGGAGTAATTCTGATTGGTTCACTGCAGTCAGGAGTAATTCTGATTGGTTGGACGTCAGCTCAGACATCCAGAAGCTCTGGATCGACTAAACGGTGAGTTTAAGGCTTTCATTTCAGTTTAATTTCATTTAAACTCTACCTCTCTGTGCTAAACAATAACTTAATGTAATGATGATCAATATTTGTGTTTTAATCTGACGTGCAAGATATAAAAAATCTTTTATTAACATCCAGATCTCATACATCAAAAATACCTCATATGACGAGTCAGTGCATGGTTGCTCTACACATCGAATCAAACCATAACAGAGATTACTACCTACTTAATGAGTGCAATAGACACGTTTTGTCAAAAGAAAAAAGAAAGAGCACCATAGAGCCAGTCAGGATGGGTTTCACCAGAGAGTACTAGTCTATAGAGTCTCGTCACAGCACCTGAGTGATCGAAATGAAACACAATAAACATGAATGTCTCTCCTCTGGGGCAGACTGCTGTGGACTCAGGATTTGGTAGGCTGGTTCATCAGGTTCCGGTTGTTAGACACACGTTTCCCAGAGTTCAGTGGGGTTTGGACAGAGCTGTTCGATGCTTTGGGTTTGGGAATCCTGGTGGGTCCAGGACGCCGGAATGATTCCAGAGGCATCTGTCAGGAGCCAAAGAGAAAGACATCGGTCAGTTAAACACTGGAGAATATACGCTATTGTGTGCAGCTACAGATATAGATTATGTGGATTAACCCTCCTGTTACTCCTACTCTGTGTTTGTGGTCAAATTGACCCGCAGTGGTTTCCATGCAACTTGCCAAAAAAGCTACAATAAAGTTTTTTATCTGATTCTTTGGTGTGTGTTTTGTTTGGTTTTGATTTTTGGCAAATTGCTTGAAAACCAATGAGAGTCTATTCGACCCCAAAACCAACGCTGTAACAAAATTTGTACAGCCTTTCCAAAATACACCTATGTGTCAAAACTTTGCATGTACATTCATGACCCAAAATAAAAAATATACACCAAATTTCAAGAAGAAATAACCAGTTTAACTGGTATTTCAAGCTATTAAAAAATCAAATGTGGGTCAATTTGACCTGCGGCACAAAAGTCATAACAAAAAGTTGTCTTGTACGTCCGTTCAAACCAATGTCTGTGTCGACACTTTGCATGAACATTCATGACCCTAAATGAGAAGTTGTCACCACATTTTAAGACTAAACAAAAATTTTAAACAGTATTTCAAGCAAATCAAATGCGAGTCAAACGTGGGGGGTGCTGAGATGACCAGAAGATGGCGCTCTCAAACACAGAACAGCTCTAGATGGTATGCACACACAAGGCTTCATGCTCTTACACCAACATGCACTGAAATTCTGTATTATCACGAAGGCTTAAGAAAAAGAGAGAAAGGAGGCTCAGTGCAGACAGACGAGGTGTTTCTTTGCAGTCATTGTGAGCGTCCCTGGGGGTGTGTGCCGGATTCTAATTCGCACAATCAGCACAAAGTCTTGCCAGAGAAGTAACACGTGAGCAATGCAGGAGAAAGCATGTCCGCTCACTCGGATGCAATACTGCTAATGCATTCTCCTACAGTAAAAAACAAATGTGTTATGAGAACGTTGGCTAAAGTTACATTTAGTTATTGAAATCTATATCTCTGTAATGTTCTCTGAACGTTCAAAAACATGTTGTTTTTTAAATGTTAATAAACCAACTTCTGGTTATGTTGCGCGACATTAAGGTAAACATTCGGATTAGTGCTGTTCAAACAAATTATGCATCCAAAATAAAAGTTTTGTTACAAATATCTTTCTCTCTCTTCTTGAGTGTCTGGTACTCCTGTGTATATTATTCGTATATATAAATACACAAATGCAGTATATATTTAAGCGGAAAATGTTATGTTTATATATTTTAGTAATATAAATGCATATATCTTTATATACATGTAAATATTTTTTCAAATATGTACATGTATGTTTGTGTATTTATATACACATAATAAATAAACACAGTACACATACATATTTTGTTCGTGTGCTATACGTTTTAAGAACGTTATTAAAGACCAGACAACTTTGAATGAACGTTCTATTAATGTTCGGCAGAAGTTGTTCGTAACTTTAAAGGTCCTTGCACACTGAATCCGATATTTTCGTATGCGTTTTGCGATTCGGATCTAAAAATTGGCACGCACAGCAACCTTGCACCACTGAGTCGATGCTTGTTATTAAGAATCGTTGCAAAACCATATTCTTGGTTTCCGACAAAAACCACAATACAACCAAGGGAGTCTTTCCGCAGTTTTTTGGATGACTGTGAGCTTGCCTAATAAAGAGGAAATATTGGATCCATCCAATCCTGAGATCGCGTAGAGAGGAAAGAGAGTTCCACCTACTATAATGGACGTGGGATTATCACATGCGTACGAAAGTTTTACTTCACGTTGACCCCTGTCAGTTGGACTCGGGTTGACGCGCTTTGCTAGCGATACTAGAGCCACATATTAAAAAGAAGATTGCCAGTTTCTGTGAAGGATCTTTACAGTGCTTTGTGCTGCGAGACGAAGTGGATCAACTTGATAATCGCCATTCTGGATTTTGGTGTTCGCTTGTACGGTGGCTCTGAATTGTCAAAACACCTCTCAAAATGCTTGCTACGGATGCTAAAAATACAGAAAATCGAACCCGATCCGAATAGTTTTTATGACGGATGAAAGTTTCAGAGGCAGTGTGTAAATGTGAGGTCGTATTTATTTTTTAATATGCAGAAATTTCGGACAAAAATTTCAGATTTGGTGTGCAAAGAGCACCTTGCCAGAACGTCCCAAGAACATCCCGTTTGCTGGGTTGGTTCTATTCTAAGATCCAGTCTGCCAGAATCAATGCAGTGGCTTCTGAGATGTTTTGCAGAGAACTTTCTAAACGAGCTCTCCAAAACCAAACCAACTGCCTGCAGGTTTACGTCACACATGAAAAATGTTCAAATGTGGGTCACGCTGTGCTCTGAGCTCGGGTAACGCAGCAGAAACCCATGCGGCTCGAGTCAGAGGGCACGGAGATTCACATAATGACCGCTAATTAAAAGTGTGGTACAAGCAGGAGCTTCCTGAGACGAGCGGCGCTGCAGCTGCTGTCACCATGGAAAATAAACAAGGCTTTTGTTTGGGCTTTGGAGGGCCGCTGAGAGAACCGCCTCCAAACAATCGAGTTCTGCTGAAGGAACTCACAGGAACATTTATATTGTTTAACGCTTGCCTTCACACATGCTGCTACGTCTGATTTTCGTAATCATTAACAAAAGCCTAAGCTGGTTTATTGGTCTTAGCCCGCTTAAGTTTGGTGGTTTCTGAAGGCTTTTGCACACACAGAATAAAGCACACCTAAACCAACTTTAAGGCCAGTACACCACCCTGTGCTGGTTTAACTTTTTTCACAGGGTAATTGTGTGTGTGTGGTTAGGTCTGTGTATAAATATACTATCAGACATCATCAAATCACATGAAAAGCACCTCTAAATGATTCCTTCAGTCCCATCGGGCACCACATGTCATTTGTATTTCTTGGTAACGAGGTTCACATCATCTCTAGTGCACATACTGCATTGATTCAAGCTAAACGAGTGTGTGTGTGTTTGAGTGTGATTCACTAACAGGGCTGATGAGACATCGTCTCGCTTCATAATCACAGCTGTTCCCAAGCCCTCCATGAACGGCAATTTGTTTAGCCAGACAACCAGAGGATACACACTCCAGACGGCACAAATTCCAGCCTGAATCAATTTAATGCTTGATATAGTCCATGTACACGAGTGCTCACTCACTCATGTGCTGCGTTTCCACGTGTGTGTGAGCCGATTCATTACAAAGGATGTATCTATACCATGCTGTAATGTTACTGTGTGTGTTTGATAATATGCTACTGCCAAAAAACTTGTCATCTTTTTTGACCAGTGCATGCAAACTCATCAAGTTAATGCTTTAACTTTCTTTGCACTGCCGAGCTTTAATGTTGTTTTTCTTTGGAGTCAAATCTCATGCAGCAGCGAACGGCCATGCATTTTCCATGATATCATTAGAGAAGACTGTAGATTGTCTCAGTGAGAGCGGATGATGGTGGTGTTTTGGACCGGGCCAGTAACTATGACATCAGACAATGAACTGAACTCATGCAGACATGTTCTCCACCTCTTCTTACCTGATGTGAGGTTTTCCCTCACAATTCTGCTCATTATATGAGCTGACTTGGTTAATTTACCCCAGAAATGTAACACTATGTCTTATTAGTGGTTAAATGTTTTGTAAAATTTTTCTACAAATGAAATCATGCAATCATAAACATCCCTCTGCTCCAATGTGCATGTGTATCTCATCAGAACAACCTAAAATAATAATAAATCAGGCTATTGTTAACATTCTCATTTTAATTATTAACAGAAAAAAAAGCAGAAACCCAACATAAAATGTGAGTGGAAAATGGAAAATAAACCAAAAATACAATTGTACATCAATCAGTGAACTTTAATGGAACAGGATAATTTGCTATCTATCAAAAACAGTAAGTGCACTTAACCTCAAAGTGAAGTGAAAAAGCACAAATGCTCGTTATGTGTCATATTCTCTGCTTTCGTTTTACATGTCATGCACATAAACATCTCAGTATTAATCAAACTGAATCAAACCAACAGCAGACACTACAGTTGCACTAGTTAGCCACTACTGCGGTCAGATCTGAGGGTCTGGAGTGGATCACGGTGCCAGGCGTCGACGGCTGAGGAGATCAGGGGAAGGGTCACTAATCAAACACTAGTCAGTCTGGGTCAGTCACAGATATTACTTACTGTAATTTGTGAGGGTCGCGAGATCGGACTGGATGTGGGCTTTATCACAATGCTGCTTGTGATTTTGTTGTTGCCTTTGGCTGGAGTGCCATTGGTTAGCACTGGAATCCTTTGCTCCGGCCCGAGGGAGTAATAGGGGATGGATTTGGCTGTGGTGTTTACGGCTTGAATGTAGGGGCTCCCTAAGTGAATATGGATTTTGTTGTCATCAGTGGTAATGACATTTGGACCTGAGCTGTTGGACCTCTGCAGTTGCCAGCTGTTCTGCCTTTCTGGGCTCACGCGGAAAACCGTATGACCTCCCACAAGCTCTGCCGGCTCCAACCGGTCAGGGCTTCCGGTGGTAACGGACACGATCTGAATGGGTGACATGGCTCGGTCTGGGGTCACCGATCCGCAGGACTCAGAAGCTAGAGTTTGCGAATAGGCTGCCATGGTAAGCGGCGACATGGAGTGATCGGGTGTGCTGGGGCTGCATGGACTGACCGGAGGAGGAGGAGAACCCTTGGGTTTGTTGGAAGGTGAGATTGGTGAGTTCTGGAGGATCGTGATGCGCTGTTTTGGAGGGGCACCGCTTGTCGGGATGACCGCTGTGCTTGTATAGGACTGGGCGTTTTCTACAGTGGGACTCGTGATCTCGAGAGTTGCCATGTTGTGCCCGTGGTCAGGAGTCACTTTGATATGGAGGGGTTGTCCAGGACTGTGTGCAAGAAACACGTCTCCCTGTTGAACATGATTACCGTTCTGTCTCGGTTGCATCTTGCTATTTATTGGATGCTGACTTTCTCGAGTCTTAAGAAAAGGGCCTCTCACTCTTCTCATGTTGTTATTGAGATTGTTGACATTGTTTATGAGTGATGGACTGCATTTTGTTAGGTTTATCTCATTGTAATTAACCTCGTCCTCCGGATCGCTCTCCACGTATAGCTTGCCGTTGACCAGGGCGCGTTCCAGGGGTACAAGGTTCTTGTAATTTGGGGACAGGCTGTCTGTTGGGTCCGTCTGCACCTCCTTTGTGGAGACTTGGAGATCTGAGAAACGTCTTCCATTCATGCCCGGCCTTAGACTTTTACTGAAGCGGCGGTATCTCTCGAGTTCTCGTGTAAGGGTCTCCATCTCTCTGGCCAGCTCTTTGTTCCTGACCTCTTGCTGGGTGAGTTTTCTCTGTAGGGTCGTGTGATCTGTTTTAAAGCGGCAAATGGATTCCTCTGTGCCCATGTACTCGTGGATCTTCTCTTTGAGGGCTTCGACCTCTCTAGTGAGATGGCTGGATTTGGCCTCTTCCACTTTCAGACGCTTGTACAGGATATGCTCTTGGTTGGATTCCTCTTTCTCAGCCAACTGGTACTTGGACAGTTCCTGCCTGGACATCTCCAGCTCCTCCATCAGGGCTTTTGCTCGTTCCTGTTCATTGGAATATCTCTTTTCCAGGGATTCAAACTCATCTTCAGTCTTCAAAAGATCACCCTCAACTGCCTTCATCTCCTTTAACTTCCTCCTGAGGCGTTCTACTTCTTGGGTCAAATCTTTCACTTTGTTGTCTTCTTGTTGGTAGCGGTAAGGAACTGGGCTCTTTGTGTGCTCCTCTTTGGCCTTGTTCCTCAATAACTCTTGTTCCACTGCTTCCAGTGACTGAAGCCGCTTTTTCATCATGCTGACCTTGGACTGAAGGTCACTGTTTTTCTCTTCCTCTGCTTTCAGCTTAGCTTTGAGCTCGTCCCTCTCCCTAGTGGCAATACACATCTTCTCCTCCAATTCGGCCTTTGACCGCAGAGCTCTCTTGCTCTCTTCTATCAGTTTTTCAGTGACAGTGTTGACTTTGTCTTGTTCTGCCTGCAGTTTGCCAGTGCTGTTTTGCACTTTGTCCTCCATCAGCTTTAACTTTTCGGCCATGGCTTTTCTCTCGTCCACTAGCATGACAGTCAGTGTTTTCAGTTTTGTCAGATCCTCTTTCAGTGCCAGCTCCGTCTTCTCCAAATGAACCTCGGTAGCTTCAAGCTCTTTGATTCTGACTCTCAGCACATCTAGTTCATTGGACATGTGTTTAGTCATGGTCCGCTCTTTCTCTAGGTTGCTTTTCAGTGAATTGCACTCCTGCTTACTTTTTCCAAAGGCGTCTTCTAGTTTTTCAAGTTCCATGATTCTGTGATTCAGCTTGTCCACCTCTGCTTTTAAGCTACAGCTCTGGCTCGACTCCTTCTCCAGCTTTCTGTTGAGGTCCCTGCACATGTCTTCCATCTTGATCAGCTCCTCATCCTTCCCCTCCATTTCTAGCACTCGTTTCCTCAACTCCTCCACCTCCGACACTAGGCTGGAGTTGCCACACTCCCCGCGGCTGATTTTATCCCGTAGCTCCAGCAGTTCTTCCTCCGCTCTGTGCAGGGTCTTGTTGGTTTCTTCCAGCTCATCTAACTGCCGGCTGAGTGAGGAGAGCTTCTGCCGCAGCTGTCTGTTCTGGGCATCTTCATTGGTCAGTTTGGCAGTCATGGCTTCCTGCTCTTGGTGGAAATGGCAGGCCTGGTTGCGTAACTCCTCCTCCAAGCGAAGGACTTTGTTCTCCTCTTCTTGCAACCGGATTTGGGCGGAGCTCAGCTCCTCTTGGGCCTGAGTGGCAGTATTCTGGAGTTCCTGGACCTTTGTTGTTTGTTGGGTCAGCTGCTCGGCGAGCCGCTGCTGTTCATCGACCACTAGCAGGGCAAAGGACTTAAGCTTGGTCAGCTCGTCCTTCAGATTTGTGACTTTCTTATTGTTCTCTTCCTCCTTTCTCTCCTGGTATGTCTTTTCCTGATCAATGAGCAGTTTCAGTCTGGGAAGAGAGAAGAACATATGGAAAGACTGTTAATTTGAGACCTGGGAATTTTCAAAACATGACATTTGTTGTAATTATTTTGCACAGACCTCAATTTTGTATAGATTTTTAGAAACATTTGGGCTTAAAGTGAAAGTTAACTGAACTGGTATTCAACTGGGAACATTCATGTCTATGTTTGTCTATGCCATATGAGGATATATGGAGGAAAGCAAAACCCCGTAGACTAAAAGTGGGGCAGTGTGTGTTCCAGAGGTACAAAGTCGGGCAGAACGTGAGGGCCATGGTAGCTGGTGTGAGTTTCCCTTCTCCCAAATGCCGCCAGCGGTGGAGGGTGTTTTGACTACAGGACGCAGCTGCCAACCTGCACTACAGAAGGCATATTAGAGTGGAAATGGAAAAAGTCTCTTAATAAAAGGGTTCCTCTATCTCTCCCCCCACACCCAGTTCAGTGGTTTTACATTTTAAGGAATTCCCCCTCCTCCATAGGCCATTACTGGCTATGTAAACAAAACCTCTTTCAGAGGCTCCTAACCAGCAGTAGACAAGGATGATGTCAGTGGTACGAGGCGTATGAAACCACCTCATCCAGAAGTGTGTCTACATGCTTCCATGTGTGTGTCACTCATACGTGGCTTCAGCCATTGAAAGGTAATGGAAAAAGGGTTAAGAAAAAAATATTTAAAAATTCAGAAGATGAAAATAACAGAAAAGAGATCAAATATAAATGAAAGTTGGATTCTAAAAATACAGTATTATAATCGCAGTGCAGTGTCCTACTGAACATGAACCAAAGCTCCAGTGTGTTTGATGAGATTACAGCACTGGCTTACAGACTGAACATTCATAAAGCATTCAGCTGGCCATCCTCTGGAAATATCTGTGGTGTTCCTCGTGCATTGTGACTTCATTAAGCATTTGTGGTTCACCATTAACAGAGGAAAATGAAAGCCAAAAGTTGAAGTGTGTAAAACTGAAATGCTATTGTGCTAATTGCTCACAAATGCTGTAGTGAGCTCATTATCTGCCATCACAAGGCCAAAATCATACTCCCAAACCCTTTTGCAATCTTGAACAACCTCATAAGCTCCAACCTGATGCTATAATAAACCATAATAGGTTTATGCAATCACTCCATCACATTTGACATATTAACTGTCCTAAACAGTATGCAAGATAGAGCCAGCGTGTTCTAAAATATAACGCACTGAAAACAGTATGCTAAACATGCCTGGATACTATACTATTTCCAGTATGCATGTGATGCGAACACAAACAGTTCAAGACAATGGTATCAATCAAGATGAAATGTTATGGTGTGGTAGTAAGTCCTAATGCTGCCGTACTGTACTTTCCCACCACCGAAGTACATACTTTTCCTGTAGTAGAAATATGTTAAACGAGACACAACCTATGATTCCCAGCAGCCCCCCGGGTGGAAATGACACGTCTTCTGTGATCATGTAAACACATTTGCTCTGGGACTCTCATTTATTCAATCCTCTAACCACAGATTCTGGATTAAACAGTGTACAGACAACTATGTGATCGATATGAAGATCATGGCGCTGATGAGAAAACAACAAAAGCAAAAGGGATCCTGAGCACATCAGCATGCAGCAGTGTGAGCGTACAACGGCCTAAAAGCAACTCAGGAAATCAGGAGGCGTCCATTAAAGAGAAACGCTCCTTCCCCGTTTTAACCTTGGACCGCCCGATCGACTTGGACTCGCTCCCAAGAGCCCAGATTTTTTACAGAGAAAAGTGAGGAAAAATCTATGCCATGGAAAAAAGTCTTGGAAAAGCCTGCGAGAAGGATTTAAACGTCAGTAATAAGGGTGTGTGAAATCTCAAGATGATGAGAGAACATGCAAAAAACCTCAACTAGATTTCGGTTTTGAACATTATGAACGTTTTGCGTGTCATGACATATGTGCATTTCTGTGATATATGTGAAAATGCATAAAAACAGATGCCACTGAGCTCTCACCGAACAGAAGAGCGGATCTGCTCTTGCGGGGTTTATTACGAGTCATAATGCTCAAAAACAGCAAACTAAACATGCATTAAAGGACTAAGCAGTTTACAAAAACACTTAAAAAGTGTCCACAACTAGAACGCGTCAGTGACTAATTAAACAGGACAGATTCCCGTCATCTAAACATCAGTCAGTTTAGTGAAGTGAAGTTCAGAAATGACTTTTCTAGAAACAGCAGATACTTGCTCTGCAGAGTGACTGTACTGGAGATAATAACTGTACGAAAGCCAACTTAATAACAGGACTGACGTTAATGACAATACGTAACTGGAACACATTCATCTAACAATTATAACCTCGTCCTTTTCCAAAATCTGCTCATTTTATTCATTTACTATTAACTAGCATGAAATTAAGACCAAACATCTACATCATCTGCAGGATGGAGGAACATGCAGTGATTCTGCCAACATGTGAACACTATTATTACTTTATAAAGACATGAAACAATGGATTGAACGATCATCATCATCCCAGCAGAACATTCACTCAGAGCTGCTCATCTCTACTGACTTTGAAGTTTAAACAACATCAGATTTGATTCAATGCAAGTTTTACCACTAGAACTCAATCCACAAGCTCATTTAAAGTTAAATCATCTCATATATAATGTGATATCAAAGACCATCTACACACAGTCAGAGGTTCTGCATGTGTGTGTGTGTGTGTCGTACCTGGTCAGTGCTGTTGAGCCGCTGCCGCTGGTGTTCAGTGTGTCAGTGATCTGAACATTCCAGCTCTGAAACTCAACAATGAGACGGACTGAAGACGCCTATGAGAGCATGACATCATCAGCACGCCCTTATATGGAGCCTTTCACAGCCATGAGCTCATGCATGTGTGTGTGTGTGTGTGTGTGTGTGTGTTACAGGACAGAGTGTGTGATTAATGTGTTAAATATCTGTAGTCTGTATGTCAGTGCTCTGGGAACGGCAGCGAAGTGTGTGGTGTGTGGGTGTGTGTGTGTGTGGTGTTGTGTTTGCGTGTGTGTGTGTGTGTGTGTGTGTGTGTGTGTGGTGTGTGTTGTGTTTTGGTGTTTTTTGTTTTGTGTGTGTGTGAGATGAGAAACTTTTTTATGGATTACAACATTTCTTTCTGGTTTTCCCACTTGAAGTCATAATTCACCCAAGGGGAGAAAAATGTACTAACATTTATAAAACCAGGAGAAACATCCGTGCATGTGTGTGTGTGTGTGTGTGTGTGTGTGTGTGTGTGTGTGTGTGTGGTGGCGTGGTGTTTTGTTTGTGTGTGTGTGTGTGTGTGTGTGTGTCGTGCGTGAATGCAGGGTGGGTGTGGGTGTGTGGTGTGGTGTGTGGTGCGGTGCTGGAGACAGAGCTCAAATGTAAGCAACCTGTTCAGTTAATTAGTTGTTACATAAGTTTTGTTTCATAATTATTAACTTGCTAACACTTTAAGGTAAAGTTTCATTAGTTAACTAGTTAATGCAATCAATGAAAAATACTTCTGCAGTTAACGTTAATTTCAACACTTATTAATGCATTTTTAAGATCAAATGTTTCTGTTAAGTTTAGTTAATGCACTGTGAACTAATAGGAACATGATTTTAACATAATTTTTATAAACATTATCAAAGGTTTATAAATAATGTAAAAATACATTGTTCATTGTTAGCTCATG
>JADLZN010009610.1:0-10000 GCA_018155175.1 Sinocyclocheilus anophthalmus | reverse complement strand
CTTTTTTTAGGTCTCGTTTTCTTCTCCCGCTCACAAATGTGTGTGTTTTTCTCTGGAAAGATCCGGATGCCTTGAAAGGATTGAGAGGAATCTTCCGGAGTTCCCACAGATGGTGCTTCAGTGTACTGCGCTCTTCAGCTCGTGTCACCGAGATGCTTTAGAGCTGCGCTCGCCATCCATCATGTTTGTGTTTGCTTTAGTCTCTGACGCCCGCTTTCTGAGAAATTCATTAAAATCAAGTTTATGGTTAAAAGAAGACAGAACACACATTTTCTGTCCCCACTGGCAGGTATCTGTTCTTCACTTTGATGAGTTTGTGTCTTGCGTCACTGTGCATCTGGATTTAAGAGTGTTTCGATGTTCACGCTGTTTCTTCAGCCCATGTGTTCAGATGTCTGATGGTGTCAGGGTATAATTTGCTTCCAGAAGAGGCATGATGTATGAAGCGGAGGCTGCTCGCTGTCGTTTGAGCTGAAATGAGTTCTGTGGAGGCAAAGCCACATTCACCAGAGAGGAGCTGATGCCTCGCTCACAGTTACAGCCGTGCTTCTGTCCAAAATCACTTACTTGCGTTTGATCGGCTCATGCATTCGCTGGGAATCAAACCCATGAGTACTGCTGCAGCGACAGCAATGTGTTCAGCTGAAAGAAATAAAACAGCACTGAAGAATTTACAGCTTTTTTCCAGCTGCTCACACACATTTTCAAAACTTTGCCTCTTTATTTCATAACTTTACACACAAATCCAAGAATTGCACACACAACTCTAATAATAACAATTTTGTTTTGTTTACAACTTAGTATTTTTTAGTGTACATATATTTTTTAATGAATTTTTGTTTGTTTTAACAGTAAATAACATATAAAACAACAAATAAAATAAAATTGAAAAATCTGAAAAAAGCACATACATAACATTTTTAAAACTACATATAAAAGTAATAAAAGTATAACAGATTTCACAGTCCAAACCTGAAGGTCCATGTCATTCCAGTTTATCGGATTATTTGCTTTTTTGATTACTAACGCAAAATATTAGATATTTTTTAAACATTGTTTTCATAAAATGTGACAAAAAACTTCCTAAAAGTTTTCAGGGTTAATATGTGTCCCTGCAGCACAGAAGCAGTGTTGAGTCGCTGGGGGATATTTGTAGCAATAGCCAACAATACATTGTATGGGTCACAATTATACATTTCTCTTTTATGCCAAAAATCATTAGGATATTAAGTAAAGATCATGTTCCATGAAGATATTTTGTAAGTTTCCTACCATAAATATATCAAAACTTAATGTTTGATTAGTAATATGCATTGCTAAGAACTTCATTTGAACAACTTTAAAGATGATATTCTCAATATTTATATTTTTTGCACCCTCAGATCAGATTCAGATAGTTGTATCTCAGCCAAATATTGTCCTATCCTAACAAACCATACATCAATGGAAAGCTTATTTATTCAGCAGATTTATAATTTGATCCCACTGTATGTGTGTTTAATAATGTTTAGTTTAATAATAATTTAGTGCTGGTCAAGAGCACGACTGTAGTGAACATCTGCTCGATCTGTACAGTGTTCTGAGCTTTACTGTATGACAGAGAACTCTAAATCACGCTCTGACCTCAGATTCACATCATTCCTGCGCTCTCATGTGCTTGATAGAAAAATTGTTGCATGTCATTTATGAAGGGTATATTGTTATTAAGATTATGTTAACTTCTGCAACACCAGTAATGTAGCCTTTGCTGCTGATATGGCACAAACAATCAATAATCAATGATGGGGTGAGTCTCCAGCAGTCGTATTCTGGTGAAAGGCTTTAGTTTGTGAGTTTATCTTTCCATGTGATTGTTGGTTTTTCTGACGCCATTTCACAGACCGACAGACAACGTGCAACATCGAACCGTCGCAGAGTTTTACGAGATCACGACGTTTCTTGGAAGCTCCTGTAGAAATGTAATTAGAATCATCTGAAGGAGCTCTTCTCGCTGTCGAGCAGACGCAAGTTTCACTAGTTCAGCTCAAAAACCCAAAACCCAAAGCACTGACACACAGGTTCTTCTGCCTCACACCAGCGTCTCCGAGTATCAAAACCTTCTCAGGACTGCAGACCTGATGTATATGACCAAGAAAGACAAGAAAAAGAGCATGAGAGTGTCATGGCCTGTTGTGTTTGACAACAGCTAACATATAGAATAGTATAGAATGCAAAAAAAAACATCTATAACCTAACCTTGATTTTAGAAAATTTAGCTGTTTTTGTGTTTGAAGGAATTGTTCACACAAAAATGAAGATTAGCTGTAAATGTGCTCACCCTCAGGTCATCTGAGATTAGGATGAGTTTGTTTCTTCATCAGATTCTGAGAAATGTAGCACTGCATCAGTGTCTCAGCAATGGATGCTCTGCAGTGAATGGGTGCCGTCAGAATGAGAGTCTGATAAAAACATCACAATAATCCACAGCACTCCAGTCCATCAGTTAACATCTGGAGAAGACAAAAGCTGAAACACATCCAGCATTAAGAAGGTTTTAACTAAAATACGAGTCTATAATCCATATAATCTCCTACAGTTGAAAAAAGTGCATCTGCTGTTTTCTCTCACATCAGAATCCAGACACATATGTGTTTAGAGCTGTTTAAACGCTGCTTGATCTGTGCAGATTTCTCTCCTGATTCACACCAGAACACTGACTCACTGGAGGAAGAGTTATTATGGATTATGAACCCTATGTATTTGAGTTACAAACATCTTAATGCTGGATTAGTTTCAGCTTTTGTCTTCTCCAGATGTTCACTGATGGACTGGAGTGCTGTGGATTATTGTGATGTTTTTATCAGACTCTCATTCTGACGGCACCCATTAACTACAGAGGATCCATTGGTGAGCAAGGCATGCAGTGCTACATTTCTACAAACCTGATGAAGTAACAAACTCATCCTGATCTCGGATGACCTGAGGGTGAGCACATTTAGAGCTAATGTTTGTTTTTGTGTGAACTCTTCCTAGGCGGAGGTGTTTAGGAGTCTTTACAACAGGGTTTGATGTGCTCTGTGTTTCATGGGTTTACTCCACACACGTTCCTCGTTCTGGTGCAGTGCAGGCCTGATGCGAGTCAAACACGCGCTCAGAGATGAAAGCATCATAAACACACTCCAGTCTGTGGATTATAAGGCGTTTCAGACAGCAGACGAGTTCACTGATGTTTAGAGGATCTGTGGAAGCTCTGTGAAGGATGAAAGACTCCATTCTTATCTCAACCCAATCTCAGAAACAGCTCAGAACAGAAAAGCCTCTTGTTCTTCTGCGCTCGGGTCAAAAACCGGCCGGCGGTGAGGGATTTAAACAAACGACTCATGTCTCATCCAGATTTGTCCCGTTGTGATCAATGAAGCTTCTGTTCTTCACGTGTCAGACGGAGCAGACGTGATGTCACTGGTTTGTTGGTATAATTATCATGAAACTGTCTGCTGGATTTGAGCTGAAGAGCATTAAGCAGAAGAGTTGCATTTATCAGATTAGAGCTGGATGGTGATATAAGTTATATTTTGTGACTATAGAAATAATCAAGCAGTTGAGATTTACTATGCAGTGTGCAACCCCAATTCCAGAGGAGTTGGGACGTTTTGGAAAATGCAATAAAATCAAGAGAATGTTCAATAGGAGACAGATCTGGACTGATCTAACACATTCACTCTGAGTCTATGAAACCACGCTGTTGTAGCACAAGCAGAATGAGCTGGCGTTGTCTTGATCATGTCAATGCTACCTTCACACATATCCCAGTCACTCCTGCTGTTTGCTCTGATGCACTCATATACCGTGACAGATGTTTGCGTTTGCTTCTGTCGCTGATGAAAGTCTGGATGCTCCCTTTGGGACTGAGAACTCGAAATCCATTTTTCCCGGAAACAAGTTGAAATGTGGACTCATCTGAGTACAGTGTTTTTGACGATCTGAGATGAGCTCTGGCCCAGAACCCGGCGGCATCGCGCATAGAAATGAGGCATAGCTTTCTCCTCCTCCTTCTCTCAGAGACTCGAGTTGCATTTCTTGATGCAGCAGCAGACTGTGGTTTTCTGAAGTACTCCTGAGCCCATGCGGCTATATTTAACACATAACGCTTTCTCATGCAGTGCCATCTGAGGGGTCAAAGGTCAAGCACATTCAGCTGAGCTTGCCTGCTTTGCTCTACATGTTCTGTGATTTCTCTGGATCCATGAGTCTTTTCACAGTGTATGTGTGGTACTGCGGAAAGACTACATGGCAGTTTGTATTGGGAACGGTGATTTTGATTTGTTTGACACTTCTCTCGTTTTGAGCTGTCTCAAAACTGTTTAACGTGGATATTATTCTATAAACTTTTCACTTTTATTTTGCATCTGTCTCAACTTTTTTGGAGTGTGTCTCAGCCATCAAATCAAAATTTGCTCATATTAACAAAATACACTTAAGTTGGTCAGTGAAAACTTTGGAAATATTCTCTTTGTTCTGTGCAATTACATAAAAGTTAAAGAGAATTACAAATCACAGATTTCTTGTTTTATTGGGGTGTGTTGTGTGGGTTGTGTGTGTGTGTGTGTGTGTGTGTGTGTGTGTGTGTGGTGGTGTGTGTGTGTGTGACTGTGGTCTAGCTTCTGATCCTGTGTTAACATTGAGACATGACGAAGTGTACAGTGTCGTGTGTGTGTGTGATGTGTATTTGTGTGTGGCACCTGTGTGTAGAGAATGATCGGAGGGTGATGTGTTGTGTTTGATGCACGGTGTGTGGGGGAGATATGAGTGTGTGTGAGTTGGTTGTGGTGTGAGAGAGAGATTCGAGAGAGCGAGAGAGACTCTTTTAAGTTTTCGTGTGGGAGGGTGGGTGTGTGTGTGTGTGTGTGTGAGGAGGAGAGAGAGAGAGGAGAGAGAGAGAGGGAGAGAGTGTGTGTGTGGTGTGGGTGGTGTGAGTGTGTGTGTGTGTGTGAGTGTGTGTGTGCGGGAGTGTGTGTGTGAGTGTGTGTGTGAAAGACAGTGAGTGTGAGTGTGTGTGTGTGTGTGTGTGTGTGTTGTGTGTGAGTGTGTGGTGTGTGTGTGTGTGGGTGGTTGTGTGTGTGTGTGTGTTTGTGTTTATTGTGCGTGTGAGTGTGTGTGTGTGTGCGAGAGTGGCGAGTGCTTCGTGAGATGGAGCGTGAGCGTGTGTGGGTGTGTGCGTGCGTGTGTTGTGAGCGTGAGTGTGTGTGTGTGTGTGTGACACAGTGTGTGTGTGTGAGAGAGAGAGTGTGTGTGGTGTGTGTGTGTGTGGCTGGGTGCGTGTTGAGTGTGTGGGTGTGTTGTGGTGAGCGTGAGTGTGTGTGGGTGTGGCCGTGACGTGTGTGTGTGTGTGTGGTGAGCGGTGATGTGTTTGTGTGTGTGTGTGAGTGTGTGTGGAGTGTGTGTGTGTGTGAGTGGGTCGGTCTGGAGCGAATGTGCGAGTGTGTGAGCGTGAGCGGTGTGTGTGTGTGCGTGTGTGTGAGCGTGAGTGTGTGTGTGGGTGCGTGGCGGATGTGTGTGTGGTGTGTGTGAGCGGAGTGGAGAGTGAGTGGAGTGGGGTGTGAGTGAGTGCGAGTGCGTGGACGTGCGTGAGCGTGAGCGTGTGTGTGTGTGAGTTGTGTGTGAGAGTGAGTGTGTGAGTGAATGAGTGTGTATGTGTGTGTGTGTTAGTGCGCGAGTGCGAGGGCTCTGTGAGCGTGTGTGTGTGTGCGTGTTGTGTGTGTGTGTGTGAGAGAGTGTGGTGTGTGTGTGAGTGTGTGTGTCTGGTGCGCGAGTGCGAGTGCGTGTAGCAGGAGCGTGTGTGTGTGTGTGAGTGTGTGCGTCTGTGTGTGTGTGTGTGTTTGTTTTTGTTTGTGTGTGTGTGTGTGTGGGAGAGTGAGTGTGTGTGTGAGTGTGTGTGTGAGTGAGTGCGAGCATTCGAGTGCCGTGAGCGTGAGAGGTGTGTTTGGTGAGAGTGAGTGTGAGAGTGAGGTGAAGTGTATGTGGGTGGGGTCTGTGCGCCGAGTGCGAGTGACGTGAGCGTGAGGTGTGTGTGCGTGTGTGTGAGATGTGAAGTATGAGAGTGAGTGTGAGTGTGGTGTGTGTGTGTGTGTCTGTGCGCGAGTGCGAGTGCGTGAGCATGAGCGTGTGTGTGTGCCCGTGTGTTTTTTGTGAGCGTGGTGTGTGTGGGTGTGTGTGAGCTTGTGGAGTGTGAGAGTTGAGCTGGGGTCCGTGAGTGTGTGTGTCTGTGCGCGAGTGCGAGTGCGTGAGCGTGAGCGTGAGTGTGTGTGCGTGTGTGTGAGAGGAAGTGAGTGTGAGAATGAGTGTGGGTGGGTGTGTGTGTGAGTGTTGTGTGTCTGTAGAGCGGGAGTGCGAAGTGCGACGTGCGTGAGAGTTGTGCGGTGTGTGTGTGTGTGTGTGTGAGCATGAGTGTGTGTGTGTGTGTGAGTGCGCGTGAGTGTGTGTGCGTGTGTGTGTTGTGTCGGGAGTTAGCTGGGTGCATTGAGTGTGGGGCTGTGCTGTGTGTGTGGAGTGGTGTGAGCGTGCGAGTGTGTGTGTGTGTGTGTGCGTGTTGTGTGTGTGTGAGAGTGTGTGTGTGTGTGTGGGTGTGTGTAGAGTGTGGTGTGTGTGTGAGGGTGTGTGTGAGTGGGTGAGTGAGTGACGTGGGTGTGTCTCGTGCGAGGAGGTGCGAGTGTGGAGTTGAGTGAGCCTCGTGAGCGTGAGTATGTGTGTGTGTGAGCGTGAGTGTGTGGGTGTGTGGGAGCCTGTGAGTGTGTGTGAGTGTGCGTGGGTGGTGTGTGATGTGTGGTCTGTTGCGCGCCGTGTCGAGTTGCGAGGGCTGCGAGTGTGAGTGCTGTGAGCTGTGAGGTTGTGTGTGTGTGCGTGTGTGTGGCGTGAGTGTGTGTGGGTGTGTGAGCGGGTGTGTGTGTGGTGTGCGTGAGGTGTGTTGTGTGTGTGCGTGAGTGGTGTGTGTGTGTGGCTGGTTCTGCGGTGCTGAGTGCGAGTGCCCCTCGTTGAGCTGAGTGAGCGTGTGTGTGTGTGAGGCGTGAGTGTGGGTGCTGGGTGTGGAGCGTGAAGTGGTGTGTGTGTGCTGTAAGGTGTGTGTGTGTGTGCGTGCGTGTGTGTGAGTGTGTGGTGAGCCGTGCAGTGGTGTGTGATGTGCCGTGTTGTGGTTTAGAAGCGCTATATCAAGATATGTAATCACATACCATCATGCGCTGAAGGGCCACGGGGGCCGCAAAGAGCTCCAACATCAATGACAACATCGGTAAACACGTCTGCAGTGTTGATTTGGCATTAATGTTCGTTCACTCACAGAAGAAGATCAATGATCAAAGATTTTCAATTTCATAAAACACTTTTTGCAAAACACAACACAGTTCTCTATGTACCACACACAAATCTAACAGGAACTAATGTTATGGCAAAGCTGTTTGCAAATGTTTGTGTTTGTGATATTTTGAATGCAGCGCTTCATTTTGCAAGAGATGAGAGGCTTTGCATTTTGTGTGCAATTCTTGGATTTGTGTGTAAAGTTATGAAAAAAAGAGGCAATGTTTAGAAAATGTATGTAAGCTGTTGAAACAAACTGCAAAACATGAAGATAATAAGGTATTATAAACATTAACATCAGGATTTTCTGTAAAGCTGCTTTGAAATTTTGTGAAACGCATATTCATAAGTCCAGCCAGAATGAGAGCCTCGTCCTGCTTTATTTAACTGGCTTTGGAAAGACCAGCGAGTGTGAATCCGTCTGAATCCCGCAGGATATTTTTACTCACGCCAGCATTCGATTCCTTCTTTAAAAAGGCACCGGGCCGCTCTATTTCTGCTGCTGGATATATTATCAGAGCGGCTTATTTTCATCTACTCAGACTTATTTTTAAGAGCCTTGTAAGGCAATGAAAATGGAAACATCATTAGCTAAATATGTCTCTGGCAGGATATAAAGTGAGTGTTTGGACTCAGATCTCGGTCCAATCTGGACGGATCAGTTCGGTTCTTCATTCACAATCTGGGCTGAGACTGGAACGTCCCGATCGAACATGATGAGACACAGACACAGACGTGTTCTGCTGCACATACTCGCGTGTGTATGTAATGTGTGCACACGCCAGAGAGGAAATGATGTCATGCTGCTATAATGAATCCTGCAACAATAGATCAACACGCAGAGATCTGAAAACATAAACAAACAATTAAAACACTCATGCATCTCATACGCTTTCTAGAGACGTGTGGAGAAAAACCTTCCTTTCCTGACTGACAAACAGAAACTGTATCGTGATCCGTTTAAACAACGAGTCACTGTTTAATGAGTCGTGATTATCTGAATAAACCACTGCAAATGGCACAGAGCCACAGGAAACACTGTCAGAGATCAGTGCCACAGCTAGACACACACACACACACAGAGAGACACACACACACAGTGAGAGACACACACACACACCACACACAGTAGAGGACACACCACACACCGTTGAGAGGACACACACACCACACCACACACACACACACACTCTCTCACGCACACACACACTCACTCACTCACACACCCACACACACACAAACACACACACACACACCACACACCCCACACACACACACAGTGAGACCACAACACACACTCACTCACTCACACACACACACACACACACACACCACCACACACTCTCTCTCACACCACACACCAGAGACACACCACAACCACTCACTCACTCCACAAAACACACAGGGAACAAACAACACAGGTGAAGAACTCCCCACACACACTCACTCACTCACACACACACACACACACACCTCTCACTCGCACACACACACACACACACACACACACACACAGTGAGACTCACACACACACACACACACTCACACTCTCTCTCTCACACACACACACACACACACCAAGCTCTCACCCACACACACACAGAGACCTACCCAGAACACGCACTCACTCACCACACACACACAGAAGGACACACACACACCCACCACTCACACACACAACACACAGAGACACACACCACACTCACTCACTCACACACACACAACAGGAGAGATCACACACACTATTCTACCCAACACAGTGAGGGCCACACACAGTCTCACTCACTCACACACACACACACCACTCACTCTCACACACACACACACTCACTCTCACCCACACACACACACACTCTCACACCCACAAAACCCACACCACACTGCATAAACACGCACACGCAATCACACATGGCACACACTCACCAAACACACACGCACTCATTAAACAAGCACAATCACCACACACCACCATACACTCACACACACACACACGCACACACTAACACACACACACACACGCACACACAAAAACACACACACAAACTCTCTCACACACACTCACACATCACACCACAAAATACACACACACCACACGCACTCACACATTACACACACACACGCACACACACACCACACACACACACACACTCTCTCTCACACACACACAACACTCACACACAACACACACACATACACACACACACACACCACACTTCTCACACACACACACACACACAAAAACACACTCTCTCTCTCTCTCTCACACAGACACACACACACACAGAGAGACACAACACACAGACACACACTCACACACACACAAGCACACTTACACACACACACACACAAAACCACACACAAATTAATCCAGCGCACGCATCACTCATCACACAAACCAACCAGATATGGATTTGAAACCACCGGTGGGAACTCGCACGTCATAACAGAAACTTCCTGTCTCTGTGTGTCCTCCTCTTCTGTGGCTCACCGCTTGATCATTTTGTGTCACATCTCTCTCTCTTTCTCTCAAAAGACCTCTTTCTTCTTGTTTTATGGATTACAGCGCATCAGCACTAATGTGTCTTTTCATTAATTATGGATGCAATTTTGAGTCCTTGTCCAACGCTTATTTATTCAAAAGGAGAGCAGCATCTGAAGTCTGAACTGAGAAAGA
>JADLZN010009609.1:0-41430 GCA_018155175.1 Sinocyclocheilus anophthalmus | reverse complement strand
GATAAATCATGTGTCTTTTCAAGGAGAGGTGTGCTATTGTCTTTCTAAACAATCAGACTTAGAGTTTTACATAGTGGACAATGAGACCAAAAAAAATCTCTCAATACTAAAATATTAGTCGCAACCAGTCAGAACACCTTAGGAACCACATAACAGGACTGTGCTGGACTTTGCACTGTACTTATGCCCCTTTGTTGAATATATATGCTTCTCTCTGCCCAGATATTACAACTGCGTGCCTTTCGCTGGCTGCATCATGGTCGGACCCTCCAGCACGTGTCACTCACGAGTGAAGACCTTTGAGGAACTTCCTCTGGAAATGACATCACACAAGACACATCATGTACGACTTAGACCTCCAATATATGTATAGTTTTTATAAGCTGAAGAATGTTAACATGTATATAGTTTCATACATTTTTGTGTCCCTTTAGGACAGCCAGACAGACAGTGGGATGGTTTTGGCATCAGATGAGCTCGAGAGGTTTGAACACAAGCACAGAGGGGCCATGTTGAAAAAGTAGGTGAAACTGAAGATTATGCACACCATTTATCATTAGAAAAATGACTATGGCTATGGCTCACTTCATTTATAATTGATCAGTTTTCGTACTCTGGAGTTGCATTAAGCATTGTGTAAACTCTGTAGTCCATGGGAGGGCCGCAGCACAGAACGCCTCATCAGTTCTCCGTCCATGAGCAGCAATGGCAGCAGCAGCACACTGCGCCCACCCTTCTTCAGCCAACTCTCGGGCCAAACCTTCTACAACAACGAGTACGGCCAGCTGTCGGAGGAGGGCGTCAGCGACTTCTTCTCCTTGTCGGATCAGGCCATATACCAGGGAGCCTGCCCGGCAACCTCTAACCTGTAAAACAGTGACGTAAAAATGTGTTTGCGTTTTTATTAACACCGTTTTTTTTTTTTTATTTTAATGGGTTTTGCACAGTCCTACATATATAGATATTATATTATATATATATATATTAGTGAGGGGCAACGATTAAAATGTTTTGTCGCGATTAATTCGCACATGTTCTGCGATTAATCGCATTGTTATGCGCAGAATTCAATAATGAATTCAAAAGTATTGTATTGTGCACTTTTTTCATTTAAAGTACTGCTATATGAACAAAAGTGCGATAAGTTAACATTTGGTTTGCAAACACTTTAACCTGATAACCTGCACAAGGACGCCAATGTCCACTGAATGTCCAATGAAGTGCGGTAAACAAGATATGGACCGTCTAAAACGTTCACATTTTTTTCATTATGTGCACACAGACAACTACATTTTAGTCAACTACAGGTGTACCGACAAATATCAGTCATATTATGTCTTCTAATGCTCCTTTAGCAACAATAACAATTACAATATAATGATGATGTTTGAAAAGATGTTTAGGAAATGAAAAAGAATGAACATGTACCGAACTGTAATTGGTAGCCTACAGACCAAATGGAAAAAAAAAAAAATTCTGTATAATATCCTGAACAGACAGTTAATCGCATCATTTTACAACTGTTGTTATTTATTTAATTGCCTCAAAATGAACAAGAATTGTGTTGATGTGTTGGTTTTAACAATGACATATGATTTATTTCAATAGGTTTTGAAAGCATGGGTCGACTACTCCAAAGCAAGTTGGAACATCTTGTCTGGACCCTACAGAACATACTGCAGCCCATGTCTTGCTGTTTTATTCACCTCTGTTTTTCTGGTTTTAAGTGTGCTAAAGACTTAACAGTGTAACTGTGTTCTCCAGGTGTTGAATGAAAAGAATGGCTAAAATATGTTTTATGTTTTCCTGTTGAATGACATCTTCGTTTAACATTAAACTATCACAGTATCACAATTCATGTGCATTGATTGATGTTCACAGTCCTGCGGAAATATCACTGCCCATGGTTCTGAATCCATCAGATTATGGACAAGTACTCAGAAAGCATGACAGTAAACAGAATGTTTATTTTGGGTGAACACTTAAGAAAGTAGTGGCAAAACTTTTTTCAAGATGGTTTATAAATAAATTGTGAATCACATATATATTCAATTTGTACATCACTGTGTTTTATGGCTTTCTTCAATGACACATCATCCAGTTCAATAGATTTTGAGAGGACCACACGACACCGCTCCAAAACAAATTGTAAAATATTTATCGGACCTAAAATATACACTTCATACTTAGAATCAGAATCAGAATGAGCTTTATGAGCTTTATTGCCAGGTATTTTTACACATATGAGGAATTTGTTTTCTTGACAGAAGCTTCCAAAGTGTAACAGAATGACAGTGACAAAACAAAAAAACACAGATAATAAAAAAAAATAGAACAAGTAAAATAAGGAATAAAAAAATATACAAATCGACAATTGTATGTACAGGTATATAACAATAGACAGTTGTATGTACAGGTATATTATGTGCAAATTGAAATGTAGACTGAGTGTGTGTGTTAGATAAATAAGTGTATGAGTGAATAAATAGTGTGAGTTCCACAGTTATTGTCAAGTGTTCAAGAGATGGATGGCCTGAGGGAAGAAACAGTTCCTGTGTCTGGCCGTTCTGGTGCACAGAGCTCTGTAGCGTCGACCAGATGACAACAGTTCAAAGAGGGAGTGTGCTGAATTTGAGGGGTCAGAGAGTGATTTTGCCAGCCCTTTTGCTCAATCTGGATGAGTACAGTTCTTGGAGAGAAGGGAGGGTTGTACCAATGATTCGCTCAGCAGTCCGGACTACCCTCTGTAGTCTTCTGAGGTCAGATTTGGTAGCTGAGCTGAACCAGACAGTTATTGAAGTGCAGAGGACGGATTCATTAATGGCGGAGTAGAACTGTTTCAGCAGCTCCTGTGGAAGGTGAATTTCCTCAGCTGGCGAAGGAAGTACAACCTCTGTGGGCCTTTTCACAATGGAGTCAATGTGAGTGTCACACTTCAGGTCCTGAGAGATTGTGGTGCCCAGGAACCTGAAAGACTCCACTGCAGTCACAGTGCTGTCCATTATGGTGAGTGGGGGGAGAGCAGGGGGATTCCTCCTGAAGTCCACGATCATCTCAACAGTTTTGAGCGTGTTCAGCTCCAGATTGTTAAGACTGCACCAGACAGCCAGCTGCTCGACCTCTTGTCTGTAAGCAGACTCGTCACTGTCCTGAATGAGGCAGATGAGTGTGGTGTTGTCTGCAAAATTCAGGAGCTTGGCAGAGGGGTCTTTAGATGTGCAGTCGGTGGTGTACAGGGAGAAGAGCAGTGGAGAGAGAAAACAACCCTGAGGAGCTCCAGTGCTGATCGTACGAGTGCTGGATGTGTATGTCCCGCCTCACTAGCTGCTGTCTGTCCGTCAGGAAGCTGTTGATCCACTGACAAACGGAGGTAGGCATGGAGAGCTGAATTAGTTTGGGCAGGAGGAGGTTTGGGATGATAGTGTTAAGCCGAGCTGAATTCCATGAACAGGATCCTCACATAAGTCCCTGGTCTGTCTAGATGTTGCAGAACATAATGCAGTCCCATGTCACAGACCTGTTTGCTCTGTAGGCAAACTGAAGCGGATCCAGCAAGGGTCCAGTGATGTCATTCAGGTGGGCCAGCACCAGTCTTTCAAAACACTTCATGACCACAGACGTTAGAGCAACAGGTCTGTAGTCATTAAGTCATGTAATTTTGGATTTCTTTGGGATGGAGATGATGGTGGAGCGTTTGAAGCACGAAGGGACTTCGCACAGCTCCAGTGATCAGTTGAAGATCAGTGTGAAGATGGGGGCCAGATGGTCAGCACAGGATTTCAGACAGGCTGTTGTAACACAGTCTGGGCTGGTGCTTTTCTCCTTTCGCTTCCGGAAGAACTGGCGCACCTCGTCTTTGCTGATTTGAATTGGAGGTGTGGGGGAGGGGGGGTTGCTGGAGGTATGAATGGTTGTGTGGAGAGGTGTTCAGAGCGGGTGTGGGGGGTCTTTCAAACCTGCAGTAGAACTCATTCAGATCGTCTGCCATTTGTTGATTCTCCACAGTGCTGGGGGAGGGTGTCTTGTAATTGGTGATTTCTTTAAGACTTTTCCACACTGATGCCGAGTCAATGGAAGAGAATTGAATCCTTATTGTTTCAAAATAATTCCTCTTTGCCACTCTGATCTCCTTTCCAGTGTGTATTTAGCCTGTTTATACAAGACATTATCACCCTTCCTGTAAGCATCTTCTTTGGCATGACGGAGCTGTCTGAGTTTTGCAGTAAACCATGGTTTGTCGCTCCTCTTTGTGTAAGTTAAGTGAGGTCATGTAGGATGCACATATCTTCACAGAAACTGATATAAGATGTTACGGTCTCTGTGAGCTCGTCCAGATCGGTGGCAGCAGATTTTAGTATTAGGTATTTGTTCTACTTATATAACATATTTCTGTTGTGCAAACATATTTCCTGTATAAACGAGTATGTCTATAACCTTTTCAAAGGGGAATGTAGTATAATGTTATAGTTCTTAATTGTGATCACATTACAACAAGGCGACATAAACTGCCAAAAGTGGACAAAACAGAAAAAAATTAGCATGCGGTAGATGCTTATGCTTATGACCGATGGGAAGTACACATAGACCTACACTGTAATGTCAAGTGGAAATGTTAAAAGAAACGTGTATGACAAATAAAATGTGAACATAGTCATCAGCTATCTGAACAAGAGCTCTAGATGTAGGGGCAATATTTTTATGCTGTAGTTGTTCATAAATTCCTATGAACATGCACTGCATGTTTGACCACAATCAGAGAAAACTTTTCATCTGAAAACTGCAAAAACAAAATGTTATTTACAAGTCACACATTCACAATAGATCAGAAGAGAGGATTTTTGTCTTATGTGCTCATTATAGCTAAAATTCTCTTTTGCCAAATGCCATACACACTTTTGCATTTAATAATTCAGTATTCAGTGATTTTTTTTAGTCAATTAGTTTTGCGCACAGATAATCCATGTGTAAAAGTTATGTTTGAATTTTTTCTATAACCTTTATAAAAGTGTGGAACATCATAGTTCTCAAATGTGTTTGTATTACAAGAGTAGCCCATCTAACAAATCTGGCAGAAGTGGAGAAAAAGATGTTTAGCACATACACACACTGTAGATGCTTACGTACACCAGAGATGTTGCTTTATTCGAATCAAAGAAGATATCAATAGTAACTGAAAACATACTTTAATGTTTAATGTCAAGTGGGATGAAAAAGATTTTGAGGATAAACACCTCAGGGGAAATAATTTAAAATGGAGGTTTGTCAAAATAATAAAAAGTTCAATCAAATGTTTAATAATTTTCTTAAATGAATAGGTATGTACTCGTCATGCTCTATCCCATGCAAGGATTAGCATGAACTTACGGAGAAGTCTTAAAACAAAAACAGCCAAACAAACGAAATGTGAATTGTGTCATCTGCTGTTTGAACAACTGACTAAATCTAGTGGAGTAATGAAAATATCATTTACCAATCCACATTTTAAAAACTTTCACAATTGTATTCTGAATTCTATATGCATTTTAAACATTTATTTTCTTGCTTGACTCTCTTTCTTAGTGATTTGGTCTCTTGAATGTACAAAAGGTTATAGATTAATTTATCTATACTCTTTACAAGAGTGTGGAAACTTTAACATGCTCAAACTTAAATGAATGTGCAGCATTCAGTGCAATAGTTTGGATTGGTTTCAGCTGTAATAGTTTTAAGGGTAAAACAGCTAGACTTAATTTTGTGTTGATGCTTCACTGTTTAACAAACATATTAAAACATTATATCGGACACCGACTACATCACGGTAGGAAACAGATAGAGGAGAAGCTTTGGGCTCTGGTGTCTAGACCAACAAAGGTGTTGACCTAAAACACAAACACGGAAGCCAGATGCCCCAGACAATCTCCTTATTCAGAGGTGGATGTAGACGGGCTGATAGGGACAAATTGGTGACTAGGCATTAACATATACCATATAGATCAAACAAATATTGATCCTGTTGAGGTGGCAATACACACCCTTTGCTTAGCCATTTTTTCCACAATCAGGAAGAACCCAAACACCTCCAGACTGGAAGGTAGCAACAGGTCAGGAAGGAACGCCATAAAAACCCCATGGCGCAGGTAAGAGATAAAAACATCATAAATCCAGTCATAAATACATCAAAAGTCAGATCTAACATCTGTTTTGATCTTTTGATTTAAATACACCACTGTCATGTCAGTCAGGGGTGACAGGACCCCGGTAATAGCCATATAGCCATAAATCAGGTCATAAATCTGATCTTGTACACATTTGACATATGACAACCTGTCAATCAACGCTGACAGGGGTCATAAATCAGGTCACAAATAACCAATCTGACACAAAGTGTATTGTAATACTACTTGCATCTTTGCTGACGGACCCTCCATGCCTTATGTTCACTTCTCTTCCCCTTTTCACTTAAATTGCTTATTCTCTTTTTGTTTCAATGTCTCTGACATAACTCTGTTTCCTTTTCTGCAAGTATTCTGCTCTACGTTCAGGATCAGCATCCCTACGCTGTCTGTAAAGTCGCTGCTTCTCAGCTGCACTCAATTTACGCATACCTGACCAAAGGAGGATTAACAATGATAAATAAAAGTTAGAATCACAAAATCATAGTGCTATTTTATGCAAAAGAACTAAATTAATAGCTTTGAATTAAGTTTATCTAAAATGAGAGTCACTGGTGTTACCCATAAAGAAGGTAACACTAGTGACAGTAAAACAGTGACAATTTTCATGAAAAATGCATTTTACAAAATGGCTGCTGCAAGGTATCAAACCACTTGTTGTCAATCATGGTATACTCTCTAAATTAAGTAATTTAATCCAATTGTATTCTAGTTTTTTTGTACAATTCCCTAACAATAAAGTAGGTCACACCAGTGACATCAACTTAAAGCTTCATATGAAATCATGAGATACATTTGAACACTTCTGATAACTGAAAAGAGACAGTGGACTTCACATGGGCCTGCCTTCATAGATCTTCAGGAAAGGGGAAGGAGGTAGTCGAGTGATGTCATCAGTGTGGCTTTTTATTCCAAAATAAAAGACTTTTGTTAAGCGGTAACACCAGTGACAACTCCAGGGGACCACTATTTTCATTATATGTTTTACCATATTTGATCATATTTATTTGGCATTTTGTTTTTATATGTCATTTACATCATATATTTGATAGTTAGGAATACATTTTTGTATTTTAAATGGTAGAAAAACCTGTATTTGACCTCAACATAAAGCAGTTTCCCTCTGTACATGGCTGTGGGGACAAGCAGTTTTGTGGTACTTGAAATTCTATATAATTAATAAAAAAAAAATAATGCCACATTGATAGCTCAGGAAGGTGTAATTGTTCAAATAACACATTGTTTCATTTTAAAATATAAAAATATTGTAATCCTAATGTGTATTTCAATTGTAATATTTCTGTAAAGTCTAGGGACAGAAAAGTGGACGTTTCTGTAGAATGACCCTCTAAGCAATTGCAATATTGTTTCACAGCAAACATCTGTGCATTGCTGAATCAACCCTTGAAGTAGCAGTAACTCATGCTTTCGGCCTGTAACTCATGATCAATGAACATCATGAAGTGATCTCTCGCTTGGGTTTTTTGACAGACATCCAGCTACTACTGAAGAGCAAAAAAAAAAAAACTGTTTAAACAAATGCCACAGTTTTACAACACCTCATACAGTGTTACAGAGAGAAATCTAACACAGAGGTCAAGGGTCAAGAGCACAACTAAAGCAAACACTGATCTCCATGATGGGGCATCATTTTATCCAATAAAACATCAACACCTGATCCTCTGTACTTCTCAATAACAGCAGGTGTTCATCACTAATGCACAATCATCATTTAATTAGTCACTTTATTATCTCATTAACTTGATCTCTTTGAGGACTTGGGATTTGACTTGAGACTTGCTTGTGACTTGAAAGTCCCACCTCTGCTGCGTAATGATATAAACATAGAGTTCCTCCTCTGGTGAAATCAGCTGCTGAGTTCATGAGTGGAATAAACATATGGCAGGACCTTTACTTTACACCTCTGCATCTTCAGGCTGTGGCTGAAGTCAGTTGTAGTTCTTGTGTTTCTCTTTTCTTCAGTGATTCTGCTTGTTAACAGCAGCTGTTCATCACTAATGATCAATCAGCACTTAATTAATCACAGAATGATCTCATTAACTTCAGCACTGCACACTCTGTAGTTACCCATGTGGACAATTAAAGTGCATGTAAAAATGAGGATTTTGTTGTGGGGTTTAAAGGGTTAAAGATGCCATATTTAAAAAAAAAAAACAGCATGAAATGTAATTTAACAGTAATAAACTGTAATTAATTTACGGCCACAAACAGTAAAAACTGGTTGCAGTAAAACGTTAAGTCCAGGGAAATAATAACAGCAATTTACTGTAAAACTTAGTCAGATTAACCAAAGGAAAAAAGTTATTTTCACTGAAATATTTGTGAAGGTCCATAGAAAAAAGTTATGCAAAGTCATGAACTGATAAGGAGAGTAAATATTGAACTGAACTGTATTATTGTGTTTTTGCACAAGAGAGATCTGTTAGTTTAATGTAGTTTTGTAGGTCACCATTGTGCTGCAGAGTAGAGCCTGTGCTTCAGTCAATGATGAGCCTTAAACACTGATGTTCTGCTGCTTTATTTAAAGGCAGTAACTGTGGAGTTGCCTAAGCAGCCATGATCTTTTTGTTGAATACTTCAACACATGTATGTGTGCTATAGCTGATGATGAACTGCAACGACTTGAGTAAAATACATGTTTTTAGTTATTTAAAGTGTTTGTAGTTTTAAACTATGAAATATTCCTTCTCAGTGAAATGAGTTCACATTACTAACACTGTATGCATACTAGTATTTTAAACTCTAACTGTTTGAAGCAATTGGGGCAGAGTTAATTTCCATGGTAGTATAACAGTATCATACTGTAAAAATGAAGAGCTGTAAATTAACTGTAAATATATGTCAGTAAATTACTGTTATTTAACGGCACAATTTACGGCATTTAATTACCAGGAATTTCCTGTAAAATTACAATAAATTTTTAACAGTGCAGTTTAGTGCTTGTACAATTAATTTGATTGCTCGAAAAGGCATTTGATCAAACTATGCTTTTTGTTTTAGTGGCAGAGATTGAGCAAGGCTTGGAGTCACTAGCAGGTCAGACAGGCTTATGCAGACATTGACCCAGATGTGGCAGAAATTCTGACAGATGCTGTCATCAACATAAGTGTCTTTTGATGGCACTTGGTAGAAAAGGGGCTTTACCTCACACTATGGCATTGGTGTGTGCATAGACCTTATTACGGGGCTTGTGATAGACTTTGACGTTTTATCATCTTACTGTCATGCATGTGCACTAAAGGAAAATGATAAGAGAGAGAGGAAAAAAACATCACAAAGGAAGAGTACAACACATGGAAAGAAAAGCACGATGACTGTACAAAGACCTTCTCTGATGGTTCCAGTAAAGCCATGGAGCAGGAATCAGTTTAGTGAATGTGGGGGAGATCCATAAGCCGGCATCAGCTGCGCTACACTCAGATGCTTTCTGATGGAGACAGTACTGCATTTAGGGAGGTTGTTGCACTGAATCCTTATCCAGGACATGAAATAACAAAACTGGAATGTATCAACCATGCACACAAATGTATACGAAAACTTGCACAGGGTAAGTTGGGTGGGAAAGGAGCAGGCAAGCTCACAGCTCCAATGAGTAAAAGCTTGCAAAATTATTATAGAGGGGCAATACTTAATAATCAGGGCAATGTAGAACAAATGAGAACTGCTATTTGGGCTAGCCTCCTACACTCAATGTCAACTGATGAGAATCCCCTGCATAACAGATGCAAACCCTCATGGTGCTGGTACAGGAAAGTAGAGGAAACTGGTGTGACACCACACAATCACAATGAGCACGCAGGCTGCTCTCTGACAAAAGAGGTTGGCAAAAAGCTTATTCCATTATATCATAGGATGTCCAGCGATAGCCTACTGCAGAGAATGCAACATGGGGGCACCCAAAATGCTAATGAGTGCTTAAATTCTGTCATTTGGTCAAGGTGTCCCAAAACTGTATTTATTGGTGAAAACAGAGTGGAGGCAGCAGCCAGTTTGGCTATTTCAACATTCACTGAAGGTGCTTCTGCCATGTTATCTGTAACGGACAGATTGTGGCTTGAGACCACAGAGGTCACAGTTAGTGCAATCAGAAGTGCAGACAAGATTTGGATAGTAAAAGCAGATTCTGTGACCTCTGCTTGTGCAAAATATAAAATAAAGAACTGTGACAAAGACAAAAAGGTCAAAAGACACAAGCAAGATCTTAAAGAAGGGCCAGCATATGAGGCAGGCATGGCAGACTAAGTTGGGGCCTCTCCTCTCTCCACCTCTTACTCCTATCCTCTTTCTGCTACACTTCTCCTCGATTTGTCTCTGTGTGTGACTTCCTTGTGTGATTTGTATTATAGACAGTCTATATATATATTCATTTGTGTTGTATAGCTTTGGGGGAAATTATAAATGAGTTACTGTTACAAAAATGTAATCTTTAATCTGTAAATATGAAATTATGCAAAATGAGTTTTTTTCAACATTTTGAACCAAAAATGTCAACATGTGTAGCACTTACCTAAGCCATACTTTCCATTTTCATTCTTAGTTATATTCTGAAGGTTATTACAGAAGGATTTATTAACACAATGATTTTTTTAACTGATTTACATACCATTTTTTTGGTTAAAAGTATGGCGATAATCGCATTTTAATACGTGTTCATAGTATTTTAATATTTTTAAATAAAAAAAAGATATCCGAAATATGTTCTGTAAAACTTTGTAACACTAATTTGTTGTTAAAATGAAATAAAGATTACAAGTATAACTATTTTCAGCGATTCTATATTCTAGATTTTTGTTTTGTTAAATATATGTAAATAATAGGGCTGGGCAAAAAAAATAGATTTTCCGATTAATCGTTTTTTTAAATGACGTTTAAAACGTTTAAATTTATTTCAGCACAACAGCACATTTAAAACAAGATCTGATTAACGTGAATCTTATCTTTAGTCTTCTCCACTAGATGTCACCCTTTTTTACATTGCGCGATGTTACAACAGAAAGCCTGTCATTCATTCAGCGCTTATCATTGACGGAGATACTGTTGACAAGAACCAAGAACAAAGCAATATGCGTGATTCGCAATGCTCAGGTGAAATGCTATAGTAATACTATAAATCTGCGGAAGAATTTGATATCACGCATAAGGCGCCATGATTTCCGCAATGAATGAATTAACTGTGGATTGCGCGCGCAGTGTTTTGTTTACTACACATTACTAAAGCGTGGATGAGTGGGCGCAGTGGTTTGTTACTAACTACACGCATACTAAAGCTCGGATGGCGCGGCGCACTGTTTTGTTTATTACACGCATACTAAAGTGCGGATGACGCTCATGGTGTTTTCAGCTTCTGCCGTCTCACTTTATGATGATATGAACATGAATGTCATCTCCAGCTGCTCTGATAGTCACTTCATTAGCATTTACCGTTTCATTTGAGAAATCTACCGTCATATCACATACACAGCAGCTGCAAGTTCTTCACGGCAACCCGTCAAAATAAAAGTTTAGTTTAACGTTAAACTGTCAGAATATATGACTATTTAGCAGTCTGAAGACTCGATGCTACTACTGCTAATAAATATTAATAAATCTTTATTTTTAAAGGAATAATCACATCTGTTTTCTTTTTAATTTTAACCGTACACCTCTGTTGTGCAGCACTTTGTTTGCCAAAAATAAAAGGGTTTAATTTTCATTTGATTAGGACAAATTAAATTAATGTTTTATGCATTCATCTGATTACCAGAAAAATTAAGAACATTTTATTAGGCCTTATTATTGTTTAAAAAGGACCCTATACAAAAAAAAAATAATAGGTTTAAAATACAGGCCTGTGGCTTAATTTATTTTTATTAATTCACCATTTGTAAACTGATGTTTACTGTTCCATTTTAGAAATATCAATAGCATTTGTATTAAAACTATATTCACTGAATGGAATCGAATCTAATCGAGAATCGAATCGGTACCTCTGAAATCGAATACCCAGCCCTAGTAACTAAGCCATATGTAAGAGATATCAGCTTATTTGCATATCTATAAACTGTTTTGTGTCAGAAACCTTGCATGCAAAAAAAAATTTAATAATAACGTATTTAATTTACTGTGTAAGTGGGTGGGGGGGTTTCAAGGAATAGGGGGGGTGTTTAAATAAAAAAAAATCTCTATTCACCTGCATTGTCCGTCTAATCAACATAACATTAGCAAGAGGGTGCAGCTTTCCCCTGAAACCAGTAGGACGCACCGGTGTGTGGACATTGATGCAGACAAGAGTTCAAAGGTAGGTTAATTTAAGTGACTACATTTTAATAGCATATGGTCTTAACATCTAAATGCGAGGTCTTTAACGCTTCGGGGGGTGGTTTCGGTTGATCGGTGGTGGGGTTTTGATTAACACTGAATTCATTGTTTGAAACATACCAGTCTATTACGGTAAATATGTTGTAATTATAATATTATAATAATTATTTACTCTGCAATGGAGAACGGTCGGCTATAGTCCAAGTTTAAATGTAATATTAAATATTCATTATAATAAAATAAACAGGATGTGTTCTCAGTTGAGAGATCAAAACCCTGAAATAACTTTGAGGGGGAAAAAAAGCCAGAGATGTTGGCTTATTATAAAAGTTATTGTCATATCTGTAACCTCTTATGTCAGGTTATTATTGGTGGAGTAGTCAATCAATTAAATTGACATACAAAAGACATCTGCTATTAGCAATCAATGAAACACTATCAAAAATTCATAAGGATTGTGCCTAAATGTATTTTAAATATAACATTCTAATGGTAGAAATGAGGTGGGGGGTGTAATGATTTGGCGTGAAAGTGAATAAAGCTATTTTTTAAATGTAAAGGGTCGTGACAACGTCGGGGTGCGGGGGCGATAGTGTCGTGGCGCCGTGTTGGCGCGGTGTCTTAATGAGGTGAGCGTTAAGGGGCGCGACCTATTCACAGTTAAAAAGCTGATTCATTTAACTTTGCAAACGACCGATTGAATCATCTTACTACTCGGTCCGGGTGAGCTCGTGGGAGGGCGACAAAACACCTGTTGTGGGGGGTGTCGGAGACTTTTGGCGATGGGGGTTGTTGTACGTTAAAGGTACTCTGTAGGAGTTCTTGTTTATTGTACATTGCGATCGTGCGCGGAAATGTCAGTGGGGAGGAGGACGGGCTCTTGTTTGTGTGATAGGGCAAGTCCTATATCATAGGCATAGTATAAACACAGAAACTGCCGGTGGAGAGGGGGTGGGGTGCTAGGTGGTGTTTATTTAAAATCATTGTGATGACATTTCTTCCCCACTATGTGTAATGGCAGTAAGACGAGAGAGAGCGCTGAAAACTCAGATGATCGCATAATTTAGTGGAACATTAATATAGTAATATAGAATCATCCTCTGTAAAGAAATGAGGTGTGAACTTTTGAGAATTTATCATTATCTTTCTATGTGCGCTCTTTGGGGCTAATTGCTTAATGGAGTTGTTTAAAGTAGCCATGTGATAACAAACCAACCAGTGCAGACGTGATTTAATACGTGTGTCCTTCTTCTCTGTGAAATAATCATAAATACCAGTTCAGGGCCACTGCTGGCCAAATGTGTGCCCTAAGCAGAACAGCATTGTTGTGCCCCCTCCTTCAAAAAAAAAACACCCTACTATAAAGGGTCAAAATAGAACTTTAATAAAATATAAAAGTAAATAAATAGTAATGAAATTGGATTACAATTGTAGCTAGACAGTCACATATGGCTATGATTTTACTAATACAGTTGTCTGATTGATTTTATAGTTTCAAGCGTTCAGAAATCACACAAAATAAAATTAAGCAGTTTTACTACGATAAAACCATGGTTAATTTTGGTAAGGGCTGTGATGTCCACATGTTTTTGTTGAAGAAATGAAGTGGATATTTGAATTAAATGTGTGGTCAATATTAAAGAAGGATGTGATCGTGTTGTAAGTGTAACAACAGCAATTATCAGGCCTTTGGTGCCCTTTGCAGGCATTTGTAATAATGCAAATTATTCATTTTGTATTACATTATGTATTTAACAGTGTTATTCAATGAAACCATATAATTATTAATTATCCATCATTATTGCCTCATTGTTTTTATATAATACGTTTTAAGTCATGGAAACTATAATATTAAGTCAGATGCGTTGTTGGTGGTGGTGAAATTATTACCGACATTAAAACAGTCAACAAAGTTTCACAGGATTATGAATGTAGTTACCTGAAAGTGATGCACGGGCTTCATCTCAGGTTTTTATTTTTATTTTCTCTGCGCCAGACTGCACTGATGTCTTTTCCCTGTATAGTCCCTAGTTGTCCATTAATTATGATGAATCATTTATATTCAGAAAACTGCCAAACATTAAGGTATAGCGAGCACGGGCGCTGTGCAGGATGCCTACTGCCGTCTTGCAATCAATCATCAAATGCAATTTACTAATATATATATATGCTATTTTAGATTTTTATTTATGTTATGTTAATATTAATATAGACGAAAGTTTTTTTTGTTTTTTTTTTTTTTGAGCAACTGGATGCGGCTGGTTTGGTGCCCTAACAAACTGCGTACTCTGTGTATAGGGAGCGGTGGTACTGTACCAGTTTATGCTGTTTGATTGTGGCCTCGAAGGTCGTAGTTGTAAGCTGTAGCCCCAGCTGGCCCGTTTAGATCGTGCGTGCGCAGTGGAAATGCAGCTAATAATTTTTTAATTCTGACTGGCATATAACGAACAAATCAAACAAACGTAAATGGGCAACATAAACCTAGAATCCAGAAACGTGTGGTACATGGGTGTTTTTCTTGTGGCGTGCGATTTTGATTGTGGAACTCGCGCGGGGAAAATGTCTAAAACCTGGCAAGCCTTTCCGTTAAGCAGGTAATGTTATTATTGCTAACATAGTGGACTCATCTAAAAATACATTGGCATCATGTATTAAAGAGAAAATAATCACTTCATGCGATGTTTAAGTGAATAAAATAGCCTTGACAGTCTTACTGGAGTTCCACAACTATTGGCTTTGTTCTCTCTCACTGGACTCGTGTGTGTGTGTGTAGGTGATGTAAAAGAGGAACGCAGGTATTTGGACCAAAGCACTGTGAGGCAAGAGAGGGGGATACTCAAAATGTTTCTAAACTTAAAACACATTTTAATGCATTTCTACTTACAAAATTATTTAAAGTATAAAACATTGTTATTTACAATGCACAGCATGTTTTTTTAATCATATTTTTAGGGGGGACAACCCTCGGGGGAGGGGGGTCCTGTCCCCCCCGAACCCCCCCGGGATTTCCCGCCTATACTACATGAGGTAGAAAAAGCGTTTATAAAACTTCTAATTCAATGTGATAGCGGACGTATAGGCGGTTTCACTGTAGTGCAGAGGCGGTACGCAAGCATGCTCATGCACACCAAACTTCCACTTCAGAGATAAAACATGTTTGATCTTTAATTGCTTTAACCTAATGGCAGATTATTGACAACCAATGAGCTTTCCACTGAGCTCATGGTCGGGGGTGGGGAAAACATGATATCATTTAAAATGTAGCTAATGGAATTCCATTTGATGATCCTCAAAAAACTTTTAACCCAGAAGGAAATAGATAAATGAATATATTATGACGTTCCCAAAAAATAAATAACTCGCGGCCACTACGTATTATCACGTTTTCACGAGTTAATATGATGTTCCCAAAAAAATAAATATCTCGTGGCCACGGCGTATTATCACGTTTCCACGAGTTAATATGATGTTCCCAAAAAATAAATATCTCGTGGCCACGGCGTATTATCACGTTTCCACGAGTTAATATGATGTTCCCAAAAAATAAATATCTCGTGGCCGTGACGTATTAACACTTTTCCACGAGTTAGTATGACGTTCCCAAAAAATAAATATCTCGTGGCCGTGACGTATTAACACTTTTCCACGAGTTAGTATGACGCTCCCAAAAAATAAATATCTCGTGGCCACGACGTATTATCACGTTTCCACGAGTTAATATGATGTTCCCAAAAAATAAATAACTCGCGGCCACTACGTATTATCACGTTTTCACGAGTTAATATGATGTTCCCAAAAAATAAATAACTCGCGGCCACTACGTATTATCACGTTTTCACGAGTTAATATGATGTTCCCAAAAAATAAATAACTCGCGGCCACTACGTATTATCACGTTTTCACGAGTTAATATGATGTTCCCAAAAAATAAATAACTCGCGGCCACTACGTATTATCACGTTTTCACGAGTTAATATGACGTTCCCAAAAAATAAATATCTCGTGGCCATGACGTATTATCACGTTTCCACGAGTTAGTATGCCGTTCCCAAAAAATAAATATCTCGTGGCCACGACGTATTATCACGTTTCCACGAGTTAGTATGACGTTCCCAAAAAATAAATATCTCGTGGCCACGGCGTATTATCACGTTTCCACGAGTTAATATGATGTTCCCAAAAAATAAATATCTCGTGGCCATGACGTATTATCACGTTTCCACGAGTTAGTATGCCGTTCCCAAAAAATAAATATCTCGTGGCCACGACGTATTATCACGTTTCCACGAGTTAATATGACGTTCCCGAAAAGTAAATATCTCGTGGCCACGACGTATTATCACGTTTCCACGAGTTAATATGATGTTCCCAAAAAATAAATATCTCGTGGCCACGGCGTATTATCACGTTTCCACGAGTTAATATGATGTTCCCAAAAAATAAATATCTCGTGGCCACGACGTATTATCACGTTTCCACGAGTTAGTATGACGCTCCCAAAAAATAAATATCTCGTGGCCACGACGTATTATATCACGTTTCCACAAGTTAATATGACGTTCCCACAAATTAATATCTCATGGCCATGACGTATTATCACGTTTCCACGAGTTAGTATGACGCTCCCAAAAAATAAATATCTCGCGGCCACGACGTATTATCACGTTTCCACGAGTTAATATGACGTTCCCAAAAAATAAATAACTCGCGGCCACTACGTATTATCACGTTTCCACGAGTTAATATGATGTTCCCAAAAAATAAATAACTCGCGGCCACTACGTATTATCACGTTTCCACGAGTTAATATGACGTTCCCAAAAAATAAATATCTCGTGGCCACTACACGTTTATCCCTGTTCCACGAGTTTAATATGACGTTTCCCAAACAAAATAAATATCTCTGGCACGCGTAGTATCACATTTCCACGAGTTAGTATGATGTTCCCAAAAAAATAAATATCTCGTGGCCACGGCGTATTATCACGTTTCCACGAGTTAATATGACGTTCCCAAAAAGTAAATATCTCGTGGCCACGACGTATTATCACGTTTCCACGAGTTAATATGATGTTCCCAAAAAATAAATATCTCGTGGCCACGGCGTATTATCACGTTTCCACGAGTTAATATGATGTTCCCAAAAAATAAATAACTCGTGGCCTCGACATATTATCACGTTTTTTTTCACGAGTTAGTATGCCGTTCCCAAAAAATAAATATCTCGTGGCCACGACGTATTATCACGTTTCCACGAGTTAGTATGACGTTCCCAAAAAATAAATATCTCGTGGCCGTGACGTATTATCACGTTTCCACGAGTTAGTATGACGTTCCCAAAAAATAAATAACTCGCGGCCACTACGTATTATCACGTTTTCACGAGTTAATATGATGTTCCCAAAAAATAAATAACTCGCGGCCACTACGTATTATCACGTTTTCACGAGTTAATATGATGTTCCCAAAAAATAAATAACTCGCGGCCACTACGTATTATCACGTTTTCACGAGTTAATATGATGTTCCCAAAAAATAAATAACTCGCGGCCACTACGTATTATCACGTTTTCACGAGTTAATATGATGTTCCCAAAAAATAAATAACTCGTGGCCTCGACATATTATCACGTTTTTTTTCACGAGTTAGTATGCCGTTCCCAAAAAATAAATATCTCGTGGCCGTGACGTATTATCACGTTTCCACGAGTTAATATGACGTTCCCAAAAAATAAATAACTCGCGGCCACTACGTATTATCACGTTTCCACGAGTTAATATGACGTTCCCAAAAAATAAATAACTCGCGGCCACTACGTATTATCACGTTTCCACGAGTTAATATGACGTTCCCAAAAAATAAATAACTCGCGGCCACTACGTATTATCACGTTTCCACGAGTTAATATGACGTTCCCAAAAAATAAATAACTCGCGGCCACTACGTATTATCACGTTTCCACGAGTTAGTATGACGTTCCCAAAAAATAAATATCTCGTGGCCGTGACGTATTATCACGTTTCCACGAGTTAGTATGCCGTTCCCAAAAAATAAATATCTCGTGGCCACGACGTATTATCACGTTTCCACGAGTTAATATGATGTTCCCAAAAAATAAATAACTCGCGGCCACTACGTATTATCACGTTTTCACGAGTTAATATGATGTTCCCAAAAAATAAATAACTCGCGGCCACTACGTATTATCACGTTTTCACGAGTTAATATGATGTTCCCAAAAAATAAATAACTCGCGGCCACTACGTATTATCACGTTTTCACGAGTTAATATGATGTTCCCAAAAAATAAATATCTCGTGGCCACGACGTATTAACACTTTTCCACGAGTTAGTTTGCCGTTCCCAAAAAATAAATAACTCGTGGCCTCGACATATTATCACGTTTCCACGAGTTAGTATGACGTTCCCAAAAAATAAATAACTCGCGGCCACTACGTATTATCACGTTTTCACGAGTTAATATGATGTTCCCAAAAAATAAATAACTCGTGGCCTCGACATATTATCACGTTTCCACGAGTTAGTATGCCGTTCCCAAAAAATAAATATCTCGTGGCCACGACGTATTAACACTTTTCCACGAGTTAGTATGACGTTCCCAAAAAATAAATAACTCGCGGCCACTACGTATTATCACGTTTTCACGAGTTAATATGATGTTCCCAAAAAATAAATATCTCGTGGCCGTGACGTATTAACACTTTTCCACGAGTTAGTATGACGTTCCCAAAAAATAAATAACTCGCGGCCACTACGTATTATCACGTTTCCACGAGTTAATATGACGTTCCCAAAAAGTAAATATCTCGTGGCCACGTCGTATTATCACGTTTCCACGAGTTAATATGATGTTCCCAAAAAAATTAATATCTCGTGGTCACGGCGTATTATCACGTTTCCACGAGTTAGTATGCCGTTCCCAAAAAATAAATATCTCGTGGCCACGACGTATTATCACGTTTCCACGAGTTAATATGACGTTCCCAAAAAGTAAATATCTCGTGGCCACGACGTATTATCACGTTTCCACGAGTTAGTATGACGTTCCCAAAAAATAAATATCTCGTGGCCACGGCGTATTATCACGTTTCCACGAGTTAGTATGACGTTCCCAAAAAATAAATAACTCGCGGCCACTACGTATTATCACGTTTTCACGAGTTAATATGATGTTCCCAAAAAATAAATATCTCGTGGCCGTGACGTATTAACACTTTTCCACGAGTTAGTATGACGTTCCCAAAAAATAAATAACTCGCGGCCACTACGTATTATCACGTTTCCACGAGTTAATATGACGTTCCCAAAAAATAAATAACTCGCGGCCACTACGTATTATCACGTTTCCACGAGTTAATATGACGTTCCCAAAAAATAAATAACTCGCGGCCACTACGTATTATCACGTTTCCACGAGTTAATATGACGTTCCCAAAAAATAAATAACTCGCGGCCACTACGTATTATCACGTTTCCACGAGTTAATATGACGTTCCCAAAAAATAAATAACTCGCGGCCACTACGTATTATCACGTTTCCACGAGTTAATATGACGTTCCCAAAAAATAAATAACTCGCGGCCACTACGTATTATCACGTTTCCACGAGTTAATATGACGTTCCCAAAAAATAAATATCTCGTGGCCACGACGTATTAACACTTTTCCACGAGTTAGTATGCCGTTCCCAAAAAATAAATAACTCGTGGCCTCGACATATTATCACGTTTCCACGAGTTAATATGACGTTCCCGAAAAATAAATATCTCGTGGCCACGACGTATTATCACGTTTCCACGAGTTAGTATGACGTTCCCAAAAAATAAATATCTCGTGGCCATGACGTATTATCACGTTTCCACGAGTTAATATGATGTTCCCAAAAAAATTAATATCTCGTGGTCACGGCGTATTATCACGTTTCCACGAGTTAGTATGCCGTTCCCAAAAAATAAATATCTCGTGGCCACGACGTATTATCACGTTTCCACGAGTTAATATGTTGTGGCCATGAAAAAAACTAGCCTACCGTAAATGCTTCGTTCGACTTTTCGGAGATCATCTACTCTTCTCTGTGGATTACCTCTGACCTACTTTCTCTACGATCTGAATTTCTGCGTATTGAATTTTGAATATTGAATTTGATGTTCTTAATTTCTTCTTCATCTTGAAAACTTGAAGCTGTATTTTTAAAAACTGTATATTTGCAGTCTAAGATTTCAGAACAAAAAATTCGCTGTTTGAAAATACATGTTTATAAAACTCTGCCATAAAAAATTCAATTGTGTTAAATCTCAAATGTTCAATATTAAATTTTTTTAAAATTTAATTCAGAACTATGTTAAATGCCACATAAAATTCAGTTTTGTTAAATGACACTTGTCAATAGGGTTGGGTATCATTTGAATTTTAACAATTCAAATTTCAAAATTCTGCTTATCAATTCCCAGTTTCGATTCCAATGTGATTAAATAATTATATAACATTTATCCTGTCTCTCTTTTTTGCAAACCATTTATTGGAGCTGAAAACCATGAACACAACTCAACCGGGCCCCCCCCTTAACCCCCACCCCAAGTAAAAAAAAGTCCCGTAAAAAATGGTAAATGACTGGCAGCTATGGCTGCCAAACAAAAACCGTTAAATTAAAGTAAAATATCATAATTTAAACAAGTTTTTTCTGTAAAACCTTTAATGAAAATGTCTGTAAAATTATTGTTTTTGCACTTTATTTCAATTAAGATATTTTACTTAAATTTTAAGTTTTTTTGGCAGCCGTAGCTGCCAGTCATTTACCATTTTCTTCAAGGTTTTATTTTTTTTTTTTTTTTTTTTAAACAAAGCCCCCCCGACAAAAATAAAAACTGGACTCTTTAAAGCTGTTTGTGTCCAAAATAGAGCTGCATGATTCTGGATGAATTTAGTTTTTTCCCCCCAATAAGTTGTGGTTTCTCTCATGATTCCTGAAGAAAACACATAGACGACTAACACAATCACATTAATTATGAATCATATTAATGACTCACTCAATTTAGTGTATTACTGATGAATCCATCGTTCTTGAAACGATCCTTGGATGATTTAAAGCACTACAGTTTAAACTAGCCCTTTGCCACCTACTGGTGTAACAATGTAATCGATAAATCTTGATTTGAAGTGTCAAAATTACTTTCAAAAGGTGATTTAATCGCTACCATTTACATCGTACACACAGTTTATATCTGAACTATAAACTTTTATCCCAGTACTTCTGTGATTTGAATGTTTTTAACACAGAAATAATGATACTGTGTGACTGAAAAGACTGAAGCCGTTTCATTCATGACAGACAGCTGCTCTCTTTAGGTCAGCGGCAGTGCGAACGCAGATTTAAATGTTCAGATCACACTGGTGTGATCTTGCGCTGCACGGACGAACCATGTGATCACAACATTGATCGCACACGTCAAAGATTGAGGAATGAAACAGACGGATCATTGTAATTTAGGAATAGAATCAGGTTGGTGTTTGAATCGTGTTGGCGATCTTTAACGATCTATTAAATTAAAGTGCTTTGTCATGTTGGTGGTGACACCTCTCTTTCAACATGTTTAGCTATCACAGATATTATACTTAGCTTTTTTTGGCTTCTGATCGCAACTGTCCAAACTTTGAGCGCTTAGATTAGCGAGCAAGGTCTTGGCAGATCGCTAGGTCCGGTCCTCACAGAAAAAGCGCACAGGAATCGATAGGCGGAATCGAATTTTAATTTTACAACAAAGTATCTAGTTACTGACCTTAAGTATCCGATTCTGGAATCAGATTCCACCTACTTGTCAAACTTCACATTTTACACAATTCCAAATAGTTTGACATATTATACTCCATAGAACCGTTTCATGTGATATTGTGTGATGTTTATTAGGGGTGTAACGTTTCACTCGTTTTCTCGATGAATCGATTACAAACCCTGACGATGCATATGCATCGATCTTGAAACATGATTTTTGAATCGTGAATCGTCGATTTCAGACAGTAATCGATTTAAAACTCTAAGAATCGAGTGAATCACAATCTCTATAGCGATTCAATGCTTTCAAAATATATATACAAGCAGGAATTAATGGAGACCTTGAACAGTGTTTGTGCCTCGCATCTCTCCTTCACGTGCTGCACTATTTCCCGCCTGCAGTGACTGTCACAGGATTGCGCTCGCGCTCCGTTCGTCTCACTGACACATGTCTTGAGCAGCTGATGTGTGATCTCTCCTTAGTACTTGTGGCCAGTAATGCTAAAGTGAAGTAGTTTTGCTTTTCTGTAGTTTCTCAATGGCTCTCGGTCATACCAACGACATTACCTGAGCAGACGTAGGTTGCGCATTTATTGCATGGACAGAGCAAAAAATTTAAGTGTCTAAAGCATACGCACAGCTCCACTGAATGATAAATGTGTTTTAACAATGACGTTGAACCGAATGTACAAAGGAAACTGTTAAAATAACCACAGCATTAACAACAACCTTGAAATAAGAGCGTGAGGTTTATCTGATAATCAGATGCATGATCTAGCATTCGTTGCTTTAGCTAACAGACATCAGCGCGTTTCTCTCAGAATCATCATTCGCCGATGGAGAGGAAAAGTTAAATAATATAGCATTTTATTTTATGAAAATGAGTTTTCGCACTGAAAGAGAAGTGATATCGCGCTCATAGAACTTAAGATGTGCAAGGTTATATCTGCAGCTAATCTGAATAAAAAGCGAAATCAACTGAAACGTTAAGACAATAAACACAAAAAAAATACAATCTATGAATGATGCAGTGCTAATTGACAATTACAGTACAGAAACTATAAAGTATACCTTTTTCTGTGCAGAAAATTTTAATAATTGTTTTTAGTATATAAAACAATCATAAAATTGCAATTAGGAAAAATTATAGATTACAAATGATAGATTATTGTCCAGCAGTGTATTTGATCTCGTATAGCAAATTCAAAGTAAGATAAGAAAATAATTCCTTGTAAAAAAAAAAAATCTATAATCAATACATACATTGATAAATTATTGTATTTTACATTTCGGTCACTTCTGAATGATGGCTATGCCCCTGGTTGTGTCAATGTTGCCTATACTAATATTTTACCGCTCTTCTTTAAAACTTGGCTTACATACTTTCTACTGCCAAGCATCATTAAACTAGCATCTAACAATGAACAAGTGTTTTTTCTCTAACCTGTGGTTCTGTAACCATAAAGGCTGCTGTGTAATTTGCCCCGACATTTAAAGAATTTAGGGGAAGCATTTAAATAATCCTGTGAATGCACTTAAAGAATGCAGAATCGAATTGTTAATCTAATTTAATTGTGAATCAAATCGAATTGAATCGTTCTAAATTTGCAAATCGTTTTTGAACAAAAACAAAAAAACAAAAAAAAAAAAATCGAAAACCTATGAGTCGTGAATCGATCGAATCGCTGACTACCCAAAGATTCACAGCCCTAGATTTTAGGGACTAAACTTACGGAGGACGACCAGTGTCACGGAAATAGTAATAAAGAATTTCATTAATTATTAACTAATTGTACAATAAAAATAGACATTAATAAATGAGTTAACAAATTAATTAACTTAAAAACTAATAAATGGTTCGAATTGAAAAAGGATTTACAAAAAATAACATAAAACACTCAATAAACACGGCATTTAAATAAATAAAATGAGGAATTTCAAGTTGTATTTTGAAAATGCAATTTAAAAGGGGAAATAAGTAATTGGATTCACAAACTGAATTACAAATATAGGTTTTGTCAGGGAATTAAAAGGGCAATTCCTTTACCTATTTGCATTTCCATTTCCCGCTGTCTTTCCTTTTTAAATGAGCTATTTCATCTGCTTAATCATTTAGCTTCTCCTTTTAGCATTTCTGTGACACTTTGGGCCTTGCGCTGGTGAAAATGCAAATTAGCCGATTGGTGGGATGGATGTAACAAGCTCTCTGATTGGCTATTACCTGGCAAGTTATGCACAGTCGTATGTTATTGATGTGGATAGAGAAACCTAAAATGTAAGGAACAATTTCCAAGACATGGAATAACACAATAAATGCCATTATTTCTTTGGCTGACTATTTCGACCATAATGTGTCAGTTGACTATGTCTATGCTCTGACGATGTTGCTTCAGTTTAGAGAAAACTTGGACGCATCCAGTCGGCATTTGGAGGACACTGTTTGGGCCAAGTTTGATGAGGTGGAGCATATAATTCGCCAAATGGGTAACATCTCAGAGATTCAGCACTGCATTGACATACAAAGAGACAAGTTACAGCAGCACATCTCCCTTGGAATCTCGCGCAGGGTGTGTCTTTAAAAACTCTCCAGCGCATGATTGCACGTTGGGGAATAAGGTAAGAAACACTGCTGTACAGTAGTGTTGTCACCCGATGCAGGCTGTCCTTAAAAATATAATTTTTCACTGACCGAAGGCATGCAACAGAAACCCCTAACTCTTATTTAGCCCACACCCTGACCTGGGCAGGTGTTCTGACGATTGTGCTACCCTGTCAGATTTTGCTATTATTTTGTAGCATAATTAGACGGATATTGTACTCTTGGAAAAATAGAATGAGGACAATTAGGAACGAAAAATAAATAAATAACATTAACATCAAAATGTAGCCTAAATAAAAATTAATAAACAATGCATTTACTTATGAAAAAAAATAGCTAGCTGATATTAATAGACAAAAACTTGAGTCTGAAGCAATTGCGTTTGGTTCTTTTTAATTAGATTATTAAATTAGTACAAATTAGTCAATATAATTTACGTTTTTTTTTCTGTGCACTCAAGACGCGATGACTTGAACAACAGTATAAGTGACGAAGAGTTGGACGTGATTGTGTCTGAAATTCATCGCCGTTTCCCCAGCGCTGGCTACAAGCTGATCCTGGGTCATCTGAGATCAAGGCAACTTTTTGTCAAAAGTATGAGTACTTGACTGATTTGTACAGTACAGGGGTGCCCAAACTCGGTCCTGGAGGGCCGGTGTCCTGCAGAGTTTATCTCCAGCTTGCCTCAACACCCTGCTGTGAAGTTTCCTATGCTTTGTAAGACTTGATTAAGATCTGCTTCAGGTGTGTCTAACTGAGTTGAGCTAAACTCGGCAGGACACCGGTCCCCCCAGGTCCCGGTTTGGGCACCCCTGGTACAGTGGCATTGAACACATACAGCAGACTGGTGTTTTTAATAATTTTTTTTAAAATAACAAAATAATGTCCAGACATTGTTACAGTTTATAATCTTGATGTTGAATGCCTTTAAAAAGCCCATCTTTAAGTACTATATTAACTGTAAAAGTAATTTATACAACTGTATTTATGATGAACAGTCCAAATATGATATCATTGTAGACAGTGTTTGCAGCATCGTGTGTTAATGTAACTCTCCTTTTATAGAGAGCCGTGTGCTGGCATCATTAAGACGTGTGGATCCTCAAGGGGTACTGATGCGCAGGCTGTCATTACGAACATTAAAGCGAAGATGTTACTCTGTCCCAGGTCCCAACAGCCTTTGGCATATTGACGGAAATCATAAGCTTATACGGTAAGCAATTACAAACTTCTAACTTTTTCAAACTTCTCACGAAAACTTTCCGCCTAATTCACAACATGCGTACACACATGAATTTGTGCTTAACCTCATCCTAACGTTAAATACCCTTATTTAACACACCTGATTCAGATTATCAGCTCAGGTCAGAGGGCGTCCTGTACTGACTGATGGTCAAATAAGAGTGACATACAAAAAAAAAAGTTGGTGCAGGAGCAGTGTGTTCCCCAGGACAGATTGAAAACCACTGTTCTAAAATGAGCCACCACATGCATGAGGTTTACTCATTTGCATAAAGCACATGGGGCCACCACTACGACCATCTCCACTATAAAGGCTTCTCTGCACAGCTTTCCTTTATAATTGCCCGGTTCACATACCTGCCACGTTTTTTTTTTTTTTTTTCACAAAGAACGTCGCATATCACTGTTGGTTTCAACACTGAACAACAGGGGTACATTCAGTTGTCTGCTGTGTTCACACTGCCGACGGACTACGACAGTAGTTACACCCTGCATGACTCTTACGGAAGATCGCAGCAAGCTCTGTCTGTTCGGGTTTCCAACGGTTTTCACTACAAAATCCCCCCAATTACTACCCAAAACTAGCCTGAAAATAGCCCAATTGTTTTCGAGGGGTCCCCCAGTAAAAAAAAAAAAGCGCGTTTTTTGTGTTGTTTTTCCCGGGGGGGGTAAAATACAAATTTTTTTGGTGTGGTTCTCCTGGTACAATTCACATTCCATGGCCTAAATATCACGTTATTGGGGTCACCTGCTGACATAAAAAACAACCGGCAGCAATCGCGGATTTGGCAACACTGGTCCGCACCACGTTTCATATAACTCCTCCCCGAACCTCCCTCTGCCCTGTATCTTGGTTTCTCATTGGCTGTAGGTCATCGCCGATTAGTTTTTATTCAGTCTATGGTCAGAAATCATTGCACACAGCGTGATTGTGAAGCGCCGACGATCCAGATATTAGCATGCCACTTTTCCAGGCGGCGTTCTTCCCTCAGATACGCGTCTTTGATACTCCACGCGTATGTCACTCGCATGAACGGCCCCGTTTTGCCTCAATTTCGTGCAATTTGTCGTTGATTTTACAAAACCGTCGGCGAGTGCATATCAGGCTAAAATCGTGCAGTTGAACTCGCATTACAGCATGGTGCCCTCAATCCCTGCTCTTGCAGAGGGACTGTCCCTGCAAAGTTCAGCTCCACCCTAAATCAACCCACCATAAGCACTATTTTATTGTTCAAGATCACTAGAAAGCTACAAGCAGGTGTCTTTGATTAGAGTTGGAGCTAAACTTTGCAGGACAGTCCATCGCCAGGAGCAGGGTTGGGTCTTTTGTCACTCATCATGTCAAAGATACTCCATGCTGCTTCATATTACGCGCCCTATTTACAGACATACTTTTGCTGGATCTTTGAGCAATGTCAAGTGTGCAGTCCTCAAAACAGCTTACAATGCCTCTTTTTTGATAAATCCCACCTTTTGCGTAGGAAGTGGCGTACACCTTTCAGGGCAGGTTTTGTGCATACGCAACGGTTATAAATGAGGCCCCAGATGTTACCACATTACTTTCTGATACTTGGGAGTAAATAGTTGTCAGCCCTGGAACAATTAATGAAATATCAACATTTAATTGTTTTACAGCCCTATCCCAAAGCGAAGGGATGACATAGATTAGGTTTCACCGTTTTTAAAGATTGTCTGTGTAAAATTTCAAACATTTCAAAGGTCACTCTCGATATATTATTGAGCTAATGCCTATATCATTCAGTGGCATATGAGTTCTAATTAAAATATAGTATCTAGTAACGCTTGTGTCAGTAACAGGGTTGACAAAAATACCAAAACATGAGGTAGAAAAATAGTCATAAAATAGTGTTAGAAAACACTCTCTGTTTTTTAAGAAATGGTTCCAGACATGCCTCACCCCTCCTTTTTTCCCCTCTCTCTTATTCCCCCTCCTTTCCTTTTTCTCCCTCTCTCTCACTCTTCTCTATACAGCATTCTCTCTCTGAATCCCCCCTCCTGTATCCATTTCTCTTTCTTGTATTATGTTTTAAATATCTCTTACTCATATGCGAGGTATGCATGCTTAAATGTATACATTAGCTTCTCTTGATTTAAAGGCCAAATTAATGACATGAATGTTAGGACTATAAGGGTAAAGGAGTTCGTGAGGAACTCTGAAGAATAGTGCCTCAGCCTTCGCTAAAAGTTTATTCCTAATATGTCCATGTTTTCCTGTACATGTGGCCATTTTGTATAACACATATTCTTGGCCAAAATCTTATATGTATGTCATCTATATCCTCATTTGTTAAAGGGTTGAAACTCCCCTCGACATGCCTATATAAGTTCTGTATTTCTGTGAATAAATTGAAGTATTGAGAATACATTTGTGTTTTCTTACTTCCCGGCCGTATCTACACTTTAGGAGACTGAGAAGATTTCACGGTGGCAAAAAAGAGATATCGAGGGACCAAATTTTTATTAATTAACAATAGTAAATTCAATAGTCTGAGATGCACAGTCCAATTTCTTGGTCCATTTGAAGGTGTTTCATTTCATGGATATTTAAACATTTTTTAAATTAATCTTATTTTATTTTTCGATTTTTCCAAGTGGAAAAGGCACCGATTTCGTGGAATGACTCCTAGCTGTTTTATTATTTTAGGATTGAGCGGCTATGGAGGGATGTATTTGAAAATGTCCTTGATCTCTTCTACACCACTTTCTTTCGCCTGGAAGCTGAGGGATGGCTTAATCCAGACAAGGAGACAGACCTCTATGCTTTACATAGATGTTACATGCCACATATCCAATCACATCTGCAACAATTCCAGAGCGAATGGAACCACCACTCCTTAAGGTAGAAATCAGTCCCCTCTGCAGCTGTGGTTGAGCAAAACAAGAGAAGGAAACGGGGCCAACTTTTGCCAGGTAATTTTTTAATAAATATGAACCGTTACTTTCAAAGCTTTTTAAAAACTTTTACTTTCAAAACATAAATAATAAATACCAGTCTGGAATATAAATAGATCACTTTTTTGCACCTAATAAACACTTAAATTACAGGAAGATCATGAATGCAGAGGGTTGATAGCCTCTCAGAGACCTGTGACAGACAGAGTTTTCATTCCTGAGCTGGAGCTACCCCATGCCCTGTCTGCGGCAGAACTGGCCACACTGCCAAATCCAACTGCACCATTACCTGAGACAATACCAGTTTACCTTGAGACGGTACGCATTCTTCGAGAAATGCTGGATCAGGTTTGATTTATACAGATAAGAGAACTAGTAATGAACATTTATAACTTGTAAATAGAAATTACAAACTACTATTTGTGAAAGTGGTCACTGAAACAAAATCCTATTCATATTACACATTACAGTGCAAACCAATAAAATTACTGAAACATCTGTCAACTCATTACTACACTACTACTTAAACGGTAAAATTCATCACATTTTAAGCTGTGCACTATACACCTGGTTGAATAAACAAAAAACACATTTCCAGAAAACAATAATAGTGCACAATAAAACTAGTGGATGTCTAGGCTACACCAAATGTTGGTGTCCAAAGAAGAGCATTGCACATTTGTGTTTTGAACGAGTCGTAGTCTTTGTGGACTGGCAATTTTAAAACACAGTTACATGTGTTTGCCTCCGGAAATATGTTGCCAGACTCTTCTGGAAGGATTTCAATTGTGGGCTGAAGAAGAAAGCCATTGGGAGGTATAGTAGAGGACCCAGATGCAAACTCCAGCACATTCTCCAAGGTTAAGGGGGCACATTCTCCTTCTAGAATGAAAATTTAGTTGAAAGTTGGGCATTTATATATATCTTATCTTATATATATATAATATATTCTATAACACACCACATACATACATACACTATACACACACTAGTCACACCGAAAAAGTCTGACCAGATGTAATTTTTGATATTTTTTTTACTAGTGGGTGCAGGGCCCTTAAGCAGTATCACGACACTATATAGTTAATTTATGTAAGTGAGGATTCACAGACTGAACAAAATTAAGTGCATTGTTAGGTAATTGGTTGACCTAAATTGGTATTATCTAATTGTGTACTTAAGTATAACAGCTGACTGCTATTCAACCTAATTCATTACATTCCTTTCTATCAAAGTTATCTAACATTTATCAAGATGAATTTGTTCTGACACAGATTAACTCTGTGTTCTTGTCGTATTTTATTACCATTTTCTAACTATAGCGAATAAACTGTGATAATACGAGAAAAGTTGAAGGTGTCTGAATAAATTTTGGTTTGACACATTATATATATATAATATAAGATAGATATTTAAAAAATATATATATATATAATATATAAACAGTTCATTTGCAAAAACCTATAACTCAATCAAGTTTTATTTTATTGCGCATTCCATGTAATATCAATCAGTTGTTGGAAAAATTTATCTTTTTTAATTATTTTGACCAGTTGTCAATGTTTTCAGGCCACAAATAATGCAAAGAAAGCAAGTTTGTTCATTTGAACACAATCACTGCTTTAATGCGTCTTAGCTCCTTATAAGTTGGTCACATTGCTGTTGGGCGACTTTATGCCAGTCCAGGCAAAAACAATTGAAGCGGCTTGGTTTTATTTAATGGCTCATGACCCTCTTTCTGGGGAAACAAATCGTCGAGTTGGAGAACAGGTGATGGGCAAAGCTGAAAACTGGACTCATCAGAGAAGATCAGAATCAGGCAGACTTGTCTTTGTGAAGGATGGGTGATGAGCCAAACTCCAGACTTGAACCCCACTGAACACCTCTGGAATGTAAGCAAGAGGGTCACCAGCCATTATATAAAGGTCAAGCTGCTTAATTTTTTTTTTCCATTAGGAGTGGCATATAATCATCCAACAGCAAAGTGAAAGACTGGTGGAGAGCATACCAAGACACATGAAAGCTGTGACTGAAAATCAGGGTTATTCCACCAAATGACATTAAAACATTTGCATTGTGTTGTCTAAAAATTGATGTAAACTATTTTGCTTTGCTTTTGCGGCTGAAACATGGCATCTTTGTCATATTTGACCCCGTTGTCATTTTCTTCAACAGATACATATAAATCCAGAAGAACTGCTAATTCTGCCATTTACTCCCCCTTAAGTATTTCCAAACTTGTATGAGTTTCTTTCTTATGTTGAACTCAAAATATGATATTTTGAAGAATGCTGGTAATCAAACAGTTGTTGGTTGCCATTGACTTCCATAGTAGGGGAAAAAATACTATGGAAGTCAATGGAGACCAACAAGTATTTCAATGCTGGTTTGAATTACCAGCATTCTAAGTGCTCTTTAAAATAAATGCATGGGATTTAGAAGTTCATTGAAGTTTGTGAAGTTTAACAAGATGCTTGTTGTCAGAATATGCAAAATGCTCACAGTACTTTCTAACATTTACAGAAGAATATAATCATAAAAGTAAGTTTTGTGCTGAGGAAACCACATCAGAGGCATTAAACAGCATGTGCATCTGTCAAAGCATATGCATGTTGTCTCATGCTTTTCTTTAAAGCGCTTATTAAATTGCACTGTATGTTTATGTATAATCATTTTCTATTCTTAACTGTTTTAGTTAATTTTAAATCAATTTTTAAATCATTTTAAAAGTTTAAGCAGAAGGCTAAAGTAAAGTGCTGTGAAGTTAAAGAGAATGTGGGCAACGAAAGTACAGTTTGTTTGTTAATTAGTTGAAGCAGTAGAAACTCTGAGTTCTGTTTTGATTGGTTATAATGTCAAAGTACAGTAGTGTGAAGTCGTGGAATAGAGAGTTATTTATTTTTCACATTAGTGGGAAATTTGAAGAAGGGCTTGTGAATGTTCGTTTTGTGTTAAGAGCACATCACCACATTATGTTTTTAGTTCCTTGTTTCTCTTATTGTGTGATCATTTGTGATTATTTTTTAATGATTATTTTACTTCCTTTTATGTAAAGCACTTTGAATTACCATTGTGTATGAAATGTGCTATATGAATAAACTTGCCTTGCCTAAATATAAATTATCTTGTTTCGGACAGCTTGAATCATATACCTTTCCTGCAGCAGCTCGTTTTGTGTCCATGTTTTGTCCATAGAAATGGGTCATTTACTACTGTAAAGCGATGTGACTGGCTGGTTTCCGAGAACAGCACACAGATGCAACTAATCGATAATCAAATTTGTTGTTGAATATTTTCATTATCGATAATAATCCATTTTATAGATTGGTTACAATAATAACCAATTTTATAGATTGGTTACAGCCCTACAATAAAAAAAACGTTCAGAGTATTCATTTATACATGAGTTTAGTACCTTCAACCACCGCCATCTCAAAATCAAGAAGAGGCATTCTTCTAGCTCTCTTTTGTGGGTCCCTGGTTCTGAAAAGCTGACTTGAAAAAGTGCCGAGAGGTCATCAACTTCCAAAGGCCTCACATTCTCCACAAACATGCTATGGAACAGTTCCGGGTGCGCCCTCATTTCCTCGAGGAGTCCAAGGTTGTTGGGTGTTTTTAGTCTAAATCAAAGATTAGAAAGATTGTAAAATTAATTAAAGTGCCCCTATTATAGGTAAGACGTTTCAGAAAAAAAACCCCGCGCCGCCTTTCCCCCCCCCCCCCCCCCCCAAAAAAAAACCTTGGTTTTTCACTTCACTCAATTCCCACCCTAACCATCTCGTACCTATACAGAGATAATACCTTGCTGTGTCTTTCCTCTCTTTCAAGGAGTTCTTTCTCCCGCATGCTTTGGATCAATATGAAACAAAGGCAGTTAATTCCATTTCCATAATTATCATGACGTAGCCAATCTCTTGAGGTGTCTTTGCTGTGCTGATTCTGGATCGGGACCTGGGGAAGTCGTGGCCTAATGGTTAGAGAGTTGGACTCGTAACTCAAAGGTTGCGGGTTCGAGTCTCGTACCAAAAGGGATTGTAGGTGGGGGGAGTGAATGTGCTCTCTTCCACCTTCAATACCACGCCTAATGAGACCCTTGAGCAAGGCACTGAAGCCCCCAACTGCTCCCGGCCGCCGAGCTAGATGTCTGCCCCCTGCGCCGGTGGTGTGTGTTCACTGCTGGTGTGTGCACTAAGGCATGGTTTAAATGCAGAGCACTAATTCCTAGTATGGGAAACCATACTTGGCCACGTCACGTCAAAACAATGCTGGACATGTATTGGTCCTAAGTAGGGATGTGTGAAATTACCAGATTAGTTAATTAAACAATACCGCTGTTGCTTGTCGACTTGGAAATACTAGTTTACATTTTCTTTGCACACTTAATGGTTTCTATGTTAACATCCCAAAGAGAATGCGCTTAAATAATGTTGTTAGTACACGGCAAATTTTTCTTGAGATTTGTACAGATACTTTTGTATACACGAGAAGTGTGTTCAAACCCAGACACGCAAGTGGTTGCCATTGTAACGAACAACAATATCTTAACATGCTGACTTATGTGGACTAAATTTTATTTGAGGAAATCTGTTTATAATAGGCTATTGTGTTTGAACTTATTGGTCTTGCGCTGCCTATTGATTCATTTCATTTGAATATGTCTATAATGGGCAATGTTGCTGAAGTTAAATCTGCATTCTGATTCGGTCCATACCAGTCAGATAGGTGCCATATAGGGCTGCACGATATTGAAAAAAACTCACATTGCAATATTTTATTTTTCTGCAATATATATTGCGATATGAAAAAGGCTATGAATAGCTCGATTTGAAAAAAATAATCATTACGGGTGCTTTTTGTATTGATACATCAAAGACATCATTTGGCACAATAGACGCGGACGTGAACAGAATTCAGATGTGCATCTGCGTGGCTCTCACCGTGTCTACACCGGACGCGAGTGGTGCGACGCAACAAAATACTGAACCCATTATAATCAGTGATGCTGTCTACAGATGCGGCGCGACACGACAAATCTCCGACAGTAAACAGCTGCCTCACTCTATTTATGATGAACTGATACAAAGTGATTTGAAACGGTCGCTTTGTCACGTTCGGTGTAGACATGGTGTCTGTGTGTGAGCAAAGAAAACGATCAGTATAAATATAACGATCAGTAGAGGCAACTAAGCATCGCACATCCTGCGATGTGACTATTGTGGATATCGCATGACACATCGTGATATCGATACTGAAACGATATATATCGTGCAGCCCTAGTGCCATATAAGTTTTGGTATCCAACCCTACTCTGGGGGACGGGGTTAGACTAGTCGGTTGCAAAATTTTCTTTTAAACGGTCCTAAGTTTGGTGAAGAACCGAGTGTGTGTTCTGATTGTGGATGCAACATTACTGAAAAAAGTTTTTAGCTAAACCCACATAAACTGTAAGACATACCTTTTCTTGGTCTGCACGCAAAGAATCCTAAAAATCTAGATCCAGCTGAAAACGTATGCATCTCCATTCATCCAAGGACTCCTGGCAAGTAATAAACAGGTAGACTATTTATTAAACAGACTTTGATTCCAATCTACAAAAGCATAACAGCACTGTTTCACACATTATTTCCTGAGACTGTGGTGGGTGGACCTCGGCCCCTGTAGGGGGGTCCTTCCAAGGGTTGGGTACCAAACTCTGTGCTTTTAAGGTTACCGACCAAATTGCGTCGGTACTACCGAGTACCGATTCATATTAAATCAATCTGCGCCAAATTTCGGTACCTGAGAATGCATCTGGGCGTGTATGTTATAGAGAGAGAGAGAGACCCTGTGACGTGATGTCACTCCTGCAACTCGTTCAATCAACACACAGAGCAAGCCTAAATGTTCTGAAGTGTGGTTACATTTCTAAAAAGGGTGTTGTTTTGCACTACCATTGAGAAATTTTAACCAAAGTATGTTATAGACTTTTCAGTAAGACCCTAAAGAATCAGATAAACTTGTGGAAAATTGCACACCATACCCCTTTTACCTGTTTTTTGACTGTGTGGTACCCATTTTGTGATTAACTGCTATTATTTTGATTGATTATACAATTGTTTATTGTGACCGATATGAAAAATGAGCAAATTCGCAACTATACAAGCCTACACAAACCCGTACCAGTATTAATCATCTCTGTTAAGTCAACAAGTTTCGCATCGTTGGAGGACTTGACTTCAGCTGGATTAGGATAGGCTGTTTGACGACAAGCTAGTTTGATGCTCTGCTGATCTCACTTGCAGACCTTTAAAACAAATAGTAAAGAATATTCAGAACCAAATACTCCAAAATAAAACAAAAAGTACAACTGATACATAATACATATGTAGATCAATGATACGTAGGTACATGGGATGCACCGAAATTTTGGCCGCCGAAAATGCAATTTTTTGCCTAAGAAAAAGAAAAATGGCAGAGAATACGAGTTTAAAATATATGCCACCCTGCCTCTCAGTATTCAGCACTCAGGTTTCACTCTCACTCTAGCTGTTATCACTGTGAGGTGTGACGCTCCGCTCAATATTCCGCTCTATGCTAGGGTATCGTAATCCGTATGGACCAGGTTTCAAGGTTCGGCATGCATGTGTTTTGCGAATTATTCAGTCAGTTATGTTTTGAGTGAACGTGCAGAGTTGTGAAAGAAATTGGATATGCATCTCTAAGTACGTTTACATGGACAAAGAATATTCCAATTTTAACACAATTAAGACAATACTCTGATTAAGAACCATGTAAACAGAGATTTTTGATTAACTTAATCCGGCTAAACCGATTCAGAATGGAGTATTTTAGTCCACTATTAGAAGTAGTATGATTACAGACCTTAAGCACACTATTACTGTCCGTGTAGGACGTCGCCGAACAGGATACACACACAGTAGTGGTCCACTGTACTTGAAAGCTTTCAGTAATTAAAACTGAACACCCGAAACATGTATAACTGTAAAACGGGAACATAAAGGAATTATTCTAAACGCACCACGTGTATTGTGTAAATTTAGAGTTGGTAAATAAGTAGATACTGATGTCCATGTAAATGTACCATTATATTGGATCAGTGCATTTCAGTTTTAAAGTGACCTCAACTATAATCCCTGCTGCTAAGTCATTATTAATGAAACAACAACCATATCTTTCACGAAAGACGATATATTTAATTCATACAGTGAACACTATGCTGTGTTATTTTACAATTAATTATTACATTTCTGTGCCTGAAATCTAATGTTAGACCTTACTTTATTTGTAACTTTATGCTGTATTTATCTATGCTTGTAATTAGTGTATTTGAGCTTAAACTAATTTAAAATAAGAAATAAATAATTTTTAAAAAGCATGTTCTGTTTTGAGTTTCAGCCAAGTGCATCCAGAATTTTCAGTTTCGGCCCAGAATTTTCATTTAGGTGCATCCCAAATGTTATGATCTGGTAAGAAGATTTAGTAAGAAAATGTTATGATTCTATCCACGTGTCTATAAATCAACTGGCTAAAATAGTTCAGATTTTTAGAGTATATTTAACATGCTGCTGCCACAGTACATATGAACATCACATTGACATTAGATAATTTCAAGGTTAATAGGCACACTATACTGTGTAATATGAATAAAACAGAGAGATGTTACAGTAAGTTAAGAATAGAACAGAATTTTTCAGACAGGCTTCGCTCATGCATCAGAGATCATTAACTAACATTTACTGACTAATAGTACAAGTTTTTAAACTGCTTATGTAGGGGGAAAACAGTTAAGGGCCTGTGCATACCTGCAGCGTTTGGCATGATCCTTAAGGTCATTAAAAAAAAATTCTTCAGCACAAATCAGGCATTTTTCTTTGGGTCCAGATAAAACGGACTCAGGTTTCACTTATTGTGAGAATTTAAAGTTATGATTTATCTTCAGACAAAATACAAAGAACAATACTAGTATTTTAGAACAGACTGTTTCCTGTGTACAAAATATCAGTGCACTCATTAAAACTTACAGGAGTTGTAGCAATATTTTTTTGCATTGGGCGTATGTAGATCAGGGCACTCTTCGTCTGGTTCTTGATTAATTTTATTGTATACCCGATGCTTGGGCAAGGTATCAGAGAAAGCTTTTTGCTTCTGGTCATCCCCGACAGTTTTAAAAGCTCAAACCCCCCACACTCATTTAGTTTTGGATAGGCTCCTAGAATGTGAGTTTTGAGCTCCTCTGCACTGTTTTCATCTCCTGTACAATGACATTAGAGCAATTCCAACATTATTTTGTTAAAATCACTTAAAATTATTTCTACTCAAAATATATCTTTAACCTTACCTGAAGCGTAGTTACCAAGTGATGGTTACAAATGAAGAGAATATATACACTACTGTTGCAAGGTTTGGGATCAGTAAGATTTTGTAATGTTTTACATTTTGAAATCCTCTCTAATGCTCACAAGGGCTACAGTTATTGGATCAAAAATACAGTAAAAATAGTAGGGTTGCCCTCTAATAGTCGACTAACCATTAGTTGACTAGAAACTTAGTTGAACCACCTTTTCTTAGTTAAGTTAGTTTAACTTAAAAAAAAAATCCTCATGACGTGGCGACTTCAGTCGTGAGAGATATCCTAACGTCGGGTCCTGTGGTAAAACATTATGTCAGTAGATAATCCACTGATGCCTAAATCCATCGACATCAAATATGGTTTTACCACTAAAAAGTCAGTAGCAACTACATGCTGCTCGCAGCTAAGTTAACCAAGATAAAGTGTGTGCTATATTAAGGCGCCTATCAAGTGTTTGTGCAGAGTGTGGAAGGCTGAGTATAGTGCGCTTACTGCAAAGACATTGAGACACTGATTGCAATCACTTGCATTTAACTTAAATACTCATTTTTGGTCTTACATTAAAGGCCGTACCCCATTAACGATAACTATAAAGATAACGATATTAGCGTTCACACCAGCGAACGATATCGTCTGTTTATTCCAAGCGCATGTGCATAACTGACCGCTTTAATCTCGGTGTTTTTATCCTTCATCAGCTGGAAAAAATCAGCTGAAAGTGATTCCAAAGATATCGTTTCTCTTTGTCTTTATCGTTATAGTTGTGGTTATATTGAGATGATTTTTAGACTATATCTTTATCGTACCCCTACAAAACTGCTGGGTTTTTCAACCCCATGTTGGTCAAATATGGGGGGGGGAAAAAAAAAAAAAAGCCCCCCCCCCCCCCCCCCCCCCCCCCCCACCCTAACCCAACTGTTGTGTTAAATTTTGGTTACATTTTTAAATTACCTTTTTAACCCAACAGTTGGGTTACTCCATATTTGACCCAAAATTGGGTTGAAACAACACAGCATTTTTTAGAGTGTACATTTTTGTCATTGTCCTTGGTGTGAACGGGCCTTAAGAGTAGCCTAATACATCATTTAAAACTAATTTTATTTGTGTGCACACACACAATAACAACTAAACATTGTGCTTTGCTAAAAGAAAAAGAAAACAAACAGGATGTGCATTCTGCTGTCTTAGTCTTTGTGAAAACAATGGTACCATCCACATTGATAATCATAAATGTTTCTCGAGCAGCAGATCAGCATTTTATACTGATTTCTGAAGATCATGTGACCTGAAGTCTGGAGTAATATGCTAAATACCGGCTGCCCCAAATCACAGAAAGAACATTAGCAGTTTATAGTATTTAAATCGAAAAACATCTTTTGATTTATAACTAATAATACTTTTGCCATTCACTGTTATAGCCATGATGAGATGAGACTTCTCTCAAAACATTACAAATCTTACTGATCCAAACTTAATCATTGTGTATTTTCCTCCCCCAAAAAAAAAACAAAAAAATGTCCCCACCCCCCCAAAAGGCCATTCTATCTATGCAAAATGTACAATAATGATTTGGACCATCAACAATTTATCAATAATTATTCCCTTTAACAACTTACCAAAAAAAGTAAGTCTTTTCTCGCCAAGGCCAGCCGCACTGAGCATATCCTTCTCTTCTCTTGATGGGACAACCATTTGATCAGTATTGTCCAAGCAGACGTCTAGCTGGGGCACAGCGGTTACCAGTCGAATATGGTGCAGATATTCTGCACACTTCAGCTGCAACACAAGATTATGTCATTTTATCTACTGAATAGTGACTTGGTGGGCTGAACACTTAAGCAAACAAATATGTATAATTTAATGTTTCTAATTGATTTAACAAATGATTCTTACTGAGGAAGACTTCATGAAAGCAGGACCCTGACAGCAATCTCTCAATGGGGGTTACTTATACAACTTACTGTATCTGTGTCTGTATCTGTGTCTGTTAATTTCCACCAAGTATATTTTACCACGCACAGAATAACACATGTAATATAAGATAACGCAACCGGCTAATGGTACTGGCAAGAAGCTTGTTTTTCCCCCCCCCCCCCCCCCCCCCCCTCAGCGCCTTACAACCCACCCCAGCCCTTAAACCTGCCCCTCCATGAACCTCCACGTCTCAGAGCCCCCATTACCATGCAGACGCCGCTATACAGAGATTCATTACGCCGCGCATAATTTCATTACACTGCAGGCCGTCTCTTTGCATAAAGAGTGTAATCTGTTCCTCCGTGCACATACTTCACATCCTAATGACCAACTCTGTAATAAACGCCTGTACATGCAAATCACTCCGCCCCGTAATCGATAGCAGAACCCTGGGGTGGGGTACAGGAGTTAAGAAAGCAATTTTCTATGTAGACTATGAATTTTACAACAAATGAACGCTGCTTTGTGTTTACACGTAACAGACACAAGTGTTATACATTTTTGTTTGAGTTTGTGCTGCACCATATGGCCTACATTACTTAAACCTCTCCTGTGACAGCAAAAAGTAGCTGTAAATTTACCAAGACACACAAATGACATGTAATTCTGAGAGTAGGTACCAAAAAAGCTTTTACAAAACAATGAAGTAACAGAGTACAGAGGGACAAAGCTGATTTTTGTTAATCCTTCACAGCTGCCAAAAAGACACTTAAAGTATGTGTGAAAATCCAACAGGAATGGGAGAGACTGTGTTCGCCCCCTCTATTCATGCTCTCTCCTCCACGTTTGAGGGTGTCAGATTCAGATCTCAGATGGGAATCTCCCATGAGCTGAAGACAGCAGACATGATGCCAGCATATTACGCACTACACTGCCAATGGAGAATCTGCAGTGTCTAAAATTCCTTTTCCCATGGAACAAAAGTCCATGTGAAACTATTCACAACCCTTTTTACTTCTGTAATGTTGCATATTTCTAAGTGAAAATTAAACTAGCTTATGAAAAGTGAAGAGCACCCTTACATTATCATTCAAAAGTTTGGGCTCAATAAGTGTTTTACTTTCTTTTTTTTTACATCTTAATTCCTGTATTCAGTAGGAGCATTTAAATAGACCAAACGGGCTAGTAAGACCATTATAATACGCAAGATTCTATTTTAAAACATGCTATTCTTTTAAACGGCTTCATGGTTTTCACAGAAATATTAAGCAGCACAACTTGTTTTCTCAACAATTATAATATTTCTTCAGCACTAAATCAGTGTATTAGAATGATATCTGAAGGATCTTGCACGGACGAATGAGTAATGGCTGCTGAAAATTAATGAAAAAAATACTGATTTTAATTGTATTACTTGGCAATATTACTGTTTTACTGTATTTTTCATCAAATAATCGCCTCTGTGAGTATAAGATACTAAAAAAAAAAAAAAATTTCTTAACCCCAAACTTTTAAACATTAGTTTATCCCAAAGAGTAGTGCATTATGGGACATCTCTAGCAAGAAACATTGATCACCTTGTGTTTCTTCCCTGGTTCTCTATCTCCCCCAGCTTTGTCTTTCTTATCCGAGAAAGTGAACTTAACATCTCCGTCAACAAAAGCGTAGGGGTCGACCTCAGGTTCGTGGTCGCCGTCTGTGATGGCTGCAGCCAGGTGCTGGTTCTGTCGCTGCAGGTACGTCTGGATCAGTTCGTCTGAGACCTTGAGCGGCCTTTTGGAGGCAACCATTAACCTGGACAGGACAAAAGAAAAATAGGTCAAACCACGACTGAATTATAATACACTGCTTGGTACCCTCATACTGCCCAGTGACAATTATATCTCCCAGACCAATCAAGTGGGCAATAATTTGGGATTAAAATATTATTTTTGAGTGAAATTAACACATTCATAGCATAACAGAAAACCTGTATTAGTTGACAATAAATCATAATGCTATCTACAAGCTTTGAAGTTCTAATCACTCAATGTCTCTCAAATCTTTACTCATGTATGTTATGTAAAATCCCTCTGTGTTGGTTAAATGGTTTGTACCAGCCACTGTCCTTTCCACACAGATCAGACCACTGTAGCTCTGATGGGGGGGGGG
>JADLZN010009608.1:0-101941 GCA_018155175.1 Sinocyclocheilus anophthalmus | reverse complement strand
TAAAGCTGGTTTGATACGCCAATGGTCCACAGCATTAAACAGGTGTAAACACTATGTAAATAATATGCGATCCTATTTGTGAAAACATGACTTGTCACATTTAGCTTAAAAAGGAAAATAACCAACTAATTTACAATTTTAGGAAAAAAACATATGCACAATACTTCACAGAACATCTTCAATATGTCTGATATCAACATGTTGTGAAAGATATAATGTAAAGCACTTCCAAAGCTCTCCAAATAAGTTAGAATTTTGCTCAAAATTGCTTTTTCCTTGTTTCTTTTTTTGCATTTGTCAACAGTGCACTTTCAAAATGAGAGATGTATCTGTTCACAAAATCAGGGAACCATCCCTCAATATTCGATCACACACAGTCACAGGAGACGCATTTGAAATGCATGTTACTGCCAGGTGCAAACAGCAGTGCATCTTGTGCAACTTGTGATCAGATCACCTGAGACAGATGTTACTGTAAGTGGAAACAGGGCCAAAGCAGCATCTCCGAGCAGAATAATGAAAGTGATTCCCTGGTGATTTTACCAAGTAGGACAAGTTCTTGGACCAACACCTTTGTTAGTCCTGCAACAACATTCCTGCAAGCCAATCATATTTTAGGGATCGGGAAGGTTTAGAGCTTTGAATAACCTTCTTATCAATAATTTCTATTTATTATTCCTCTCAGATTATACACTCTAAAACATGCTGGGTGATGGTTTCAAAACAGAAAATTTTAGCATGCGTAATGATATGGCCAAACCCAACTGTGCTATGGCTTTTAAAGTTAAAAATGTTGAATTTTATAAAATCGAGTGTCCACTAAATTTTACGCCAAGTTTCGGTATGAAAACAACCCTAGTACACTATTGTGGTTTTGACCAAGAAATGTTGCATCAGATCCAACAAAATGCAGTGACCCCAGGAACATCCTTCTTTGCAAAAATAACAGTGATAATGGCTGGAAATGGCGCAGAACAAGTTGAGGGGGATGCGCATATGCATGTGGAGATACAAGATACCTCACATCAGGTATGCACTGATGGCAAATGTATTGATGTTTGGGTATTCATGCAGTCAACAGATACCTGAGTATACATCGCAAAATAGTATGTATGCTTTATAGAAAGAAAATAGCATAGCATAGTCAGAAGAAGCAAGTGTATAGTTATTAGATATGAGTATAGTTCAAGTGCTTCCCTGGAGGTAGTCATATTGGCAATTAGTACTCAGATTCCAAACATTATGCACTTGTAATTAGAATTAGGCCTATATGAATTACAAAATGATCTCATCAGATTTCAGTTACGTTTTATAGATTACATGAATACATCTTCACCAATGGCAGAGGAGGTAAAAGGGTATTCCTAAGTTCATTCACACTAATTTTTATTTTTTTCTTTCTTCCTTTCTTAAATTTTCCTTTCTAAAATCCAACTATCTGTTCATAGATTGGAAGTCTTCCAATATTCATCAATCACAAACCCCCTGCAGTCATTCATGAACCCATTGGCTTGGGGGAAACACTGCAATGTAATGTTTATTACACTTCATGATGTTGATAACAAAGGATGGAATATATTTTAGGTCAGAAGTAATCAAAAAGTAGCCAGACTACATTGCCTAATATGTGTAATCCAGATTATGTCGCTAACTACAATTTTCATCATGTAATTTCTAATCAGTAACAGACTACAATTTGTAAGAAATCTACCCAGCACTGCATACCTCATATCTAAACATACTACTGTAAGGGAAACAGGTCAATTTAGCTCAAAGGGAATCATTTAAGATTTTAAAGGGAACCCCACCATTAATATGTAAGGGAATTAGGACAGAGTCACTGTTTTACGGCTGATCACTGAGACGGCCAGCGATTCAGTGAACTAGCCGTATGACATCAATTCTGCAATGTATATTTATATCCAAAATATAGTGAAACACTATTAATTAGCACAGTAACAAAATCGGCAGCTTAAGACATTAACTTGTAAGCACAAAAAAACATGACACTTCACTTTTCAATACAAATTTAAGGACCGTATATGCGATAAATCTTGCATAGAATCAGCTATAAGATACTTAATCAGCCAACCATTCCCACGCATTCACCAAAAGTTGCAGAGTAAAAAAGGCTTAAAACTGCGAATAGATGCGAAAGTGATGGCAGTAAAAAATTAATTAGTTTAACGTTTGATTCGAAATGAACACTGTGAGAATCCCAAGCTTTTAAAGCAATAGGCAATTGCAGAGATGACTGAACAACATCAAGGCACTAATTAACCCTAGCATGAGTTTCTCAATGAGGTTTAAAATTATATAAATGCCACCAGTTGCAGTTAGAATATGGGTATTGCGTTCCTGTGATGCTGGGTTCCCGTGCTTGTCTGGTTGCCGAAGGGGGTTCATGAGGTGCTGATTGGATGGAGGTTCAGTATGGGAAGCCAGTGGTGGGCGTGGCTTGGGACCAAGCTCTGGAGCTGAGCTGGTTGCCTGCAGTTGATAGTTTTAGACAGAGCAATTTTTCGGAGAATGGCGGCGTTAGGCAAATTAACATCCAAACAAATCACGGCAACTCTCTTCAACTGGTAAAAAAAAAATGTATTACAATAGACTAACTCATTGTACCATGAATTAAGGCACTGATGTACTAATGTGTTGACCGAGACTATGGTTTATAATGGTATGGTAGTTTCTCACTAATGGTTATTGGAGGACTGTCTGGTCTATGTACGCAGAGCATGCGTAACAGCTCAACTAGAAATGTGTAAAGAGAGCTCTATCTGCATTTGAAGTGAAAAGCTAAGACACGCAACGACATGGCAACTAAAAGCTAGACCAAACAAGCTAAAAAGTAGACACAAAAAGTGAGCAGGACCCAAAAAAAAAGCAAAAAGGCAAGATAAGCCTAAGTGTGTGAGTGGTTTGTTCTTCAGTATTTAAAACCGCGGTTAATAACACCAACCCGAATGGTGAGTATTAAGACCACATTAGATAAGGCGTTGAGCACGGGGTTTTGTATATTCCCAGCCCCATTCATAAATCAACTGTGGCATATATTCAATTATCACATGCATCACGCGTTTTGCACGCTCTGATATAGCATTTATGAGTATAATTTTGGACATGGTTTCTTTAACAAGAATATGATACATTTGACAACGTAGTGATTAGAATAAACGTTTCAAGCATGACGATTCAAACACACACACACTAAACATGAATATGAACCCTTAAGCTATTAAATAGTTATTCAAAATACATTCACAATAAATGATTTAGACCTGATAAGTCACATGTAGGTGGCATTAATAATAGGGAGATTATATATATATATATATAGCAATGGTTAGTTGCTTGAGTCCTTTTAGTGTCATTTATGTGCATGGAAAGGAAGTTTCTGTGCCATTCTGTGAATGTAAGGATACGTTCTGTGAAGACCAGAGAGATTAAAATGTCTGTAAGGAATTTTAGTCTGTCCTTTGTCTCCTAGGTGGGGGGAAAAGTCAATCCGAGGAGCTTGTGATCACTATCACATGTTTCAATTTGATGGTCACGCTATGCATCTCTTTTGACCATTTTTCTTGATAACTTGCCCCCAAAATTGACCATCTCCTTGGAATTGTCAATAAGTGTTCTTTTGTGTTATGTTGAAAACTGTTCTGTGAAGAGTGGTTTAGGCTTGCTTCAGACTGGCTAATGCTCGGGTCTGATTTATGACATCCTGTTGTCTTGGGCCTATGTGGAATTTTTGTGACTCCTCGTGCCTCAATCAGTTTTACCAAATCTTAGATTGTCTGATTCGGTCTGATATCCGACATACACTGAACAAAAATTTAAAGAGCAACACTTCTGTTGTTGCCCCCATTTGTCATAAGTTGAACTCAAAGATCTAAGACTTTTTCTATGTAAACAAAAGGCCTTTTTCTCTCAAATATTGTTCACAAATCTAAATCTGTGTTAGTGAGCACTTCTCATTGCCGAGTTAATCCAATCACCTCACAGGTGTGGCATATCAAAGATGCTGATTAGACAGTTACGACGACGAACTGCAGTCAGGTCGAGACCCCGATGAGGACGACGAGCATGCAGATGAGCTTCCTGAGACGGTTTCTGACAGTTTGTTCAGAAATTCTTTGGTTATGCAAACCGAATGTTGCAGCAGCTATCCGGGTGGCTGGTCTCAGACGATCTTGGAGGTGAAGATGCTGAATGTGGAGGTCCTGGGCTGGTGTGGTTTCACGTGGTATGTGGTTGTGAGGCCGGTTTGGATGTACTGCCAAATTCTCTGAAACTCTTTTGGAGATGGCTTATGGTAGAGAAAAGAACATTCAATTCACGGGCAACAGCTCTGTGGACATTCATGCAGTCAGCATGCTAATTGCACACTCCCTCAAAACTTGCGACATCTGTGGCATTGTGATAAAACTGCACATTTTAGAGTGGCCTTTATTGTGGCCAGCCTAAGGCACACCTGTGCAATAATTATGCTGTCTAATCAGCATCTTGATAATGCCACACCTGTGAGGTGGATGGATTATCGCGGCAAAGGAGAAGTGCTCACTAACAAAGATTTAGACAGATTTGTGAACAATATTTGAGAGAAATAGACCTTTTGTATACATAGAAAAATTCTTAGATCTTTGAGTTCAGATCATGAAAAATGGGGGCAAAAACAAAAAGTGTTGCGTTTATAATTTTGTTCAGGTATATCTCACTATCCAATCACTGCCTGCAAAAGAGGTCACCATGGACCTGGCGGCACCGTTTCCATGCAACTCTGAGAACTAAGTTGAAATCAAATTCCTGATTCATTATTCATAGGAGTGATAATGTGCTTCATTAAATATGCTTCACACTGCACTATGTGAGTGGATTTGATTTTGTATGTGCTAATGGTAGCTGTAAGGCCTAGACCCAACATCAACAATATCATCATTATACGCGTTATCCAAAACAATCGACAGAAGAAAGCAACATAGCACAAAGCAGATCTCGAAACATCTCGAAATGCAGTTTGCTGATTGTGTAACCAGCAGGATAGCTGAGAGAGGAGTTCAGTTCAGGGAGATAAACAATCCTCGGGAGGGCCAGAGATATAATGGTGGTGAAGATTGATGACGGTTATTGTCTTTGTTGTCTTTTTTGCAGCGGTAAGGGGGAGAGCATGCAATGTGAGTTAGAAGGTAGAATCTGAATCCCGTAGACGTCTCAGATTGTGTGCGGCGCACGTCTGAGATCAGATCTGCTGTAGACAAACTATGTATTTCATGCAACTCTTGATTTAGCAGTGCGAAATGATGCGAATGGTTCTAATATTTTGAGAGCGAGGACTTTGATATGCTGAAACTTGAGAGAGAGATAGAAAGGAATTAAAAAGAGCGGAACGTACTATAGACACGAAAGTCAGCAGACGAGATAGATGATTCTTTTCTCCTCCGTAGTCTCTCCCGTCATTGGATGCTAGGCGGCCGCAGCTTGATGCTATCGATGCTAGTTCAGTGATCTCGGTCACGCTTACACACGAGCCGGGATCGCGCTTATCAGAAAGTGGAGGGGGGTTTCTTGGGGGAAGATCTGGCGTTGGATGATGATCAGGACCTGTCACCCTCCTCGGAAACAGATCCAGTTGTATGTGTGAGAATGTCTTAGGATTAGAGGGGCTTTCTTTGACGCTCTAAGCGGGTCGTTGTATCGTCAGCAATCGATTAAGCATGCAAAAATCATGTGACTGGCATCGTTGTTACAGCGGGGAAGAGCATTTTTTTTCTTTTCCTATATTTTCACCAGTATAGACTGTTTAGAATTCATCTGCCAGACATCTCTGGTGGCTATTTATGGGCCTCGGCAGAGCTGTGGCTGTCTTTAATCACCGGCTGTTATATTGACCTGATTTACAGGACAAACACTTCATCTCGTGGACCGGAGATTGACCACAAAAACACCACATGAAGGCGAGTCTCCGAGCCCGGAGTCGGTTCAGGTGTGGTGACTTACACCGAGACCACACCATGGAACAGCAAATGTTGATTGTGACTTCTTTACCTAAAGAGACAAAACCGACAATTTTTCCTCCCTTCCAGAGTCCGACTTCTCTCCAGACTCTGTAATGACGTTAATGAGGAGACTCCAGGGCTGATAAGGTCACTCAAAGCGCAGGTTCAAACGTACCGAGTCGGCATGCGTCCCTGCACCTCCTGTGACTCAGGCGAGAATTAAAACACTTTCAAGCCAGGCCCAATTTGTGAGTTTAGCCTGTCACTTTTTTCCTCACTTGATTTATTGTGCCCTATTAAAGCCGAGCCACTGCTGATGTGTGGGTGAGTAGGTTGTATTAGAGACAGTGAGACTGTGCCTTGAGTCGGTCTGTCCCTCCACGGGAGAGGTGGGACGTCGGAGACAAACACGCCAGATGGCCAAACTGGTGCAGCTCAAACCGAATAAAGTGGGGGAGTATTTATATCTTGCCTGTAAAGATGAGGATGGCAAAATACCTGGCTTGTTTCTATCTCATGCTGGACAGATTGGGAAATGTTTGAGGGACTTTCTCTATATCAAACATAGAAACAGGGGCACAGAGGCTAGGCTTTACAGGAACAAAGGTTGTTTTTTTTATATAACAGTGAAACGTTCAGTATCAAAGGGGGCACAGCAAGACACAGGCCTCTTTTTGACCAGCAAGACTGACAGATCTCTTTAGCGTAATGACCGTTTGTTCTGTCTTTTCTGTTTTATGTATTTTCTTACATGGCAAGGAAACCCTTTGGGTCCAATTTGCATGCAAGTCTACTGAGAAGACAGGAAGCAGACCCAGGAGGGCCACAAACACAAGAGCGGATAGGGGGAAATGGGGCAAATTGTGCGACACCCTCCGTTTCCTTGTCACGCCGATGGCATTTATTATTCAGGACATGACAGACAGGAGACCTTAAGCTAAAGAGTTGCCTTAGTCATCATTCTTCTCCCCTTTCCATTTCAAGACAAGTCACTCTGAGGGTAACGGATGAATCAAGGATATCCGAGAGTTCCATTGCAGCGTATGTCTGGGGGAAAGGGAGGAGCCGGCACACAAACAAGTCTTCCACATCAAGGACAGTCATGTCCAGCTTTACACATGGCCATAAAATGTAACATAATCACTACAGACAGAACACATCTTGTATCGGACGCCGGTATGATATCAAGGGCGGAGAACAGCTAATCAGGGGCTCTGTTTTCCCATTGAGGTGTAAACTAGCCATGTTTCGCAGAAACCAGAGCGGCATTGATCCAATTTGTTTGGGGTGTGTACATCTTGCCCTCTAACACGAACAATTGACTGGCTATTGATTCTCAGATGCTGAAACAAATTAAATTAAATCTGTTTTATGGCTCCCTATTTAAACCATTTCCACTTGAGGTCCAATATATGTGACTAATACGTATAAGCAACAAACAGTCTTTACATTCACACACATAGCAGCTGCACGATTTCACTATAAAAACACATTTATGAGTGTATGAATCCATCCAGCCATACATACAATTGCCACTCCATTCCACAGTTTGCATATAGGACATTGGTCACAAGCTGTATATATATATATATATCTCAAGAGTTAAAAGTTGGGAGAGTTTTGCTTGAGTCCCACTTTTCCAATATGACTCAATGTGACCTGCTCAATCATTCTGAGTCACCTAGAAACAGATTGTGAGGGCGATTCCTGTGCCAGAAAGCATTGTAGTGTGAGCGTTCCACACACTTCAAACTATGATATTTCTCTAAAAGGACAGGTTATTGCATATACTCTAGATTTGTCTTTGAGGAATTGTGCCTGTATTGATTGATCTTTGAATTGATTTGTATGAGTCAAAGTACATTCAGGTTTTATGCACACTGGATTAAGTAGCGAAAGAGTAAGTTTAAACTAATGCAAGTGTAGTCAGTTTCTAACCTTATATAGTTTAGTGTATGTCATGCCAAACTGTTACCTGACCTAACAAGTAATTAAATCTTTAATGAAAATATACCATATATATTGTGTAGAAAACAGGATGCAGAATGAATTTCGATTATAAGAAATTGTTTTAATCAGTTATTTTTTTTTTAGTTTTTGAAGGTTTTTCTGCTTCTGGTATAGACTTGGTTCTTGAACAGTGATATTCTCCGTATAACGAAAGTAGATCCAGTAGGATTTAAGTGGTATTAGTTCTGGAGTAGGTAACAAGAGTAGCCAAAATTGGTCCTATTTAGCCAAGCCCCCTGGTAAGACAAATGACAGAACACAAACTGTATACTAATATGAAAAATCGTTGCCATAAAGAATTGAAGTTAAGTTAAAAAAGTGATAAATGTAAATGCACTGACTAAAGCTGGCATTCTTTGAAAGCTGAGACTTCAATAAAAAAACAAAAAAACTTTTTTTGCTAAATGTCACGTTTCTCCATAAACGGCTGAAAATGATAGAGTATATCACACTTGCAATCTAGCTCCCCATGCGAGTTTATAAATGGTCACTCAAACTAAATTTCCCAACAGAATAAAATCACGCTCAAATAGCCAGGAAGCTGGTATATCGAGTCATTTTCTGCAAGAATGTGTGTATGTTTATGCAACCAACCCTACTGAGAGCTGGGAATTTGGAGCTCTGGTTGCTAACAAAAAGCACCAGGCTGGCACATTGGACACTGCCAACTGAACAATCAGCGATCAGTTTCCAGGCTGGCACTTTCCTCTCTCCATCTCTCCTAGTGTCTGCAGCATGCCAGCTGCTTTGCTAAATAAGCAGTGCAGAGGAACACACACACTCGGTTCCACGCTTTCTACCTGAGCCCAAAAGAGGATGCATGGGTATTGAGCTCTGTAATGGTGAGTGGAAGAATGTGGGAATCAGCATCCAAATGCCTCACAATGTGAACAAATACACAGAGTATAAAAAGCATTGTCACACATATTTATTATTTGGTGTTCATTTGTTTGTATATACAGTCAATGGAAGCATCCAATCCATTAATGAGCAAAAATGTATTTTGTCTACAAATATGTGCACACAGGCAGATTTCGGTTTAAGCTACATTCGAAAAACCTCAAGTCTCGATAGACTGAGCAGCCATCGATGTGGCTCCACACACAGTGGCGTGAGCAGATGGCAAAACAGATGATCCGCTCCCGTTTGCCCCTCCACCGTCCATATTTATTTTACACTGACTGGCTCCGGTTTCCCTCCACCGACATACACTCTGACTGCACCAGCAAAGCCACACCACTTACCGCAACCTCTGATTAGAAGACAAAAGAAGTGTGAAGAAGAGAGAGTGTGAAAAGTAAGTCAAGGGAGACAACTGCAACAACAACTGCAACATTCACAAATAAAAAAATAAAATAAAAATCCTGGCTCGCCCAATGGCCAGCCATCAAAGTTCTTAAATAACTTAATATTGATCAAAGCAAGCAGCAAATCCATGAGTTGTTCTGAGCTACTGATCATGAGTAAAGTTTGGGTCGATGGCGTCCAGCTTGATTTATACAGCTTCCTGGAGTGCCGATAAATGAGTGGACTGATTGGCCGGTGGAAGGAGGAGGAAGAGGAGGAGGAGGTATGACTTGACAGTTTCTCCTGTTGAGCTATGCAGTACTTCCTAGGGAAGGAACGCTTTCGGGCTCAGGACAAATCTCAGCAAGACATTCAATTTAGGCTTGGGAATTCACCAAAGCTATATGAGGGCAGGCATCTGAAAAATTGGTCTTCATTCAGAAGAACTTAAGGTAAACCCTGCTTTTTGTGTACTCCAGGCGGAAAGAGAAACATCAATGGTCACAGACTGATTCAAGAGTCTCGCACGCTGGACCTTAGTTTAAGTTGTACCTCAGTTACGTTAACCATGTATAAGGATTTCAGAGTGTCTTCACTTTTGTTTCGTTTTGAAGCAAAGTTAATGTCAGCACCTATTTTTTCAGACAATGCATCTACCATCTAAACAGAAACCACCCCCATACTGGCTTTTATGAGGATGTCTCTTAATATTCAGATCCTGGCTTGAGAGGACCTGGCAGCGTTCCTCCACACTGACTGAAATTGCGGTTGATCATCGGAAGTGACATGGCGGGTGTCCCTCAAGGCCTTTGGCTGAATTAACTCAACTCCTATTTTTTGGTTTAGATCTCTCCAGCGATGCAATCAATGGGTTAAGTCAGGTGTCGGCTCTGGCTGGTAGAAAATGGGACAATTCAAACACGAAACAGTCAAGAGTTGTGTGCAGGAACTCTTCGTTACTTTAGCTGTGTGCCTCTGATTAATGCTAGGGTAATTGTCTTGTTGGGAAAGGTAAACCTTTGAGCCCGGTTTGAGGTCGTAACTGAGTAACAGTTGCTTAAGGAGCAAGGTTTTTGTCCAGGATATCCCTGGACTTGGCCGCATTCATCTTTCCCTCGAACCAGTCGTCCTGTCCCTGCAGCTGAAAAAAAAAAACCACAGCATGATGCTGCCACCACCATGCTTCACATTTGGGACTGTATTGGACAGGTGATGATTAGTGCCTGGTTTTCTCCACACATACGCCTTAGAATTAAGGCCAGAAAGTTCTATCTTGATCTCATCAGACCAGATAATCTTATTTTCACCATCTTGGAGTCCTTCAGGTGTTTTGTAGCAAACTCAATGAGGGCTTTCATGTGTCTTGCACTGAGGAGAGGCTTCCGTCGGGCCACTCTGCCATAAAGCCCCAACTGGTGGAGGGCTGCAGTGATGGTTGAGGGCTGCAGTGATGGACTTTCTACAACTTTCTCCCATCTCCCAACTGCATCTCTGGAGCGTCAAGCACTGTGATCTTTGGGTTCTTCTTTACCTCACTCACCAAGGCTCTTCTCCCCCGATAGCTCAGTTTGCCGGACGGCCAGCTCTAGGAAGGGTCTGGTCGTCCCAAACGTCTTCCATTTTAAGGATTATGGAGGCCACTGTGCTCTTAGGAACCCTAAGTGCAGCAGAAATTTATTTGTAACCTTGGCCAGACCTGTGCCTCGCCACAATTCTGTCTCTGAGCTCTTCAGGCAGTTCCTTTGACCTCATGATTCTCATTTGCTCTGACATGCACTGTGAGCTGTAAGGTCTTATATAGACAGGTGTGTGGCTTTCCTAATCAAGTCAAATCAGTATAATCAAACACAGCTGGACTCAAAATGAAGGTGTAGAACCATCTCAAGGATGATCAGCAGAAATGGACAGCACCTGAGTTAAATATATGAGTGTCACAGCAAAGGGTCGAATACTTAGGACCATGGGATATTTCAGTTTTTCTTTTTTAATAAATCTGCAAAAATGTCACCAATTCTGTGTTTTTCTGTCAATATGGGGTGCTGTGTATGTACATTAATGAGGGAAAAAAAATTTACTTAAATGATTGTAGCAAATGGCTGAAATATAACAAAGAGAGAAAAATATAAGGGGGTCTGAATACTCTCCGTACACACTGTATAGGACAACTGGGGGAAAAATGGACTTGGTGTATAAATAAACTCAACTGTAACAGTTTCACTGCAAAATTTCATGTTAATAATGTGTAGAATTAAAATAACGAATAGAGAAGGAATCAATTACATATGCCTTATCTGAACTAGTATCATATCAGTTATTCTTAAGTGGTTGTTGACATCTACCATAAATGGACTTACCAAAAAAAAACAACAAACAACAACAAAACAGTTACCACTCTAAATGTCTTGCAATATCGTGGGCAAAGGTTCTGCACGATCTCTCTTGTTCAATATTCTCTGGGTTGAATCTGAGCTCAAATTGATATGGCACTATTGAGCGCCATCAGGGGTCATATGATGCGATTTCAATTTCTCCTTACTCTTTTGAGTGTTACAAGCTCTTGGAGCATAAATAAGATCTGTAAAGTTGCAAAGACTAAAGTCTCAAATCCAAAGAGAGTATTCTTTATAAAAGTAAGAGTCAACCACGGCTGACCTAAAACGGCTCGTTTAACACGCCCCCACATATCTACGTCCACTGTGGGAAGATTTGCATGAACGCCCGCTCCCAATGTTAACTTTATACTCGCTGTATGTAGTATTGTTGCTGCCGCCATGTCTAGACGCCGTGTGTTTCGTTGTGAAAGCGAAGCTACTTTGTTTGGTCTTCCAAATGAGTACGATATCCACTTCGTCATGCCTAGATCTTATCTGTACTGGTCGCTGAGGAAATACATCAAACTTCGCGCTGTGAATCGCCGGATCAGCTTTCACCGTGGACGAAAGCGGAGTCCAGCCCGGGGTCGTCACATGGTGGTTGCCGCAAGCCCGCTGGCCGCATCTCCTTCGTCGAATCCTCCAGCCACGCCGTTCTCAAGCCCACCGGCCGTTCCAGATCACTCTAGCCTTCCGGCCTCTGCTCACTCAAGCCAGCCGTGTGTTTCGTTGTGAAAGCGAAACTACTTTGTTTGGCTTTCAAAAGATGGACACGACTAGAAATCAGTGGTTCAGTGGTTAAGTTGTATTTACAACGACTGTTCCAGAACACTTCGACCCAAATATTCGGATGTGTGCAGCATATTTTATGGAGGATTGTTTACTGATCCTGGTAGAGTAGACTTACAATGCCGGCTGTTCTGACTCACGAACTGTAAGTACGTTTTTTATATTTAAAAGATTTGCCACTGACGATTCAAACGCAAGTTTGAGCAGTGTAGAGTAGCACTTATAGTTTGTCATTTCTCCGATCACAAAATGCAGACATGGTTTTATGTTTACACGGCGCAATGCAACGCAACACGTAAAAAGACAGTATAAGGCATTATAATCCGTAATTATGTCACCATTAGGATATGCAACAAAAGCCTAGTTTATAATGGGTTTTAATGTGTTTGTTTTGTGTCGCTCCGGCTGGACAGGGCATCACAACATGGTAGGGGCGTAACATTTCCGTCACACGACGCTTGAGGTATTCGGCCAATCACAATGCTTTGGATAGCTGGCCAATCAGAGCACACGTCGCTTTTCAGACGATGAGCTTTGTAACAATCGACGCGTTAGAATGATAGGGGCATAGAGGAGAAACAATAATGTACAGTCTGTGGAAAATAATGTGTTTTTTAAACTTAAACCGCATAAACACATCACATTACACCAAATACACAAAATAATATCCTTTTTAGCAGCATCATATGACCATCTTTAACTAAACTTGCTGCTTTGGCAAGGGGTGTGGCAGTACTGAAACACTGTCTAAGCCAATAACAACGCACTGGGATAGCTAACCAATCACATCACATTTTGTTTTTCGGAAGGCGGGCGTTCATCAAACCCAGAACTAATCGAGCCATTTGTGCCAGACTGGGGAGAGAGGTGTTTTAATAATGTAAATTATGTAAAAAATAATGCGTTTTTCGAACCATCAAGCATGAGAGCATGTTCTAGTACAACCCCAAAACAAAACCAAGACTTTGTAAAATAGCATAATAGGACCCCTTTAATTTAACATTTGAAAGATAACTGTTATTTTTAGTAACAAAGGGACTTGTTAATCGAGGAAAACGCATGTCGAGTCGTTCCTGTTGAGCCGCATCAAAAGAAGGTATGGTACATAGTTACAATGACTGTGATTACAAGCACTTCTTAAATTATACACCAAAGGACTTCTTCAGCCCCAATCCATAAGTTTCAAATATCCTCCTGATCACAAGTTGAGCTCCAATAAGAGAGTTACCACGAAAGCCTGGGTTATGTAACGTTACATAACAGACAGGCGGTATGAGTAATATTTCATAACACTAGAGACCCTGACACTATGGCATCATCTCTCTTTTGCTCTTTTCTCTCACTTCATCTCTCCTCTAATGTTGAAATCAATGGTGTTATTTTGCGGAAAGTCCCCTTGACAGCCATCGATGGCTCGGTATCAACCGGAGCGTGTCGTTGCAGAGTGGCCGTGTGTTTTTTCCTCTGCCTCTCTCTGTCTAGCGCTAGACCAGACACTTTGCTCTTCCAAATTTTGATATCAAAGAGACATCAAATTCACCCCCCACCCTCGGCTCCACTCGCCCTGATTTCTTTTTTCCCTCTGTCCCCTTGAGTGCTAACAGGGTCAGGCTAGGGTCACGGCACAGATGCACGCCATCCACCAACAGGCCATGGCACGCAACCAATCAAAGACAACAGACGGCAAAACCACCATCAGGATGCTTTTCTGAAGATAATGGATTTTTTTATTGCTGCAGATTAATGAATATCAACAACAGGCTCTTTGTTAGATAAGACATTATGAATATAAAAGCTACAAACTGTAGATACATAAACAGAAACAAAGAGCAGCAAACACAATATTCCGACCACACTACTGAAACACTATTCTCTTTACATTTTTTTTCACCCATGATACCCCAATGAACATGAAAGGAAAGTATAAACATGTTAAAATGGGAAACAATCAAAATGAATTATCTAATATTAAGTTGTGTTATTAGCCAATCTAAAATGTTCTTGGGGTTCAAAAGTCAAACCACTACAAATTATATTATCAGCATAACAACAAGTGAAAAGAAATTAAAAGAGAGCATGAATTGACATAAATAACAAGACAGCTGACCTTTTATACAAAGGGATTCACATGGTCAGTGTCAATAATTTAATTATTTCATTAGAAATGATTCATTTGAAATGATTCATCTTATTTTTTTATATCTTAATATCATTTTTGATCCTAAAATTTTTTTTCAGAATCCTAAAACTTCACATTAATTTGCAGATTTGCATTAGATTTTTGAATCCTACTTTTTTTTTACAGATTAAAAAAAAAAAACATTAACACTTCAACTTCAGGATATAAACACTCTATTTGTAATGTGAACAGTATTAATTAATTAATTATTGTATAATTACTACTACAAAATATACTCCAATCTACAAACCAAGCATAATGTATATAAAACCGACATAATTAATTAATTCATTTTGCAAATAGCCCTTTAGTAAATTAAGTATCTTCGATGTTAATTAAGAAATACACAGTGCCTTTAAACATATCTGTCCATAAAACCTAAACTGTTCAAATCTGCAGCACACAGAATGCATACTATTCTAAGATAGACACATCCACAACCATACGCATTAAAGGGACCCAAAACTGAACATTTTCATCATTTACTCATCATTTAATCACCCTCGTGTTGTTCCAAACCTGTATGACTTACTTTGTTCTGTGGAACATAAAATAATATATTTTGAGAAAAGTCTCAAAGTAACATCTTTTGGGTTCCACAGAAAATGGAAAGTAAAGGTGAAGACATAAAGGTGAGTACAATGATGACAGAATTATCGTTTTGGGGTGAACTATCCCTTTAATATGTATAGATACCTATTAAACTCGCTTCAGGAGAACAGCCTTATGAAAACCACAAACACGCACTTATTTTCATTACAACCTGCTTACCACTAAACACCTACACACAAACAAATGTTACACCTTCCAGATCCAGGTGCATCGAGGACCAAATGCAGACAGCGGAGCATATCTAAACCACAGACACTCCCTCTGTACAAAAATGTGGAGAGATGCCACAATAACCCACAAAAATCTCATCCAGAATTATTCCAAGAGGAAACAGAGAGTCAAACCTCATGACACACACAGCCAGAGCCAGAGCATTTGGCTTTTGTGCATTTCAACAATAACGTCTCTGATTTAATGCCTCGATGCACCAAGCAAACCCCTGGATGAGATGTGCACTTTACCACATGCGTCCACAAGCTCGCTCGCTGTTCGTTAACGCTTCCCAGGATATATCACCCGAGTGTTCGCAACAAGAAGACCCAGCGTGCCTTTTCACCTAGTGCTAACTGTACAAGTCAACTGTGGCACACATACAGGCCTGAGATCTGTGGCCATTGTCTCTGATTCCCCTGAGCTAGCGGACGACCGGATGGATGGACAGTTGTGGGGGTTCCCGGATGAAAGGATGATGGACAGAGGAAGTTAGGGGCATACTGGGAATGGCGCGTAAGGCAGAAACAGGGAAAGAGAGCGACCCCCACAATTCCAAGCACAGGTTCGCCCTCCTGCATGTTCAAGCACGCATGGTGACATACACACACACACACACTCACGACATGCACACGCAGAATCACTTACGGACAAAACCTACTGTGCAATCTAACACAATATTTGCAGCACAAGCATTAGACAAGAAAAGTGAAGGAATGAGGAAACAATAATGATCCGTTTTCAACACACATCTCACACATGCTTTGATTCTGTCCTCCGCCGATCCCTGAATGCTCATCCTCGATATCAGCCTCGCAAAATATGAAACAGGACAATCCAGAGTGAACTACTGGTTTTCAAGAAGATTAAATTGCAGGAGACAGAAATAGATAAAAAAGAAAGGAAAAATAATTACCTTTTGAAGGTGATTTCAAAAAGTGAACAAGAAATAGTAGGAACAGAGACTAAAAGTTGAAAGATAGGGATGGATAGAAAGAGATGGTGACTGAGGAGAAAAAGAAGAACTAGAGGGTTAAAACAGAAAAACAAGAGTACCAGTCTGGTCGTTCCTCCTTCTTTTCCCGCGGTTTCGTTGATCCCACGTTTGGTTCTTTCTCTCATTGCTCCGGGTCCTTCCTCCTCTCCGCTATCCCAGTCACTTCTCTCCTCTTAGCGTTTCCTCCCAAACCACGTTTTTCCTCCTACCCATCCCATTTCCTACTGTTCATTCAGCACTCTGAACTGCTTTCACATTATGAATGTGAGAATTTGTGGGATAGAGCTGGAAAATTATTCAACGCAAAAAAAAAAGGAGAAAAAAATTATGAATGTAAGTGAAGTGCAAAGGAGAGCGGATGGTGATCAGGCACCGAGACAAGTAGGAAAAGGAGCTGCTGAAGGGGCCTGGTTTTTTTAGGGAGGCACGCAGAGGGGTGGGGGGACCATTAAAAAGGCTGCGCGTGTTTCTCCGTCCAGGAGGGAGGAACACGGATGGAGCTGCCAGGCTGCGAGGATGAGAAGAGAAGCACTGCAGCCGGCGGAGAGAGAGGAAAAGAGAGCGAGATCGTAAGGGCGCATGTGTGCGCAAGCGACCGCATGAGGAAGTGGGAGGGGAGAGAATGACAGAGAGGGAACGACAGATAGAAAAGAGAGGCTAAGGGGTTCACGGGAGGGAGGGAAGAAGGAGGAGTGAGCCGTAGCCGAGAGTTCAGAGGAGGGGGCCGGAATACATTTTCTTGTCCTCCGCTCTCGTCTCCCGGCGTTCGATTTTCTTTCATTTGCTCCTTTGAGAGTTGAGAGAGTGCTTGTTTTTTTTTTTCTTCCCAATCTCACCTTCTTCATTCCAGGGGATAAAAAGAGGATATTCCAGCCTGCGCTTTCCCATTCCGCTCTCTGTCTCGCTGTCTTCCAGGTCATTTTCTCCACATGCACTTGAACTCCAAATCCTGTCTGCCGGCCCCTCCCCCCGACCTCGGTGACTCGCTCTCCTTCGCTCCTTCTGATGGAGGCTTGAAATAGTGCTCGCAGGCTGTAAGTGAGAGTGAGAGGGAGGGGAGGACGAGGGGGACAAAAAGGGAGAGAGACGTGGGGGGAAGGGGAGAAGGTTTACACGAACAGACTCTGTGCAGAGAGTGTGTGCTGGTGTGTCAGATGGAGAGAAAACGAGAGGAAGAAATCCCGTGCACTTGCATGTGTTCAGTGACTTTGATTCTCAGAAATTACAGTGAGCAGCACAAAACATTAATTCTTGGAACCAGTTTTGAACAGGGGCATCTATTGTCTTCGAGGGGCCACCAGTGGCAGTCCTGGCACACTTGAAACCCTAGGCGAGATAAGATAGTATGAGCAAAAGGAAACACTTTTTAATAACTTAGTAACTCTCTACATAAGTGCAAGTATTTTCTAAATAAATGGTAAATGAACTTGTTCATAATGCATTTTCATTGTATGGAATTTTTTTTATATATAATAGTTCCACTGGACAAAGTTATGAGAGCAACATGAGAGTAGATGATTACGATTGGTCAAATTAAAGCAACGATAACTTGATTTATAAAAAACTTTAAACGTTAATTAAAAACTTTATCAAAACCTTACTAAAACTAAAATTTTGTCAATTTTAAATTTTGTTACTGAATAAGGAAACTGAAATAAAATATATACAAAAATACATTTTTAATTTCAGCTAAATTGCCAAAGATAATCCTATGTCTCACTTTCTGGAGTTAAACTGAAAGTAGTCTAAAATAACTAAAATAATGAAAGTAAAATTGTAATAGACAGTATTAAAATATATACAAAATTACAAAAACCGTTCAGGACTGAGGGCACACAATAAAGCTACTAAGAAATATAACAAATACAAATAAGTTTTTTATTTATATTTTTTTGTTTGTAAAAATATTAATCAAACCTATAATAATATAGCCTATCAATGTCTATTTGGATTGACCACATTTAGACATGTTAATGAGTGGTTTTGTCATGGCATTGTAGACAACCAGTTTTTACCTACAATAAACATGCAACTTAATCATTATTAAATATTAGATTTGTCTTTCTTTCTTCCTTCCTTCCTTTATTGTTGCACTCAAAAAAGCCAATTGATTCAAATAACCTGGTGAGGCTAAAATACATCTGGCTTACTGAAGTAATATAAAATCAACAGAGATATGTTTTGGTTGTTGCAACTATATTTAAGCTTTTAAGTTTTTTTGGCATTTCAAATGTTAACATTTTGCTTAAAATAGCCTACAGACCAGTAATAAAATGTGATTTTACAATGTAGGCAGACTAACCACAAAATGGTAGTGAAACCAAAAGTGTCACTGTAGAATCCACCTATGAAATATCAAATTCATTCAAAATCCCATTTTGCGTATTGAAGTATAAAACACATTTTCACTTCATTATCTATAGGCCTACTAGTATAATGGGCTAGACATTATTTGAATAATAACCTGTCCAAAAGAGACGAATTATTGTTTCCTTCCACCTTTGCTGAGAACGAGACTGTAGGCTAACATAAAAGTAAAACAATGAAAATGCTTGAACTTGAACATAAGCTTATTTACCTGTAGAATATCAAGCCCAAGGCATTTTTAAAAAGTATCGATCGAGTTATCGGTATCTAACTTGACAGTGACCGTCAATTAGATATTAAATCAATTTAAGACAATTCCAAAACCATCGGGTGTTAATTACAGTTATTATACAGGCTACAAAAAAGACATTAATTCCTAGTGACTTACATTTTAAATAACATACTGTAGTTGTTCCACAATGATACAGTGACTCCATAAAGACCGTATCCAAAATAGTAGCTATACTAGGCTAACTTACTCTATTCCTGCCATGTTAACATAAGATACGACAGAAATAAAATGAGTAGGCTATGTAGTGCACTATTCACAAAGTCCCAAAGTAGGCTACAGCAGACATGAAGTCGAAGGTAATCGCAAATGAGCTGATAGCCTATTCAAAACAGCGCGATTTCTTTTATACAACAGTTCAAAAACAAGAGCACAACAAGACTAACTTACATTTAAGACACGATATTTCCAGGTCGTCTAGCTTTGCCAACCAAAATAGTTTCAGAGTCTCTGAGGCACAGACGACGGTTATAGTTTCTGAATCGGTTCCTGAACAAATCTATTGAGTAAATGATTCAAGATTCATTCGTTCCTGACTGAATCTGTACGAATCTGTTGAGAAAATGATTCAATGACTCACTCGTCAAAGCAGTTTTCGTTCTTGAATGAATCATTTTTAGAACGAATCGTTTGAATGAATGATTGAATGACTCTCTCATAAAGACAGAACTTGTCGCCACCTAAAGTTAACGAAAGACTCTGCACCACTAAAGCACAGATTGACAGTCTGTCTGTAACGTGCAAACACAGACAAGCATGTGAAACAAACTGTCCCAATGTTCATTAAAGGAACATTAATGAACATTCTTGTCTGACTAGCCAATTAGCTTAGTAACCATTACAATATCAAGCCAATTATGTTTTTAACAATGTAAATAAATACCATTTAAGGTCTCATATTTATAAAGGCCACAGTGAGCCCTCATTTAAGTCCAAAGCAACCTAATATTTAAGCCAGGGAGGATGTTACTGAGATAACAACCCTGCTGCAACACCACTGTGCCCTTCAGCAAGACACTTAACCTCAAGCTGCTCCAGGGGAATCGTCGTCCCTTTTTTTGCATTATTTTTTTCTTTTTGCCATACGTCCCCCGTACATCTCTCCCCGTCACATTCGTACATACCAAAAAACCCACCACCGACACCCCCCCCCCCCCCTCCTTCGTCCCACTATAAACCACACAGCAACAAGATCTTTCATGCTATGTCTGTCTTCCCCCTTCTGTTGTTGTGCTTAAACCCCTCTTTTTTTATTGCTCACCCCCACGGCCCCTACCCAGCTATTACGCACCACTGACAGCACATCAGATAGCCCAATTAGCCTCACCCCCCCCCCCCCCCCCCCCCCAGCCCCCCCACCCCCCCCCCCCCCCCCCCACCAAGCTTTCTTTCCCCCAGCCAATTTTCCGCCACCCGTAAGCACCCCCCCCTTTTAGGTGACATGGCTCCAGCACCCCCATTAGGCACTCCACGCAAAGCGCAAGAGCAGCAAGATTATGTAATCATGCGAAAGGGTGCTGAGGTAATTGCTGTTCTCATACTTAACTGCTTATAATACCACCTTTATAGGTTACCTACGGTATTTAACTAGTCGTTCTAAATTCTCGTAATGGGTTCCTGTCCGTGTCTATCTATATGCTTTTTTTTTTTCAACATGATCAAATCAAAAAAATCTTGCTGATCAAACCTGTTTGTACAATCAATCTGTTGCATCCCTTCTGCCTCTTTGACCTGAATTATCAACGTCAGCGTTGACCCGTGACTACTGTTTCTGTTGTATTGTTTTTCTCGCAATCTTTAGCACAGGAAAAAAACATTTACTGGATTTATTCAGCTTAGGTTTACTTGATTATCCATATTTTTTAATATAAGCATCACATTTTGGGAAATGTTTATTTGTACATCACTCAATCATGTTTGCATTGCATTATATGTTTTGAATGAAAACTAGAGCTTTGATCATAAACCTAGTTAAAATATAATCTTACTAAGATCTATTAGTGGGAGATATGGTGACAATGGATATTTATATGCATTTATGTAAACAGTCTGCTATACAGTTATAAAGATCTCATTTAATTACATTACAAGCTATCAGAATTGAATCTTACTTTTTAGTAACAACACACTGAGCAGAAGGTTTTGCCTGGGCAAGCACCATTCAGATTTTCTTCAGATCCAAGAAGAAAACAGCGCTTAAAGGGATAGTTCCCTCAAAATGAAAATTCTGTCATCATTTCTCCAAACCTGCCAACCTCAAACTCTGTTATGATACTTTTTCTATGCGAACTAACCTCCACCACATATTTTGAACCGTCAGTAAACTTGGGCACATGTCCCAAAAAATTGACATATTGTCATCTTTTTTATCACAATTTGTGGTTTAACAAAAATAAGAAATATTTTACAGTAAAGATTGACAGGAATTTTCAACTATGGCCCCCCCCCCACCGAGTGAAACTATTCTTGCGTGTCTAGCAAGAGCCCTCACAACAGGGCGGCTCGTGGCTTATTGCCGGTGAGGATCAAAAACCAATCTTTAGTTATGTTCATTTTGCATAAACCCACTCCAGCCTAATATGAGCCTACACAATTTCTCGAACTAGCTGTCTATATGGGTTTTCTAGGTCCTGCCCTATTCAAAACTCTTTGCGCTGTGTTCTCCACCAGATAGTGCAGCCACGGGGCACACAGGACATCACCTTGGTGTGTAACGCTTCATTTTCATTTCACAACCGACTGTACATCTATCCTTTTGTTGCCTTGATGCGCATTTTAAGCTCCCGCATTCTATTCCCGCTGGTCTCCAACAAATCAGTCACCCCGTGACACGTAATCTACAGGAACCCACAACCAGGGTGAGCTGACCCAACCACAATAGAAAGACCCTGGTCCAGACAGACTGCCTCTGCTAGTGTCTGAAATTATACTCAGAAATCCAGCCACACTGATCTGATGCCAAAATCAAAATGAAACAATATTAGAAATCGTATCCTCTAACTACAGTATGGCATACATTTTTATTGTATGTATGTCTATCATGGTGCAGGATTGATATCAGGGTCGGTGGTGTGCGCACGTGCAGGTGGAGTAAGCCAATTTTCAGCCGTTGCGGTTCGATGGGGCTCAAAGTAAATACCCCCCCAGGAAGGCAAAATTAATTGGCTCAATCTGTTTCCCTTTATTAGTCAAACTTATTACTCCATACAACATATTATTAAAGCAATTACATTTGAGATTGCTGAGCTGTATAATTTATGTCTGAATGAATTTACACCAAAACAACAATTAGAAATCTTTTACTAATAATAAATATGTATATGAATGTATATGTATATGAATATTGTTCCCTTTAAGGTCCCTTTTAACTAATGAAATGCTCGAAGTATAACCAAAAAGATTAAATGCACACTCAAAGTACAACCAAGGGCAGTCAAGCATTGATGCATGTTGCTTTTTTTCCTTTTCTGCTGACTTTGCAGACCCACAAACAGATGTTAGACACTTTCTCTAAAGCGCTGCTGCCATCTTATGCCACCATCTTTGCATGGTGCTTTGGTAAACTAGAACTTCATTCTGATTAAGCTATTATTCATTTAAAAAAGTCAATAAATAAAGGTCATAAAATCATAAGAAGCAGATCAGATGTAATTGTAAAATATTTTTTTTATTTTGAAATATATAATCTGGTTAGCAATATGAACAGTGTATAATGTGAGCCGTTTAATACAGCATCAATGGAATAACTTCCCCCAAAATGAAAATTTGCTGAAAATGTACTCACCCTCAGGCCATCGAAGATGTAGATGAGTTTGTTTCTGAACAGATTTGGAGAAATGTAACATTACATTACTTGCTGCATTGAATCAGTACAGCAACTGATATAAACATCATATAACCACATATAATCAACACGACTCCAGTCCATCAGTTAACATCTTGTGAAGCAAAATGCTATGCGTTTGTATTAAACAAATCCATCATTTAGACATATTAACTTCAAACAAGTCCTCTATCTATGTTATTGTTTTCTCCAGTGAAAAGCTTGTCTCACCTGAATCAGGAGAGAAATATGCACAGATCAAGTTACTAGTGACAACAGTCTGAAACAAATATGTTCCAAAAAAATATGTCAGTGGACTTTGATGTGAGAGGACAACAGGGGATACACTTTTTCACTGGAGGAAGCGTTATTATAGATTATGGACTGAAGCAACAGTTTAAAGTTATTTCTTATAAACCTGAACTGATGGACTGGAGTCGTGTGGATTATTGTGATGTTTTTATCAGCTGTTTGGACTCTCATTCTGACGGCACCCATTCACTGCAGAGGATCCATTGGTGAGCAAGTGATGTAATGCTAAATTTCTCCAAATCGTCGAGTCATCTACACGATGGATGGCCTGAGGGTGAGTATATTTTAAGCAAAGTTTCATTTTGGGGTATACACAAACCAGAAAATATCTTGTTTACACATTTAGGAACCAGCATCGGATGCATCCTCACAATGAAATGATGAGGCCAACATCTCAGAGTTTATCAGACCCGATTTCAGCATAATTGACAGGAAGCACCAAAAAATCCTGTAGAATTACAAAAAGGGTAAGGAAGGGTCATCACTATTAGCATTCCAATCAAACAACTTCAGTGACTGAGCACTGGCAACTATGCTAGGAAGAAAAGAGGGACAAGGATTAGTCATAGGTCACAGAATGACAAAAGAATTTAGAACAGAATTTAGTTCTTGCCTTGAGAGAAATTAATCAGACAGCAGAAAGGCCAGAGTATTAACCAGGACAGCATTTGTGGCAGAAAAAGTCTTCAGCATCAATTTGCTAAGAGTTCTGAAAAAACAAAACGAATGAAAACGTTAGCAATTTAATCTCAACATTCCATGTTATTTTCGATGATATTTTACTTTATGGTTTTGTAACTACTCATTTTGGAATGAAATATTTCAGAACTTTTAAATTGAAAAGTTCTTACTCAGTGGAAGCGCTGATCCTTTCCTCCAGACCATCAATCATTTTTACATATTTGTCGAAGACCATTTGTGTGACACTATTAAAGGTTCTTTACAATCATGAAGAAAACAGTAATTGGTATTTAGTTATTAATTACCAGTATAATTGTTAATAAGTACTAATAATAATAATAATAATACATTATTAAAATAAGACATTTATAATGTCTAAAGTAAGTATGTTGCATATAGGCATTTTTTTAAAGCAGATATGTCACTGTGCAGATATATGTGCATCTGTCCTTTTTTTTATTTCAAGACTCTTTACTTACTTTTGTGCTTCATTAAGCTTCTTTTGAGTTAGCTGTCCACTGTCAGTTAACTCTTTCATGAAAATGCTCTTCACTTCATCCCAGTGCCTATTAAACGTGAGGTAAAACTTTCATTAGTTTGATGATTTAACTAATCATCAGTTAAATGCTCACAGGTGTTGTAACATTCTCAATGACTGCACATTTAAAAACAAAGAATAAAAAAAACTTAACTTGCTGCAGTGTCATAATATTACAAATTAAAATGTCAAATTTAAAATTAAACATTCAGGACTGGGCCTGTTGAGCAGGAAATTATTTGTTACACTTTACCTTGCTGATTGTTCAAGTCCATCATTATTAATATTTCTGTTGATCTCAATGAGAATTCTGTCCCAGATGTCAAAGCATGTTGCTTTAATTTTGCTGTTGTGAACATCAACAGAGAAAGTGGCTGGGATCAGTTTTATATTTCAACAAATTCTTCAGCAAATTAATTTTGCATCTCAGTGGAAGAAGGTGCATGATTAAAGAAATAGTTCATCCAAAAATTAACATTTGCTGAAAATACATTGAACTTTAGGCCAGCCAGGATGTAGATGAGTTTGTTTTTTTATCAGAATAGATTTGGAGAAATTTAGCATTGCATCACTTGCTCATCAATGGATCCTCTGCAGTGAATGTGTCCCTCGAATCAGATCTTTTTCTTTTCAAAAGACGTTAGTTTGATGGACTGGAGTATGTTGTGGATTTTTGTTTTGTTTTTATCAGCTGTTTGAACTCTCATTCTGACGGCACCCATTCACTGCTGAGGATCTACTGGTGAGCAAGTGATGCACTGCTAAATTTCTCAAAATCTGTTCCGATGAAAAACAAACTCATCTACATCTTGGATGGCCTGAGAGTGAGTACATTTTCAGCAAATTTTCATTTAAGCATACACGCACAAAAAAACATCAGGGCTTTACTTATTATACCGTAAATGTGGCAGTGGGTCCTCATATTCCACATTTGATGTCATTTGGTTTTTCTTGTTTATGGAGACATGCAAAATTTCATTACTAATAATATTCCATATTTCATAAAGCGCACCCCTGGAAGACAACAGAAAAGGAAATTATTGCATTAATGATCAAATGATAATGATGAATCACCACATATTCTTTAGTTTAGCTACATTGTCATTGCACAGGTGTAGTATGCTCAAATGTTTTTGGATTATGGCATCTATAACATATTTATAGTGGCCAGACTGATTTAACAGGCTAGTGTGAGATTAAATGTGTTCTTACTTCAAATTGGACAAGATGTCCTCGCCTACTAATTCAGTGAGAGTGTCTTCAGTGTCAATAAAAAAATCATTAACTTCAGACATCCCAAGGCCATTTTCAGACAATCTTTCATAAATTGGAAAAGGGTATACTGTCGCCATCTTCATAATGGCCCTGTGAAACAAAGAGCAGAGTCAATGAACATACATCTATGCATCTATAAAGGATGTTCAAACAGACTATTAAACTGGAATGCAATACATTCATAAGGCACAGCTTATGCTTTATACCCACACAATAAGCATAACAGCATTATGAATGATTAATGGATTTTAATCCATGCATATTTACTTGAATTATGCCTTGGGGTATGTGGTCTCAGTTATTAGTCATACAAAGTTATTAATTCATTTATTATTAATTCATTTATTATGCACTGCGTGCACTGAATGAAAAGTACTGTCATACTAACCAGTTAGATTGATTGAATCTCTCATCTCCAAAAATCCCATTACCCCATCGATCATATTCTAGGGCAGCATTGTCAAAAAAGTCACCAAAACGCTCATCTGCCCAACTAGATAAGGAAAAGGAGTTTAGTTCTGTCATTGTTATTACAAGATAGCAAACATGCCATTGCTTTGATATGGTTCTTGGTTCAACAGTGATGTTATTTGTACAAAGAGCAACACTCAAACCAAACTCAACTTTGTGAAATCTTCAGAGCTTTAAAGGAATAGTTCACCCAAAAATAAACATTTTTTGAAAATGCACTCACCCTCAGGCCACCCAAGGTGTAAATTAATTTGTTTCTTCATCAGAACAGATTTGGAGCAATTTAGCATTTCATCACTTGCTCAACAAAGGATCCTCTGCAGTGAATGGGTGCCTCCAGAATGAGAGTCCAAACAGCTGATAAAACCATCACAATCCCCATGACCATTTTGTTAAATATTTTTGACCATTTTGTCCATCAATTACTGTGAAGTGAAAAGCTGCAGGTTTAAGAATCATTAAGAAGTTTTTAACTTCAAACCTGGATAAAATGCAAGGCCTCTATCCATAATATTAAAGTCATCTCATCTGAATCAGGAGAGAAATATGCACAGATCAAGCACTGTTTACAAGAAAAAACAGTCCAAAACAGTGTCAGTGGATTTTGATGTGAGAGGACAAAAGGGGATGGACTTTTTTGCTGGAGGAGCATTATTATGATTGTATTTTAGCCTGAAGCAATGGTTTAAAGGGGTCATATGATTCTGCTAAAAATAACATTATTTTGTGTATTTGGTGTAATGAAATGTGTTTATGCGGTTTAAAGTTCAAAAACACATTATTTTCCACATACTGTACATTGTTTCTCCTCTATGCCCCGCCTTTCTGAAACGCATCGATTTTTACAAAGCTCATCGGTCTGAAAAAGCGAGGTGTGCTGTGATTGGCCAGCTATCCAACACGTTGTGATTGGCCGAATACCTCAAGCGTGATACGGAAATGTTACGCCCCTCACCATACTGTGATGCTGTCCTGGAGCGACGAGACAGAAACATTAAAAGCCATTATAAACGAGTCATTTGTAGCATCCAGTGGGGACATAATTACTGATTATATGACTTATACTGTCTTTTTACACGTTTTGCGTTGCATTGCATCGCGCCGCGTAAACATAAAACTCTGTCTGCATTTGTGATCGGAGAAATGACAAACAACAAGTGCTACTCTACTGCCCAAAACTCGTGTTTGAATCATCAGTGGCAAATCCTTTAAATTAAAACGTACTTACAATCTGTGAGTCAGGACTGCCGGCATTGTAGTCTACTCTCCAGGATCAGTAAACAGTCCTCCATAAAAAATGTGCTGCACACATCTGAATATTGGGTTGAACTGTTCTGGAACAGTGTTGTAAAAACAACTTAAGCCCTGATTTCTAGTCGTGTCCTCTTTTGGTAGACCAAACAAAGCAGTTTTGCTTTCACAACGAAAAACACAGCGCCTAGCATTAGACGAAAACACGGCGGCCTAGCGTGAGCTGAGAGTGGAGTGAGCAGAGGCGGCGTGGTTGAGAACGGCGCGGCCGGCGGATTCGATGAAGGAGTGGCAACCACATGTGACGACCCCGGGCTGGACTCTGCTTCGTTCACGGTGAAAGCTGATCCGGCGATTCACAGCGCGAAGTTTGATGTATTTCCTCAGCGACCAGTATGGATCAGCTCTAGGCATGACGAAGTGATATCGTCCTCTTTTGGAAAGACCAAACAAAGTAGTTTCGCTTTCACAACGACACACAGGACACAGCCGTCTTCACGACATAACGCTGCAGCGTCAACAATACTACATTGGAGAATAAAGTACAACGCCTTTCTTTCTTTGCGTGCACATTTGGGCTGCGTTATGCAAATATTCCCACATAGTGAGGTAGATCTTGTTGGGGCTTGTTAGAACGAGCCGTTTTAGGGGGGGGGGTGTGGCTGACTCTTAACTTTGATAAAGAATATCTCTTGGATTTGATACTTTATTCTTTGCAACTTTACAGATCTTTTTTTATGCACCAAAGCTTGTAACACTCCAAAGAGAAAACAAAAAAATTTAAATCGCACCATATGACCCCTTTAAATAAATGCCTTAAGATGCACAGATTTCACTACACAAGAGATTATTGTAATATGGATTAATTGTGTGATTTGTGGATTACTCTTGTGGACTTATTGTGATGTCTTTTATCTCATTCTGACGGGAACCCATTCACTGCAGAGGATCCATGGGTGAGCAAGAGATATAATGCTTCATTTCTCCAAGCTGTTCCCATGAAGAACTCAACTTCACCTTTCATTTAAATTTTAATCTAGCACTTTACTGCCAACTATGTTTGCCCAACAGTGCTTCACAAAAATTAAGGATAAAAATAAAGTACACACACAAAACTTACAAGTATAACAAACATTTATAAAAGGTTCCCAAATCAATTTTTTCCTACTTCAAAGGCCAGACTAAAAAATGTTTCTTCAACTCGGACCTAAAAACCTCTATAGACGGAGCTAGCCGAATATACAGGGGAAGACCATTCCACAATTGTGGACCTACTACTGAAAAGGCACAGTCACCTTTTGACTACTTTTTGGACCGAGGGACAGTCAACAATGACTGATTTACTGATCTAAGTGACTTAGCCAATGTATAAGACCCTAAGAGATCGCTAATATAATTTGAAGACAAGATGTGTATAGCTTTAAAAACCAATCGTTTTTTGTGCCGGTCAAAAGTCTAGCTGCGGCATTCTGCACAAGCTGCAATCGAGATAGTTGCAGTTGACAGATCCCTACATACAGTGAGTTACAGTAATCCAGTCGCAAAGTGATAAAAGCATGATCTAAATCTTTAAAACTTAGAAAAGGTTTTAGCTTAGAAATAATTCTAAGATGATAAAAACGACTTCTTACAACCGAATTAATCTGTTTATCAAAACTAAGAGATGAATCAAGTATGACGCCAAGATTTCTCACACTATCTTTCACTGTCATTTCTAAGGGGGCAAGAACATTGGCTTTCTTCTCTTTAACCTTAGAAGGACCAAATATTAAGATCTCAGACTTTTTTTCACTAAGCTGAAGAAAATTACTTGACAGCCAAACTTTCACCTCATCTAGACATTGCAACAGGGACTGTTAAGACTGCTCATTTCCAACCTTAAGCAGAAGATTTATCTGTGTGTCATCTGCATAAATGCGATGGCAGATAAACCCCAGAGGGCACATATATAAAGAAAACAACATAGGACTCAAAACAGAGCCCTGAGGAAGACCGTATTTTTAGGGAACCACAGAGGATGAAACGTTTGCCAAATTAACAAAAAATATTCTATCCTTAAGATATGAGTGAAACCATTTCAAAGCAGTTCCCCCAAACCCCACCTCACACTACAACCGTTTTAAGAGTATCGAATGATCTACAGTGTCAAATGTGGCACTAAGATCTAACATAATTAAAACTGCAGCCATCCCAGAATCAACCGCTAATAACAAATCATTTAGCACTTTTAGCAGTCTCAGTACTATGGCCAACTCTGAAATCAGTTTGGAATTTATCCAGGAAATCATTCTCCCACAAAAAAGGGGTCATTTGAGTACGAACTACCTTCTCTAAAACTTTAGATAAAAATGGAAGTTTAGAAATGGGACAGAAATTGTTCAACTCTGTAACCTCAAGGCCAGGTTTTTTAATCAAAGGAGAAACAAACTACATCTTGGATGGCCTGAGGGTGAGGACATTTTCAGCAAATGTTCATTTTTGGATGATCTATTCCTTTAATGTGTTTTTACTTGTATTACAACTGAATTGAATTTTTCTTACTTCCAGGCTTGAAGTCCTGTCTCTGGGCTAGCAATCATATGATATTTTTCCTTATCTTTCAACACTCTCAGCTCCTTCCATCTCCTGCAACCCAAACAACTCAAAACTTAGTTAATTATAATACAGAAGTTATTTTGTACATTCATCATGTCACTTTTTTTTTTATGCAAGACTACATTCTACATAAACAAGACAACATAAAAAGCGCTATATAATATAATAATGGTGACTCGACTTGACATTCAGGTAACTATTATGATCATAGTCTTACCTTACAGCAGTTAAATATTTGTCATGGAATGGCTGGCTCTCAGTGTATTCCAATAGTTTATCCCAGTAAAATGCAAGAACTCCAGATGCAGTTCTATGAAATACACAGTCCGTAAATAAGCAGGCCACACTTTAGTCATATGATTAGCAAACATACAGCTTAACAAATCAGTATTTTGTGTAAATTCAAAGATGAACATGAAAACATTAAATATGTAAAAAAAAAAATTAACAAAAAAAAAAAATCAAAAGAGAAAATAATGGTCTTAATGAATGCCCTTACCTCAATGTTATTAGAAACTCATCCTTCTCGCTCTGCCTCTCTAAGGTGGAAATTTCCATGGCCTTCTCTCTGACCAGATCCACAGCCATTTGTACTCTAAAAAATATAATTGAGAACTGAATGATGGACTTTAAAATTTAGATTTGTCATCTGAGTGATATTTGACATTTTACTCGACGTGATGTTTTTAGGAAACAGTGCCTGCATGAAAGAATCATCATAAATGCAAGAATTGTCATTGATTTTGTGTGCTTTAACACAGCAATGCATGACAAAACAGATCTTACTCGTCAAAAATTTGATTGATGTCTATCTTCCCAACTTCCGCAGTAACTTTTAGAATCTCAACCACTTGGGGCTGTGCCACCCTGTTATATATCACAACAAAGAAAACAACTTCCAGTCAACATGAAAACTAATATGCTTGATATTAACATATAAACTTCTTCATCTTAACTTTGATACACAAAAAAAAACTGATTTATAAAACATTGTTTACAGTACCTTACTATAAAATAGCAGCTAGACTGTAAGATTTGTTTTTATCAAATATATTATTTCATTATTTGAAAGGGAAAGAAACAATGTGTTAAACATGAGGTCAATACACTTTGGACAGAAGGTGAGCGAGGAACCCCAAGGGATCGCTGTAGATTGGTGGAGCTCCTGGAAGGTAGCGTGACTCCACATATCTGCATTAAACAAAACCAATGAACAATGTTTTAGTTATCTATTATTTCAAAAAGATCCTGAGAAGATTATCTGCACGGAGGTGGTGGATTTGAACTGTTTAATGGATGCATCTTTACACCATTTTAAAACAATATTTTCAGTTATCTTGCAGATTCAATTAAAACAAAAAACTTACTTCCAGAGGTCAACCACTGTCTCGTTTTTGAAGATCCCTTTATACATGCCAATTTCTCTGTAAGAAGATATATCATATATTCAAGATGTTAAACACAAATATATTCAGGAACAGACACATTCAACATACACATCAGCCCTTCATTAATACTTTTGCATGTTGATAAAATAATCATTGAAAAGTTATACAATAACATTAATTAATTGGATGAATGGTCTTCATACCGCGGAGTCCCACTGTTGCGGGGGAATGTGTTTATCAGTTGAACCAAACCGTCTCCGCAAAGCAAACCCAGTCTGTGAAAAATGCTGTTAAACACACAGAAGGAAAAAAAATATGTTGATGATTGGGATGATTTGAAATTGCTCAGAAGAAAAAAAAAAGAGTTCCTTAAATCGAAGTAGATTGTGTTCAGCTTTATTATTCATTATATAAATATTTGTTTTAATTTCAGTATATGTGACCCTGGACCACAAAACCAGTCTTAAGTCTCTGGGGTATATTTGTAGCAATAGCTAAAAATACATTGTATGGGTCAAAATGATTGATTTTTCTTTTATGCCCAAAATCATTAGGATATTAAGTCAAGATCATGTTCCATGAAGATATTTTGTAAATTTCGTACCATGAATATATCAAAACTTAATTTTTGATTAGCAATATGCATTGCTAAGAACTTCATTTGGACAACTTTAAAGGTGATTTTCTCAATATTTTTGCACCCTCAGATTCTAGATATTCAAATAGTTGCATCTCGGCCAAATATTGTCCTATCCAAACAACGCTCATTTATTCAGCTTTCAGATAATGTATAAATCTCAATTTCGGGGGAAAAAATGTGTGTTATTTGTGGTCCAGGGTCACATATGCTTATAAAGTGCAACCGGTCTTTTGTATTCAGTGGATGAAGTACTCACTGCAGTGCCACAATGAACTGATCGTGTCCTTCAGCTCTTTGCTCAGCACTGATCCTCTCGATCATCTCCTTCACAGAAATCCACAAGTCTTGCATATCAGTGCTGTACACCACAGAAAACAATGATAGTGAATTTACACTCCTCATTCCAAGGAAAGTCACAGAAATATGGCCCAATGTACAGTGTTAACTTTTTTCCACAGGTGTTTTAACTGTATTTTGAATTAACCATTGCATTGTGTTTTGTTTTTAGGGTTAAAGGAAATGTCCATAAACAAGCTGGTAATTTTCTGCTAGAACATTATCCGTTTTTCTAATTTTTTTACACAGTGCATGGTCTATGTTAACTTTACATCATACAGCTCTGGTTTTACCCTGTTTTATTGATCTTATTTTTTTCCACAACCACTTCTGCTGCCCCTTTTAAATTGTCCAAGTATTTCAAAAATGCTTCGGCTCCAAATGTGAAGAGTTTGTCTGCCATTTCATAATCTTCATCTTTTAGGCCGACGCTGTCCACACCTGCATATAAAAAACGAAATCAGCTAAAATATAAGTGACAGTGTAATATTACAATTATTTGATCAAGTCCAACCGCAGTACATATTTTAATATCACATTTATATTTACATAACCATTGTAAGATTAGAATTATCAATTGTTCAAGAGAGCTGCCATGTCTATTAATTATCACATCACAATGAATTTAGTTTACTTGTATACATAAGAAAACAAGCATTATCTTACCTTTAAAGAGCAGAACAGCTAAGATTAAGACAGCTAGTGACTGATTCATATTGTTGTTTCTTCCTCAGAACAAAAAACTAAATAACAGAAAGAGATCACAACATATTCACTGTGGACTTAAACATCAGGAGTAAAAAGCTGGACTCAACTTTATCTCTATTGATATGAACTTTCATTTATGTGCACACGCCTACTGAACTTACATTGCAGTCTGTCTGCTCTTACCTCTCATGGGAAGTGTTTCAAAGTAAACTCTAAAGGTCACAATAGTAGTGTAGACCGTACATATTTAATTGCTTCTTTTCAATTCCAAGTTTTTGGTCAATATGTTAATATGTTAAAATAAGACTATTTTCCTTAAAACACAAAAGCAAAAGAAAGGTTACCACATAAAACTTTAAGGTACTGTAACTAGTTAATTCACATGAACAGTTCAGAGTAGTGCATGCATGTACATGCCAAACTGGGGGGAAAAAAGACAATATATGAGATTTTGACAATGTCAGATTACAGGGACTGATAAATGTTTTGTACAAGAAATGCAATCTGTCAAAATTAAATTGAATCTAGGCCATGAGTTTAATGCTCTTTGAAAATAATGTAGATCAGTGTGAAAGTCCAAGGTGTGCTTTTGTCTAGGTCAATATTTCTTCAGTCAACATCAGTTTTTAGGGTCAGTAACTCACTAGAACATAAAAAATGTTGAAAATCAGGAGCTGCACAGAGTAAAATTTTAGTCTCAAGTATGTCAAAATTCTTGGAATGGTGTAATTTTCCTACACTTAAGAATAAGTGTGATTAATAAAGATAAAAGTGCTACAACTAGGTCTCAGCTCCTAAGTGATTTAAAGGGATAGCTCACCCAAAAATGAATATTCTGTCATTAATTACTCACCCTCATGTCGTTCCAAACCTGTAAGACCTTCGTTCATCTTGGGAACACAAATTAAGATATTTTTGATGAAATCCAATAGCTTTCTGTCCCTCCATAGACAGCAATGCAACTGAAATGTTCAAGGCCCAGAAAGGTAGTAAGAACATTGTTAAAATAGTCCATGTGACAACAATGGTTCAACCGTAATTTTATGAAGCTACGAGGATACTTTTTGTGCAAAAAGAAAACAAAAATAACGACTTTATTCAACAATTCTTTTCTTTTTTGCTGCACCTGTGTAAGTCGTTGACACTCATTCACGACAGTACTACGATGGACTGTTTTCATGATGTCCTTACTACCTTTCTGGGCTTTGAACCTGTCAGTTGTGTAGCTTTCTATGCAGGTTCAGAAAGCTCTCAGATTCCATCAGATATTTCTTCATGTGGGAGTCTTCCACGAAAATAAACAAAGGTCAGGTTTGGAATGAGACGAGGGTGAGTAATTAATGACTGACTTTTCATTTTTGGGTGATCTATCCTCTTTTAAGAGGGTCGTGGTGTAGTACCGTGTTCTCCTTCAACCTAACTAGAGGGATAGTTATGATAGACCGTATGGATAGTATTGAAACCAAGACTACAGCACCACTCTCCAATTGTAAACAAGTGCTTTAGCGCCTCATAATTGGGTTAATTTGGATACACATCATCGTAATTGACTAAACAAGTGAAATTCCCCTTGTGATATATTAACTTTGACTGCATGCTTTACACCGCAAACTTGCATTATTAAGATATAGTGAGGGTTATCAACAATAATTTATTATATGCGTTGTTCTAGTGAACAGACACTTTTTAGGAATTCAAGTTTCTTATCATCGGGGGGGGGGGGAGTGCCAAGATGAGTTGCCCCTTTTGACATTTAGTCGAAAATTCCATGTATGGGCAACACAAACGCACTTCTCCTACTTTCCTAAGTGCTTAGAACATTCTACCTCTCCGTATACCCAATGCTTCGGGTTCTGTTAAACTTCGACCTCGCTATCCAAACATAAGTTTTGCTAACGAGCGCAACGTGCCTTATAATCCTGTGGCACCTAGTAGTACTACAGTGCAGTGTTTCCCTCTTTGGTTATAAGGGGTGGGGAAAATGCATTATATATAATGTCACAGTTTTCTGCATAACGGGACTGGCACATACCCCCTTATATTTAGCCACATTGTGTATGGTTGTTTGCCAACGACGTATGTAGTTTCTTCTATTAAAAGCGCGTCTATGCTAGATAGCCCTACTGTACTACGAATGGTATAACGATTTAGACTACGCACCGAGGACCCCAGGACTCCTTCTACAGGGTTTGTTTTCTGTTCGTCTGCACAAGTAATAAAAGTATAACTTGTCTCCGCTATGATGCTTCGTCCCTCTTTACATGTTAATATAATATACTGACTACGTGCCTTACCGCCCATCGTGTATAATCCTTGGCCTAGATTGTTGTTTTTCTTATTCAAATATGTTTGAACATAAAATCGGAGGCCAGCTGTATGCACAAAAACCAGCTCAGCATCCAGCTCGCGCGTCAAAGCCTATATAAGGCAATGTAACACGTAGAACCACCTACACCACATACTGTGGCGAACTTCCCACCAACCAAGCTTTGACTTCAACTGAGTCACAAACATACATCAACAGCACCCTCTGATACCGCCTCCACCGAAACTAAAGTCGCAAACCCGCACGCCACACCCGTCGCTGACTGCGTCACCTGCACAAATAGAGTGGAATTTGTTTTACTCAATGTTCACCAATGCAATTATCCTAGTACTCTTTCAGAGGCAGGTATGCAATAACAGTTAATACATTGCTGGTATAATCCTGTTTATTGCCAGCAGTCACAATCTTGGCATTGCCTTCAAATATTAAAGAGTTGAGTCCAGCAGCAGGTTCCAGACATCATTAAACATGAGGTTTGTGTGATGCATCGACTTCTTGAAGGCTCTGAGGAACAATAAATATTGTGAATCTTACTGATTGCACTTGATAATATGAACTTGCAATATAAACTGGTATTTATCATCAATCTTTTATTTACACAAAAAGTGACATTCAATACGGTTTCGGTTCAAATGCAGATATGGTAAGAAAATTATAATCTTACAAAACAGTTGGATCGATCTTTTTCCATGGAACGTTGGGGGTCCACAAGCGAAGATGCAATTAGACTGCGTCCAGGGGTGGTCTGCGTGTCGTCGGGGGGGATCCGTTAAGTTCTTGAACAAAGTTTCTTTATAATTGAAAAACAAAAAGAGAGCCAGTCAAATATGAACTTTAAAAAGATGCTGAACTCATTAAACCAAAAACGGCAATTAAGAACAAACATGTCTTTAAATATTTACATTTTCAGCTTTAGAGCCATATATTAACAAATAAATCCTTGTCCTTAAAATGAAACTGGACCTTTCCTTACTTTGGTGCTTCTTCAAGCTGCTTTCGAGTAAATGCATTACTTTTTAATAACTCATTAATGATGATGTTCCTCGTATCATTCCATTTTCTGGAAAAAAAATAACATTTCCGATTGATTGTTTGATTGCTCTCCTCATAAATGAACAAAAATCATACACAAGAACATGCTAAATTTCAGCCAACAAAGTGTCTCAGAACCAGGCAGTTCAGCAGATTTCCAACCTCACCACACTGGATAGTGGATATATAAAAAATACAAAAGGACATGTCTTACCTCTGTGTTTGCTGAAATTCAGTCTCATCAAAATAGACGAAATTTGCAAATCTGAGAAAAGAGCTCCACAAATCTAGGAACACTCTCCTAATTACTCTATAGCAAACAAACAATGATTTTTAAAGAGGAATAGATTATATATGCATTATATCAAGAGAGCAAAGCACTAGGCCTTCTAATCTGGACAAATATATCAACAACATACAAACATATTCTGTTTTACTGGTTCAAAATGATTTTCATGAAGGCATTTTATTACATTGTCTTACCGCAAAGGCAGTAATAGTTGGTTATCTTTGCTATTGGTTTTCTCCTCTTCAATTTCTAGAGTAAGTAAATACAAAATACCACGAATGCAACTCTCCAAAAAGGTTTGTCTGCAAGACAGAAAAAAAAGTCTTAATATATTAATATTTACATAGTAAACAAATACGAGCCTCACACAGATGTTTTATGTTTCTTACCTGTTAGAGGTTATATCGTTCCCTTCAAGAATAAGAGTTATGTGGTTAACTTTGTGAAGAAACCTGTTGACCTCAGTAATCCCAAATCCAACTTCAGACAGCTTTTCATAAACAGGAAGAGAGTAAACAACCGAACTTTTGACAACAGCCCTGTGAAACATACAAAAGAAAATGGATGGATCTTTTTCGTTTTAAACCTTTAAATCATTAACATTGCTTTAGGTATTAAGTTCTGTCCGATGTTTATTAAATATATCTCCATGTTTGTGTAATTCATCTGAAACAAGCTTTTGAAACACGAACTGCATGAACATGAAATGTCAGATATGTGGTTACATATTCGTTTACCATAAATAATGACACGAAACAAAGTTTCAAATGAGATTTACCAGTTGGACTGATTGAATCTGTCCAAACCAAGAGCTGCATTTCCACGATTATAATATTCCTGGGCCGCGGCCTCAAAGAATTTACCAAAATGAAGTTCAGTCCAACTAGAAAAGAACAATGAAATGATAGATGAATGATACAATGCAGAGTGAAACCTCCAAAATAAAATAAAAACCCAACAGAATTCAACTCAACAGTTATTTACACTCTAAAAAATGCTGGGTTGTTTCATCCCAACTTTGGGTCAAATATGGATTAACCCAGCCATTGGGTTACATTTTTTAATTACATTTTTAACCCAAAAGTTGGGTTAGTCCATATTTGACCCAAAGTTGGGTTGAAACAACCCAGCATTTTTTAGAGTGCAGATTTAGGATCTAACATACTAACAGTGGATCATTATGGTTCAAGTGACTCTAATGTTAATTAGGAAATCACTTTAGTAGCCTGAAAAAAAATTAGAATATCCCTGGGATTAATTATGTATTGATTTAAATGACATTTGTAATATTCCACATTCTGAGTATCTTTCTTCCTTACTTCAAAAAACTGCGCCTTGTATCCGGGTCTAAAAGCACATGATACTTTACACTTAGGTTTTTCAACTCGGTTAGCTCTGCCCATTGCCTGTAACAGACAAAACTCAAGAATTTTCTTCAATGCTCATTTTACTTCATATTCTTATATATTTGTGCATCGCTGTACTCTTACTTCATTGAATCCAAGTATTCTGCATGGAACGATGGGCTTTCAGTGTGTTCCAAAACTTTATCCCAGTAAAAAACAATCAGTCCAGATGCAGTTCTAGGAAACAGAAAAAGAAAAAAAGTTATATAAAGATGTCTTTTAAACAGATTAAATACAATGTTGAAGTTAACAAAGGTTTTTACCTTAATGATATAAGGAAATCATTCTTTTCTTTTTGTCTTTCCAAAATGGAAATTTCAAAGGCTTTCTGTCTGATCTGATCCATAACCATCTGCCCGCTTTGGACAAGACAACGCATGGTTAAAACGACATGCAATGCAATTTAGCCAAACACTTTAAATGTGGAGGACAATAATTCAGTTTAGTTGCTTTGAGCTCTTACTCCTCATGAAGTTGGTTGAAATCTGTTTTTCCAATCTCCATAACAGTATCCACCCCAGCTTCAAGCATGTTCACCAGCTGGGACTTCACCACCCTGTTTGATGCCAGAAATACACAGTCACCTTTTAATACACTGCACTTTAACAAGTACAATTACTTTGTAAAATGTATATAGATACATGCTAATCATTACAAAATCTGATCATACAGATAAATTAAATACAGCATTAAACAAATCCAAATGAAGGTAGAGTGAGGTCATACGCCTTAGCCAGAAGGTGACTGAAGAACTGCATGGGTTTACTGTAGACTGGAGGAGCTCCTGGAAGATAGTATAACTCCACTTCTCTAATAAACAAGTCACATGAATAAATCAAGTTATGAGGGGCGCATACTAGCATGGATGGTGGATTTGTAAGGCCATTATATTCAGTGCACAAACACATCTTTGACCAGAACTTTGGCAAAGCAACACTAGAGTTGTCTACTCTCAGTGAACACATGCTTACTTCCAGATTTCTGCCATTGTCTGGTTTTTCAAGGTCTCACGGTAAATCTTCATATACCTGTAGAAGAAAAGCACATTCATGGGTAATACATCACTCATGGGTTTCAGAGAACTGGTCAGAGGTAAACGAGATCCGTTAAATGTCTTGACCAGGGGTCACCAAACTTGGTCCTGAAGGGCCGATGTCCTGCAGAGTTTAGCTCCAACCCTAATCAAACACACCTGAACAAGCTAATCAAGGTCTTGCTACTGTAGGTATACTTGAAACTTCCAGGCAGGTGTGTTGAGGCAAGTAGGAGATCAACTCTGCAGGACACAGGCCCTCCAGTACCGAGTCTGGTGACCCCTGGTTTCGACTGCCTTGTGTAAGATAGTAAAGCTCTTACGGAAAGAAAAACTTGCCAAAGACTTGCTGGATCATTGCCCCAAATGTACCACCAGCCATTAACGTAAAAAATCTCCTGTGAATCAAAGAACAGAAGCTATAAATACATATTTTTAAATCACCAAAAAAAAAAAAAAGTCTTAAGTCTCTATTTATAAAGCACAATTAAAAACAACTACAGTTGACCAATGAGCTGTACAATGTTGTAAAAACCTTATAAAACATGTATACAAACCACAAGTCATAGGCTATATTGAAGAGATACGCTTTTAACTTTGATTTAAATATATGTAATGTTGGTGAAGTTCTAATATGGATCGGTAACGTGTTCCAAAGTTTAGGTGTGGCTATGGCAAAAGCTCGATCACCCCTAGATTTTATTTTTGACTTTGGAACAGTTAACAAACTCTGGTTGGCAGACCTAAGAGTTCTTTCCGGACGATATTCACACAACAGGTCGGAGAGGTAAGGGGGAGTGAGACCATTTAAACATTTAAAAACAAGCAAAAGCACTTTAAAATTAATTCTAAAGCATACTGGGAACCAATGTAAAGACATTAACACAGGAGTAATATGTTCGTATTTACAAAGACCGGTTAAAAGATGTGCAGCTGCATTTTGGACCATTTGTAATCTAGATATTGAAGAACTGTTTATTCCCAGATACAGGGAATTACAATAATCAATTCTAGAAGAAATAAAAGCATGAATTGCAGTTTCAAAGTGCTTAAAAGAAAGGAAGGTCTTCACTTTAGCCAATGTTCTTAATTGGAAAAACTTGATTTGACAACTAAATTTATTGCACTATTGAAAAAGACACCCAAGTTTTTTTTACACCTGATTTAACTGAAGAAGAAAAAACACCAGAATTTACATGAGAAATGTTTGGGACTTCAGAAGAGCCAAACACAATGACCTCTGTTTTACTCTCATTTAGATTAAAAAAATTCAAAGACATCCAGGCTTTGACATCGGAAAGACAGGTACAGAGGGAGTCTACACCATTTTTATGCTTCAGGGGCAAATAAAGTTGAGTATCGTCTGCATAGCAGTGATAGTACAAGTCATGCTTTTCAAAAATAGAGGCTAAAGGAAGCATATATAAAAAAAACAATAAAGGGGCCAAAATAGAGCCTTGGGGGACCCCCACAAGTCAGTGGAACAGCCCCAGTAAAATATCGTCCAATATTGATTGAGAAGCTTCTATTTTTAAGATATGACTGAAACCAACTTAATGCAGTTCCTCTGATGCCCACAACATGTTCTAGCCGAGCAAGCAAGACCTCATGGTCAACTGTATCAAATGCTGCACTTAAATCTAATAGTACCAGTACAAGAGAGTCACCTGAGTCAGTGGCCATTAAAACATAATTTAAAACTTTTACAAGTGCTGTCTCTGTAGAGTGAAACTTTCTAAAATCTGATTGGAAAACATAAAAACCCCTATTGTCATTCAAAAATCTCTGCAGCTGATGAAAAACCACTTTCTCCAAAATTTTTGATAAAAAAATAAATATTAGAGATGGGCCTAAAATTATATAAAACTATTGGATTCAAATTTGGACTTTAAATTCATTACATACAAATTTGTTCTTTATCTAATCAGTTAATAACACTAAGAATGATAACTATAACTTTATAAGGTTAAAAAAATATTCTAATCATTCTAAGAGAATTGAGAAGTTCACATCACAACTATAACAATAGCAACACAGAAGAAATATACTGGTCTAAATTACTCTTATTTTGTCTTGGAATTTAGGTTTAAAAGACAATACTCAGCAATATCTTTGATTTAACTGCACTGTCACTACTGAATGAGACCACAATTTCCACTAAATTAAGCTGGATAATGACACTAACTTTGCTGAATCAACTGAATCAACACTATGACACTATTGTCTTTTTAGAGCTTATTTAAAGCTGAAATAGTATTTGTTTCATAAATGAAGAACACTGCATTACTACTGTGAATACGTCTATATAGTCCACAGTGTAAAAAGATGAATCTCAAAATCATACAGTCACTGTTGAAAGGGGTTCAAATATGCAAAAGATGCTGAATAACCAAAGAATGTGCAGGACTTGGAAGACTTCTCTGAAGAACTGCAGGCAGTTTAAACGCTCAGGACAAAGAACTTAACAACATCACAAAACATCCAAATTACGACACGGCTTATTAAGAATTAAGCGTATATATAAACTTTTGAACCTTTGTGAATCGTGTTCTTGACATGAGCTCAGAATAAGCAATGTTATTATGATTATACAGTAATATAATCACTGTGGACAGACTTACTGTGGCAATATAGCTGAATTATCCTGGCTCTCTCTAGCACTCTCACAATTTTTCAGTGGTTTTGCCAACTCTCTTAAGGTTTTCATGTATCCTTGGATAGAAATCCTGTAAAATTACAGAAAAAGGTGATGGTCAGGCAACGGCTAAACCAACAATTCAATAGCAGTGCATAACCCATAGCTGATCATACCTTGATTTTCTAAACTGCTCATCTCTCACTAATTTCTCTGTAGCGTTTCTGACTTTTTCCAGGAAGTCTAAAAAGACTACAGTCCCAGAATTGACGATTTGTCGTCTCAAGTCATATGATTCAGCACTCTGCACACCTTCAAAGACAGAATCAAAAACAGTGTCAGAGGAACAGAATGAGTAATAGCTACCACAAAAGACAAAGCCAATTCATCCAGATATTTTCTCTAATAAAATGTTGTTTCAGTTTAAATATTGCGCCACGAAAACAATTACTATACCACAGCAGCAGAGAAATGCAGTTAAACTTAAGATGGCCAAAATCTTATTCATGTTTCTGTTTTATGCTGTAAGAGAGGAAAACAGAGGTAGCATTACGCATGGATTCAGAAAACCAAAGTCAATGCATGTTTACTTTGTACTGAATATGATTGACAACACAAGCAATAAACAATACCTTTTTGAGTCTGTGTGCATACGAAATAGCCCTCACTGTCTGACTGTTGCTTATAAGGGTCATTACATGGTCACCTGTTCACAGCAGAGTAAATGTGTGCACATTTCAACAGTGAGCGGGGCAGAAGGGCAGATGAGCAGCATGGCGGGACTAAACAAACATTTATCTGTTAATATTTGAATGTTTTGTCCATTGGTTCTTACTGATGGTGTCTATTCAGATCAACTTTCCACAGGCAAAACTGGACAAAAAAGGCAGATATTGCAGAGAGGAGTCTCTTCCTATTATTAGTAGTGTGCATGTAAATTTCAATTCTAGCATATTTAGATGAGATTAGCATGAACAAGGAGTTGCATGATCTATTTCATTATAACAGACAATAAAATGTAACTTTTCAGAATTAGTTATAAAAAATGCATCTTGCATGCCAAAGAAGAATCTTATTTAACCATTAAAATAGAAATATAAAAGCTGACGGAATGATTCTAGGCAATTAGCATATACGCTGATGGTGAATAAATAAGTGAAATGTAAATCTAATTCTCTAAATGAAGCAACTTTTTATAACTAACATCATATACATTTGATCAATAGACAATGTGTTTGAATATTTAAACCTTACAAATGCTCAGATAAAAGCCAAAAACAATTTCCAAAAAGATTTTAAGGTCAAATCAAGTTAAAGACTTTTAAAGGCCAAATGAAAGCCATTTTTTCTCTGAAATGACATGCTCTATTTAAGTATACCGTGGTCAATTTTGACTTCACACTGACTTAAAATATTTGAAACAAAAATCAAGAGTGCTCTTTGTTCAAATATTTTTGTATCTTTATTACATACAGAACATCATAAATAAAAAAAAAAGTGCGTAGAAAAATTTAACAGATTTAGAAATTCTTGTATACAACTTTATACAAAGATTCACTCTGAGTGGGATCACGTCCAGTGATGGAATCAAGCCACAGTCTTCATTTTTAATAATAAGCACACTTCAATACTGTACAAAAGCATGAGGGAAGAGGGATCCGGGAATTCTCTGGAAAAACAAACAAATGAAACAAACAACCCCTACAATCACACTGCATAAAATCAAAGCTAGTGCGGGATTATCCCCAGCATTCTTTATACTACTGTTTGTACTGTAACTTACTAGCTGTCACTGATGTACTGAGGTAGTCAACCCAAGTGGAGATGAGAGTCGGTCTAAACGTGCTGCGAGAGGAAGGGTATCAAAAGAAGACAAATGGCTATTAGCAGCACATCGGCTGTTTCCAGCTAAAGCCACCATTCATGAGTATGGTTTTGAATAATTCCTTAAATACTTGTGCACTGACGATCAGAATGGGATTCTTCACATCTTTAACACTACACAAGTGATCCTAATATGTAGAATATTACAATTGACCCCCAAAAGACTGGCCTCAAGACATAAAAGCACATAAAAACAGTGGGTTCTTAAAACCAAAATCAAAAATTGGGCTTCGGGTGAAGTCTTATGAATTACTATGAATGCAGTAAAACGGTCTGTATATGCATTCAGAGCAAAGGTACTCTAACTTAAATTAATGTGCCAGTCAAGGGTGGTAAATTTGGTTTAAAAATGTCCTATAAGTGATGCATTCATTTGCATCCATTAAATAAAAAGAAAGAAAAAAAACCACTGTGAAATATACAAATGTCAATGTTCTGGAAACACACAGGCTCCTGTTAGAAACTAGGTTGTGTGGCAAGATTGTTCATGGTTCGACTAAAAAGTACATCTGCTCTGGAGAATATGTACAGTGCTTACATTTCCACAAAAAAAGAGCAAAGATTATTAAGGTGCTGTTGAGGATGACCTATAACAGGAACTCCTCTTGATTCAGTAGCAAAAATAATCACACCCTTTCAAACTTTAGGGTATCCTCCACTATGAAAACCTCTGTACATTTATTCTGACACTAAAGGATCCTTCCAGAATAGATCTACAACATTACCAGCCACCAGTGGCAAGATTTGAAAGGCATGCTGGGACAAAGTAGTATAAGGACAGGTGAAATAGGTAAGGGTATTCGTTTAAGGTCACAATTTTTAATTGTTGAATCAAAGCAAACGGCCTCATCCAGTGCAGGACGTTACTGGGTTGTTAAATGTTGGGGTAGGAAATATAACTCGCGCGAGGTAACCAATCAAGACGTGCTGGTGGTCTAAAAAGGCCACACACCCTGCCAAACAATCTCAATATTGTGTTTCCTTCAGAATAATTCATCTCCACACCATTAAGCACCTGTAATGAGTGTCTTCCTTCATAAATAGCCACCCATACCAAAATATCCCCTCCTAAACCTCCTTTCTCCGCCCATTTGCCATTGAGTAAACATGCCGGTTTTAGTTCAGGAAGCGTCGGCAGCGCCGGGCCCCGCAGTTACAGTGCAACTTGTTGTTTGCATCTTCAATGGGGAACTTGTAGTTGTAGGTGAGCTCCTCTCCACGGTAAATCTTCTGCAGGGCAAATATAACGATGTGCTTCTGGCCCTCCACATTGATGACTCTCGAGTAACAGTTAGGGTCGCAGGAGTGATTTATAAATCGTGCCGCGTTTCCGTGCATGGTGGCGTCCACCACATCAAAACAAAAAATCAAGTCATCATGCAACATAGCAGCGATGCCCTTTGAGGAAAGAGAGGCAAGAAACAGACTGTACGTTAGGAATTCAACATCACTGCGATGCAAGAGGATAAATAGATTTTTTTAAGGGGTCCTATTATGCTTTTTCAACTTTAGTTAGTCTGTAATGTTGCTGTTTGAGCATAAAAAAGATCAGCAAAGTTACAAAGCTCAAAGTCCAATTCAAAAGGAGATATTTTAATTAACAGAAATCACTTTTCAAAGACTACAACGAATGACTCGTTTGGACTACAACGCATATTTTCCGGGGTTTGTGATGTATCACAAATACAGACGAGTGGGAGGAGACCAGGTTGAGCTGCACTAGAGAAGGCAACGAGTGTTATCACTATGTCGGAGACACGCTAGTTTCCCCAAGGCAGACGAACTTTGAGTGGTTACAATCATCCAGGTTTAAATCACGCTCAAATTGATTTGATTTTGATGCAATATTTACACTGAAGCTCGCAGGCGGCTATGGTAAGGGGCGTGACATTTCCCGTCCAGGCGCCGAGTGGAGCCAATCACAACTCACACTGGCCCAGCTAACCAATCACAAAAAAAAAAGAATCAAAAAATAACCAATATAAATCGTTTTCCGGAAAGCGGGCCTTCATTAAACCCGTAACTAATCGAGCCGTTTGTGCCAGACTGGGTAGAAAGGTATTGTAATAATGTAAATTGTGTGAAAAATAATGTGTTTTTTTTTTTGAACAACCTAGTATGAGAGCATGTTCTAGTACACCCCCAAAACAAAATCAAGACTTTGTAAAAGAGCATAAAAAGAAAAAAAGAGCATTTAAGCAAAAACTGTGCATCACACTGGGACAAATCACTTTTACCTTGCTGTCATAGTATTTCTCCCTTTTGTCAGTGAGAACTGAGCGGATGACATTGCCAGCATACTCGATCACCATCTCTCCAGCCTCAATGTTCCTCTTGCAGAAAAGTCCACGACCATGTATAGCGGATCTGTCATGGAGATAAGGAATTGCACCAATTACTTTTGCTCTTAAAAGTTATGTTCATTCCATCTTTTTTATTGGCATGGGATTTGTTGTTAAGCGATTTTACACAGTTAGTTTTTATGCTGTAATACCCTGCATCTCGGGAAGGAATTACCTGTAAACTCCCACAGCCTCTTTAGAGGTTTTCTCCAAGTGTCTGAACCTCATAGCCACTGGCAACTCCGTACTTGTGGCTCGTCTAAAGGGAAGCCAAAATAACAGGATGAGTCATAAAAAAACATTAAAATGTTAACACTAGTAATGCACTGACTTTACATACTTACAAAAAATCTATTATTTTGGTATTATAATTGATAAACATGAAATTTGTTTCATCTATCTTTTTTAAAATCATCTTTTAAATGGCACAAAAAAGGAAAGTAATAGTTCATCCAAAAATGTAAATTACTCACCCTCATGTCGTTCCAAACCCTTAAGACCTTCGTTCATCTTCGGAAAACAAATTAAGATATTTTTTTATGAAATTCGAGAGCGTTCTGAACCTGGTAAGACAGCTAGGAAACTACCACATTTAAGGCCCAGAAAGGTAGTAAGGACATAATTGTGACATCAGGGGTTCACCCTTAATTTATGAACCTACGAAAATACTTTTTGTGCGCAAAGAAAACAAAAATAATGACTTTGTTCAACAATTTCTTGTCTATCGTGTCAGACTTGTTTTCTTTGCACACAAAAAGTATTCTCGTAGCTTCATAAAATGATGATTGAAACACTGATGTCACAATTATGTCCTTACTATGTTTCTGAGCCTTGAATGTGACTGCTGCATTGCTGTCTATGGGAGGGTCAGAAAGCTCTCGGATTTCATCAAAATATCTTACTTTGTGTTCCGAAGATGAACGAAGGTCTTACAGGTTTGGAGTGACATGAGGTTGAGTAATTAATGACAGCATTTTCAATTTTGGGTGAACTTTTCCAAATATGTTGCTGAGTGTCTAACCTGCTGGATTTTAGCATAACATCATCCTCTTCATCATCACATGGCCTTGACTCAGGAAGCTGACGATGTTGCGATGCCAGAAAATTGAACATATCAAAGGTAGATTTTCTGTGTGGGGGGAGGGAGAAAGCCAATTTTTGATTTCCACATTTGGAAAGGAACAAATAAACAACTCAAAGTCATATGTGAGGCATACACGAGTTCACAGATACTTACCGCACATAGACCTCTGCGCGGGCACAGCCACTGGGGTTTATTGGCAACTCTTCTTCCGGTACTTCATGCTGGTGGAAACGAAAACTGTGTTTCTGGCAGAGAGAAGCACCCTGCAGCTGCTCCAGCAGAAAGAGCACAGCATCGTGGAGGACACCCAGAACCCTGGCACCACTTGTCCTGTTGAAGGGAAACTGCTCTAGCCGACAGCCTACCCGTGCCTCCTGGACACCATCCATTACTGCCTTCCACGCCACTGAAAAAACACCGTAAAAGGAAATATATAATAATGCGCCAAAGTGTGAAAGGAAGAAACTGACATTCTTATAACAGTGTCACTACAAGGTTTATCAATACTGACCATCCATGCTGTCAGCTTCAACGCTAAAGCCATCCTCACTGGTAATCTGGAAGCGCAGGTGGGGCAGATACTGACTGGCACACTTATCCTGCTTGCCTGGTGATGGAGAGTCCTCATCTGAACTCCAACCTGAAACAGGTCCACATGCAGTTAACTTTCAAAACCTCTGTTACAGTTCAAATTGATTAAATTAGCTTTAGCAACTAAAATGTTGCTTTAAGGTAACACAATATCTCATATTCACCCGCATAGGGGGCCCAGTCTGAGGAATCACCATGTTTGTAGCTCATACACTGAGATTTAGCACTGTCCCGTGTGTCATTTCCCTGCACCGAAGTGGGCTCTGATTTATTTGGAGGAATTCTAAAAATAGGACAAAGAAAACATTATGGTTATCTTTGGAAAACACAAGTAAATGTGATTATAAGTCATCAGCACTGACCTCTCCTTTTCATTGTTCTTTGGCTGGTCAAGAGATCCAACATCAGGGTCGTCAAAGTCGAGCACATCCTTTACACTTGGGGCCTTTATTCTAACCCGGTTTGATCTAAACATCAACAAAATAACATGATTACCATTACATGATAATATTAGAAAGAAATTAATAACATCTAGTTTGAATGTTCAAAATGACATTTTTAGTTGTGTTAATGACTAGTCAGTCTTAATCAGGCTTTGGTTTAGAGGGCAGGTCCACCGAGAAGTTTGTATTTTTGTTAATGAAAAGTTAAAATAAATAAATAAATTAATTCAGGGCGTAAATACTTTTTTCACCTTTTACTACACAAAACAGTATCATTATTGTGTAACATCTGATATACTGTTAAAATGTGAAAAAAAAAAAAAAAAAACTGTACATCCCCTCCTATAAACTGGGTCGCTACAATCTACAATAATGATCAACAACTTGACCACCCTGACTAAATTTGACTGAATATTTGTCCCTACCGGCTGTTGTCATCCTGGGAACAAGAACCCATTTGGTCCAAGAAGTCTGTGCGGCATCTTTTCACACCAATTCGATCAGTTACTGAAGACACTCTCTTGATCTTGACTTGAGGTCTGGAGTGGGACAAGATGTTGGGTTGAGTCCGAAGATGAAACCCAGGGAATGAATCCTTTGATTCAGGAGAGAGGCGTTTTTCGAGGTGGAGCTGAGAAGGGCTCATGCCAGTGGGACTTGCTATTTCACGATGACTTGCCATTGCTTTGTCGATTATCTCCTGGGCCACTTCCTTCTGCCCACTTTCAGAAATCAAGCCAGTTCTTTCTATCGAAGGACTGATGCTGTGTAATTGGCTTCCAGGATAACTCTGAGAAATCCTCCTGATTAGCACCTGGGTTGGTGGTGTTGCTCCTTTGTTGCTGCTGTAAGATATGATACGCGTTGGTGTGGTTTTGCTGAGACTAGCTTGAACCTGCGGCACTGGTATCACCATAACCTTAGGGACAGGTCGCTGGAGAACATTACTGCTGTGGATTATCTTCGCAATCTGGCTGATTTGGGTGTATGAGGGAGAATTAGAGCTAGTTAATTGGTATGTATTAGTCTGCGGGTTTTTCACTAGAATCTGTCCCGCACTGTTGACCAGAAGAACCTGATGTGTAAGGGGTGTTCCAGGTAAACACTGGGGCAGAGACTGTTCAGACACTTGTTTTGGGGTGGTAATGCGTATGGCGATCCTACGACCCTTAGTGGCTTCCTTAGGCAGAGCTCCAAAACCATTTATTAAAACCGAAGCAGGAGCAAGCGGAGTTCCTTGTGGTGTAACAGAAATGGTGGGAGAAGATGAGACAACACTGACAGGCAAGGAAAGTGGCAGAGTGTTGGCAACAGGCATTGCCATATGGAAGGGTTTAGGTTGGGAGCCAGGTTGTATGGTCACAAAACGGTTGTATAGTCTTTTTGTGGGTGCAGCAGGGGCAACAACATGAATTGTTCTAGTACTACACATTGGCACAGCGGTCGCCGGTTTCTCAACAGGTGACACACCTCTCTTTAAAACAGGTTCATCCTTGTTTACTGGTGAGGAATCAGTTGCCGCCATAGGACCAGCAGCATTTTCTGTCAAGCCCAAAACTCTGCCATCAACAGCAGATATGAAATTCCCACTGGTGTCATCCAAGAACACTTCCTGCAAACATTCTGTTGATTCATTTTCGAGCACGACTTCTTCTTGGGTCATAACAAGATCACTGCCTTTGCAAAGGATGGGGGTTTTTGCTTTCAGTTCATCTGGAAATGACTCTTGTCCGTTGGATACTTCAGAATCAATAATTACGTTTCCACCATCTTGTAAAAAAGTAAATTCCTGAATTTCCTGTTCTTCACAGACTTGGTCCATGTTTTGAGTCTCTAGCTGTGAAATCTGATCAACAGAATCTGTTGTATGTGGATTTGCAACAGGTGATCTTGGGCAAACTAGCTGCCCGTCACCATGGGTTCTGCCCTTGTTTGGACCAGTGCACTTTAATGGCTCAGTATCCTGACTACAAAAACTACTTCCTACTTCCTGAGTATCATCATCTGCGTTGGCTTCACCTGTATCACTCTCCGAGTCATTGTCAGCTCCATCCAGCTGAGAGATGGACCCTGAGTTAGGAAGGACTGAGAGACCTGCCTGTGCAGATTCTTTAGCAGGTTCACGGACCACAACTGTGCGAGAGAAATTCAGATAATGGTCAGAGACATCATCTGTTTCCATTTGCATCTCTGAAGTCAAGTCCTTCCTGCCAGTGCTGAATTTGCAGGCTCCTTCTTCTGCATCTCCCTCACTACCTTGAGGGTCGCAGTCCAGAGCCACATTTTCATTGAGCAAAGCCTCATCAAATTCAAGCTTTGCATTCAATACCGAGGCCACCGCCACATCTGTGTCTGGATCAAAGTGCGCAGAGAGCAGTTCTTGATTCGACTTGTCAGATGAGGCAGGAATTCTGTTGCTTGGTGCACCTGCAGCCACCTCCGGCTCCGACAAGGCAAAGAGCTCTTGAACCACCTCATCAGTCTTATGCTGTGTGGTTTTGAAAGGCTGTTTATGTCTTGGGGCGTGGCGGACAGATGAACGTAAGGTGGAAGAGGGACTTCGTAGAGCTGCTTGTGGAGGAGAGGGTCCTGAGGTGATGCTAGAGGGAGACAAAGAGGAAGGCCTCCCCCTTCGTCGAGGTGAGGTGGAGCTCTTGAAGTTCTCGGTTGCACCAAGTGGTGAGACAGGGGGGCTGAATGAAAGTGACCTAGGGTGAATTGTGCCCCCTGATCGCAAAGCCATTGGGCCTGACAGTATCACAGGGGGAGGAGAGGCATTTCGGCTACGTGTGGAAAGTCTCCTTGTTGCACGTCGTGTCTCATCAAGGTCACTAATGGTCAAAATGTGATGGGATGTGGAAACAGCATTTCCTGAGAAGGAATTTTAAGATAACTATGTATGACTTTCATTATGAATAATCAAGGCTTAACAGGATAGCTCACCCAAAAATGTAAATTCTATCATTATTTACTCAGCATCATGTCATTCCAAATCCATAAGAGTTTTGAAAGTATTTAGCTGTATTTAGTATTAATCTTTGAAACACAAAAAAATATTTTTTTCTGATGAAACCTGAGAAGTTTTATGTAACCAAAACTTCCAAAAACATCACAAAGGCGTCATAAAATGAATCCATAGGAAGCGAGTGGTTAAATCCAAATCTTGTGAAGAGATATGATTGCTTTATATGAACCAATTAAATTTTTACATATTTTATTTACATGTAAAAAGTGATCGACACACATACATGGGTACAAGCTGTATGCTATATATAAGCCAGATATGTGTGTGTGTGTGTGTGTGTGTAGATCATTGTTTAGATGTAAATAAAAGCTAAATTTGTTCAACATATGATGCACTCATATCTCCTCACAAGCTAGGGACAGAAACCTCTGAGGTTTAATTTAAACATCTTAAATGCGTTTAGAAGATTACCTTACGAAGATTAGTTTTATGGGTTTGAAATGACATGAAGGTGAGTAAATTACAACAATTTTCATTTTTGGCTGATTGATCCCCTGAATCACATTAAAATTTGATGTAATTTGATTTATTTCTTTGGCAAATGAACATAACTTCAAACTGATGCAAAGATCTTACCTGGGGAAGGTAACGGTCTGGACATTCCCCCTGCTGGTCTCCTGCTGTGTGGATAGCCAGGAGCCTTGCCTCCGGCCCCTGAGTCTTGTTTGACTTGTTTGGAGGGGGTGCTGGGGGGCAGCCCAGGTGAAAAGGACTCACTATCTGTGCCATCCTCATCTATAAGACAGAGATATGAGTAGTCAGAATTAATAATAATAATTAAAAAAAAAACACTTTTGAAAAATGAAACACTAATTACACAGATTCCACACCATATTGGCCCTCTAACAAATATTTTTTAAAAATGCATGAATAAAGACAGTTATATATGCATACACACACACCATTGTAAGCTTTTGGACCGTGTACAATTGTGTGATTTTCTCCCTGATCCACCATGGAGATAGGAGCTTTGCATCGTGTTGATGGTTGCACCTCTGTCACTTTACAAGTGTACCGGCATCGCCTGCGAGGGTCAACGGTGCTCCAATACCATCTAGAACATCTGAAACCACATCAAATTATGTGAACAACTATGGCTCCTCATAATTCATAATTAAATAGGAATTAAAATGTCATCTGAAACTGATGCTAGTGTATTGTTCACAGTTCTGCTAAATTGATTTTACCTTGATTTCAGAAGAACAAGATGCCTTTTTTAAAATATTTCCTTGGACAATAAATATATTACAAAAAAAATGTGGATGACGCTTTGATAACTGATCAAAGACAACACCAAATTAATTAATTAATGATCAAGTGAAAGCTAAATGACTTTAAACTTCATATTACTCACTGGTAACCAACTGGATACAATTTTCCAGAATTTGCAGACAGCTCCGTCAGAACACCAAGTTTTTGTACATGTAGAGAACCTGCATGGATACATAATAAAACACGTTAAACTTTCTCTTATTTTTAATAAACCACCAGAGGAAAAAACATCACCTGTTTACTCACCGATCATAACATTTACAGACTCTGGCTCCAAGCCTGTTAGAAACTTCCTACGCAGACTAATTCCATCAAAATCTACATAGACCCTTCTGAGAACTTCAAACCCATTGTCTTGTTCAATCTACAAAAAGAAAATGCTTGTTTGCATTCTTCACACTTCAACTATACAGTAACTGTAAAACATATCAGTTTTCCTCTGAGTTTGCCCAAACATACACACCTTATTGTTTATGAGGTCACGATGTTTGTAACAGTACACTTTCTTATCACACTGGAAGACACAGTTGCTGGCACGAGCACACATGAAGTGGTAGTTACTCTGACACGAGGTAAGACAACAGCCCACAGTCGCCCCTGTCTGGCCACAACGCTCACAGCGCTGGCAAAAAAGGTACAATTAATACATTTATTTCACTAAAGCATATAATATTCTATTATTTAAGATTAAAAATGGTATAAAGACTGCACAATATAGAACCTCCAGGTTATTATGGCTATGGAACCCCTGAACTGGGCTTAAAACGTTTATTAATTTTATTTTATTATTTTTCCTTTAACATTTTTGTTCAGTTTTTATCTAAATGACAATACTCTGCATCAGTTTATACCAACCATGAGGCGGCCCCTGGCGACGGCACTGTGGACATGCAGCAAAGCTCCTTTGACATCCCGCACCTCTGCCGACCACATGCAGCAGTTCACATGAGCCCATTCATTCTGTCCAATATACAGCAGCCTACCAGCATCCTACACATACAAAGACAATACAGCTCAAGTGAGCCGAACATGAGACTCATCTCTGAACACAGAACTGGTAAAGGCTTCACCTACATTCGGTTTGGCATCTCCATGTTGCTGGCAGAGGGAGCACTGTCTTTCATCCATGAAGAACTGAGAGTTCACATTCTGCAGATCTGTGGTTCATGAGAAACAAATTAACAAAAGAACACACAAGAGGATAGCATGAGCCATAAAGATAAAAAGACTGCACTTACCTTGAGATTTTGATTGAGGGTTTTCTGGCTCCTGCTCTTTGAGCCATTGTGCATAACTGTGTTCATCGCTGGGGGGAATTATGGCCTCAGGGAGCATACCGCTATGAAACAAAAGGGGCAAAATGAACCTTAACAACACAAACTTTGAATGCATGTAGCATATTAAAATAAGAAACATTAGGTTTCCTACCTTGGATATTCTTGCATATGACAGTTCCACGTTTTGGGGTCCTGACTGTTAAACCAGCTAAATACTTGTTCTACTAGCTGCAAAGACAACACAAAGACATTTAAAATGAGCAAAATATGCACCAAGATGAACTACAGCCTGTAATTATCACTCATACAATATGCATTGCATTACAATGCTCAATAATAGCTGAACATCAGCAGCTATTGCAGGCTTACAGGAAAAACAAACTACCTTTATATAATACAATTTGGCTTGACCAGTGGGCCTTTGCTCCTCTAGAAGATATTCTTTTCTCAGCCTTTCCGCCATCACTGCCACCACATCCTCGTGAAATGCTTTCTGAAAGACCAGGTTAAACTGCTTGTAGTTACTGTTTTATACACATAAAACAGTTTAAAAAAAAAAAAAAAAAAAAATTTAAAAAAAAAAAAAAAAAAAAAAAAAAAAAAAAAAAAAAAAAAAAAAAAAAAAAAATCTGATGCCAAAACTCTCAACTGTGATTTCAGACTTAAATATATTAAAGGGGTCATATGATGCTTTTTTAAAGATCATTATTTGGTGTATTTGGTGTAACAGAATATGTTGACATGCTTAATGTTCAAAAACACAGTATTTTCAAATGCTGATACATTTATGGTAGGTCCTCTATGCCCGCCCTCTCTCAACGCTTCGTTTGCTACAAAGTCCTCCTTCGACAACGCAGTTGCTCTGATTGGCCAGTGACCCGGCATGTGATTGGCGAACACGAAAGCACTCGTCAGAGATGTAACGCCCTACCATAATCGCGAGCGTCATCTTTCAAATAAATGTAAAGACAGAGCCCAAAAGGGGAACAGAGTCGCGTGACAGACACAGCGATGAAGCTGGTATGTGTTTGCAGTACACAAGCCACTAAGACAACTGACTCCACTGTGATGGTACCCTGTCCTTCTCACACACACACCCACATCGCGCCACACACACACACACACAACACACCAACACACACACCGGGCGCCCACACACCGCGCGCACACACCACACACCCCGCTGCGCCAACACACACACACACACACGTCTGGTCAGATATCCTTGTGGGGACTCTCCATAGGCGTAATGGTTTTTATACTGTACAGACGTATATTCTATTGCCCTACACCAACCCTACCCTTAAACATACCCCGCACAGGAGACTTTCTACATTTTTAGATTTTCAAAAAACTTAATTCTGTACGATTTATAAGATTTTGTACCCGTGGGGACCTCAATTTAGGTCCCCACCGTGACACGAGTCCCCATGAGTCTGTGTGTAGTCAGGTTTAAGTCCCCACCAGCATATATATAACCAGTACACACACACACACACACCACACACACAAACACACACGATGCGCAAAACTCCGCATTTAAACAGTCAATAGCAAATACTTAAAACTAGTAACAAAACAGTAGAGATCAGAAGCGCCAGATTGTCATAGCAAAGTCAGAATTGCCTCCTCTCCTAGGTTCACGAAACGGTCGCCCATAAAATGCATTGCTGTTCTGTTGTAAGTAATCTTAAAGATTCCTAAATGCATCTACTTTCGGAAGGACAAATAAAGTCCTTTTGCTTTCGCACTGAAACACACAGTGTCTCCCTGACAAGGCTGCTTCAACACTAACTGCGGTTACTGAAACCACGCCTTCTTTCTTTGCGTGCACATTTGGGCAGCATTATGCAAATATTTCCACATAGTGAGGTAGATATGTGGGGGCGTGTTAGAATGAGCCGTTTTAGGGGGGCGTGGCAGAGTCTTAACTTTGATAAAGAATATCTCTTTTGTTTTGAGACTTTAGTCTTTGCAACTTCAGGGATCTTATCTATGCACAATCAGCTTGTAACACTTCAAAGAGAAAGGAAAACTTGAAATTGCATCATATGACCCCTTTAATAGACTGAGAAATTCAATAGTTCTTCAATAGCTTTGGATTGAATATAAACTATAGAGTATTAGAGCATTAAGGATATAGTAATGTTAGAATCATAGAATCCTTCTCTGTTGTCATAACTAAATTAAATCAAGTCATAACTAGTTTCACATGTATAAGAGATCTCACCAGTGAAGTGTACAGGCCATTCTCCAGCTTCTGCTCTACAGGATGAAGACAACAGCCTGACCGCTCCTTTACAACCTCAAAATCTGGACACACCTCACACTGTTGAAATACACACATAAAGCACATTTGATTCACCAGGACACTGCAAGAGTATGAACAGATACATTGTTTGGCTTCAAGGGAACACTGTTAGTAAACAGGCAGCTGAAAACTTTACCTGTGCACACATGAGGTGGTGGCTGATGGTCGGGGAACTCTTCAATCCATTCATGATCTTCTCCAGACCGCTCCTCAAAACGTCCTGAACAACGTCCTGCCAACCGCTGCGGAATCTCTTACTGCAGGGAGCACAGGAGAACACCAGACTCTTCCCCCGCAGACGACGCAGGATCTCATACAGATCATCTGAAAAAGTAAAAGGTAGGATGGAAATACAAGACAACGTACAATGTGTGGCATTAGTGAGGCACTGGAAATTGACACATCCTACCTGTGAGCCCCTCACATTTGGGATGGACCCAGTGGGCACATCGGGCACACTGCATCATGCTGCTGTCAAACTCATGTTCCTCGTAGCACTTCAGACACACAGTGCAGAAGTTCCCTGAAAACACACACAAAACATATTACAACAATGCAAAATCAGGATTTTTAGAGTAACTGAGGTCATTATAAAATTTGAATATAATTTGCAACTATAATAGTATACTATATATACATCACAGTCCTATAGTGCCGTTCAAAAGTTTGGGATCAGTACGATTTTTTATGTTTTTTAAAGAAGTTTCTTTGCTGCATTTATTTGATCAAAAATACAGAAAAAAAGTAATGTTGCAAAATGTTATTACAATATAAAACAATGGTTTCTATTGTAATATCCTTTAAAATATAATTTTTCAGTTATGAGACAATGGAAGAATAGAGTAATGGATGATAAAAGATTATAAAAAGAATTCCGTTATTTCATTAATATAATATAAAAACAATCAGACAAGATTTTTGCATCGTCAAACCTTTGCTATGGAGTTTGCTACAGTCAGGGCAGAGTTCCAGCTCATGGTTCCAGGACGTGTCCGAGGACTTCCCAGGTGTCACACCACAGCTCTTACACCTAATACACAGCATACAAATCTACAAAGAAACAAAGCAAACTTTATCGATGGACCAATAACATACTAAAAAAACACTACAAAAACTTAATGTACTTACTATACTCACTGTACATATAATTCAAACTGTTAAATCAAATAAACACAACGTTTATCAGTTACGCACTTTATTACTTTTATCTCATATGCAACACGGTTCAACACCGTTCCTCTACAACAACGCCCCCTTTTTACCCGCGCGCTCACCTTTGAACCAGCGCATGCGCTAACCTCATTTTTAACCCAGAAGAACCTTCTTTCATGTGAACAGAGTAGGGAGGAAATAACATGTTAACAATCTCCCTATACTTTAAACAAAGAAAATATAAATAAAAAAAAAAACATACAAAACAAAGGTTACAGTTACCAAAAAAATTTGTTGTATATCCGATTGAAAGTATAGAGTCTTTTCAAATAAACCTCTTTCCTCTCTCTTTTTTTTTTTATTAACAAGTGTCCCCAGTCCTTAACTAAGTGCTTTCAATAGCACCATAGTCCTTCAATAACATCAGGGCCGACGCTCCTTTTTTTGTAAGACAGTCAGCGAGTTGAGTTTTTGTGTCCGACCAGAGTACCTTCTTGATTCTTTTACTCTGTATGAGCTCCTTTATGCTGCTTATTTCCAGTCGAAGACGTTTCTCAGAGACCGGTTTTGTTGACTTAAGGGCATCAAACAGAGAGTGGTTGTCTGTCACACAGATCAACGGAGGAGTATTCAGCTTAGCATTTCCAGTAGTAAGTTCAGAAAAGAGAGTAGTCAGAAAAATGGCATTATCTATTCCATCTGACAGGGCCAGAGTTTCCCCTGCCAGAGTACTCCTCACCACACGTCTAATTTTCTTAGATTGCCAACAGAGAGGAGAAAACTTCCCTCCTTCTCCCATGAGACCAATTAATGTCCCCCCCTGTGTGCCCCCATCAGGAAGATTTCCAAGGGAAGCATCACTGAAAACAACAAAGTTTAAAGCATCACTGTTTCCCAAATGTTGAAACCTGAGAGTCACCTTTTCAGATTTAAGCTTTCTAATTACCTTATTTGTCTCGTGAATAGACTGGACTGTAGCATACTTTATATTTGATGCTAAACTGCATACATCAAACATAATGTCTGGTCTGTTCTGTTTTGCAACCCACAGTATTTGTCCTATTTTTGACCTAAGCTGCTCTTTTTCAGTCTCATTAAGAGAGGCATCTCTCTGCACTGTACGTGCAACTTGCAGTCGAATAGGCTGTAGGTTTTCAATGTAACTATGCTGATGTACATGAACTACACCATTAACAGTAACAAAGTCCATTCCCGCATAGCAGAAATTTTCATGTTCCTCACGTCCAGCATGCAATGCAGACTTTAGTGTAGGTATCACATCTGTTGAGAAGTTTTGTGAGCCTGCCCAAAGAAAATCATCAACATGACATGCGAGTACTCCAGTAACCTTACACTGTTCATCCAACCAATAGAATACTGCTGGATCTACTTTAGACATTTTACCACCTGTACTCAGCATGATTTCTTTCACTTTGTTGTACCAATACAATGATGCATCTGCAAGGCCGTAAACACACTTGTTTAGTTTCCATAGAACATTTTCTTTTCCTGCTTCAGGAGGGGACCGGACATAGATATCTCTGAACAACTGCATGCCCTGCAAGAAAGCAGATTTGATGTCCATAGAATGGACATGCCACTTATTTTGACAGATTACAGCTAATAACAGCCTAAGAGAGTCTCCACAGGTTGGAGAATCTTTCTGCAGCTCGTGAATATTAAGCTCTTCAAAACCTCTGGCTACGAGTTGCGCTTTGGGCACAATACCATTCGGAGTTTCTTTGAGACCCATCTGGTAGAGACACCCTTTTGACCTGCATCATCAACTTCCTCAAAAACATTGTTTTTGTACCAATTCACCATTTCATCCTGTTTAGCTGCATCAAATGAAATATATTTTGTTGTGAGTACATCAGCCTCTCTATCAGTTGACTCAATGTGAAGATTATCAACACATGACATATCCATTGACTCTTTTTGCCCATCACTGCCATCATTTTCAGTATGTTGCAGATTGAACCAGTTATTTTCCAGATGATTTGCCTGCTCTGCATAAAACCTTGGCTCTCTGTGGACCACCACAGTCCTGTTTCATAAATGTTACAGTCTGTCCTGTTTTTTACTTTACACCAGCAGAAGAGACAGGATTACCACACACATCGTGATCTGTTTCAGGTTGTGTCATTCTAGGATAAACACTTCTCCTGTATTAACCTCCCTGTCGCTGATGTTTTCTTGTTCGCTGTCTGTTTTTTCTTCACTATCGGAGCTATCTGCTGCATTGTTTAAGCTGCCTTTTTCACTTGGTACCTGGCTGTTGTCTTGTTCATTTTGCTGATCTTGAGATTCCTGATCCTGTGTGTTTGTTTTACAGAGCCTGGATTGATGTACTCTAACAAGAGTCCCCCCATGTCTTACAAATATAACAGCTCTATCTTGACCAATAACTACCCCTGGTCCCTTCCATTCAGGACAGTCTGCTCTTTTGTAATCTACCTTGTCTCTTTTTTTTGTCCTTCCTACCCCTTTCTTTCTCCCCCCTCCCCCTTTCTCAATGTTCCTGTTATCTCTCTTGCCCTTCTGCCCCCGCCCCCCTGTCACATACATGTCATCTGTGGGCCTAAGCTGCCTACGTAGTGCCCTTCTTATTCACTCAGAAGACTCTGCTTCTGTAAATGCTTTCCTAGAAGCATGTAAAGCAGAAATGTGTTCTCCCACTTTAGCACTCACAGTGGTACCTTCTAGAGCAGGCAATTTATCAACTAATACAGAAGGAAGGTTAGGATTCTGTCCAAACACTAATTGGTATGGACTGTAGCCATGAACATTCAACATACTGTTCTTAGCCATGAGGGCCCAGTCAAGGGCAGTGTGCCAGTCACATCCATTTTCTTGCTTGACCTTCAGGATGATCTCGGTGAGTGTTTGGTTATGTCTCTCGAGTAGTCCGTTGCTCCAGGGACTGTATCCAGCTGTTGTTCTTGTCTCGATGTTAAAGATTTCAGCCATGTCTCTGATTTCTTGGTTGTTAAATTCCCCTCCATTATCACTATACAGCTTCTGGGGGGCACCATGGACACTTATCCAAGTTGACAATTGCAGATGACTTCTTTGTTTTCACAATGTTTCCGGCGCTGAAACGTGTAAAGTGGTCGATGATGTGAAGATACCATACACCTGGTTCTAACTCATGTAGATCCACTGCCTCGTTATATTCTGAAGCCATGGGCAACCCCACAGCAGGCTTTGGCTTTGACCTCTTGTACTTTTGGCATATTTCACAGTCATATACTATTTGTTGTAGAATAGTAAAACATTCTTTGTCCTTATTTCCTGAACTATGAATGAGCCTCTGTAGTCTGTCTGCCGACGCGTGACCAAACTGTTTATGGAGCTTCAGAAGGACTTTGCGTTTCTCATCTGAAGACATATTTTCGGTCACTGTTAGAACTTCCTCTTCAGTTTGATCTTTTTTAGTGTCTTTGTCTCTGATATCAACACAGTAATGTCCAGAACTAGTAAATTCAAGAGGAATAGATTGTTTGAACATCACTGCACTGTCCTTTTCCATGTCCAAAATGGTCCCTGCTTTCTTCAGTGACGTTTTACTCCGCAGGAGTGGAATGTCAACCTTGACAACTTCTGTTTCAATTAGGCATTTTGTCAGTCCTATTTTAGCTGGTAATTTCACATTTCTTGTGGAATATACCAAATTCCCATCTCCGAACTGAAAAGGTCTGCAACTGCGAGTTTCTGTTTGCATCAACTGGTTCACTTGATCTTGAGTGAGGTCATCAATATAGTTTTCCAGCCATTTCTCCCCACACACAGTACGGGTACATGCAGTGTCAATAATCGCTGATCCTAATGATTCAGTCATGAATATCTCTGCATCTGACATGGAGGCCTTTGTAAACAATGTGATGTTACATTCCTCAATATTTGCATCTTCAGTTATTCTTACTTGTTCGGTTTTCTTGTGTGGACAGTCTTTAGCCCAATGAAATGTGCACTGGCAAATAGCACATCTGGATCTCTTACCGTATTTATCCAGTGGATTAGTCCCTGGTAATGGCTGCTTTGGTTGTCCACTTTGCAACGTTACGTTCTGATTTCCTCTTCCTTGTGGTCTTTGTTCGGTGAAAAATGCCACGTCCTGGTTCACTTGTATTCCGTTTGACGAGCCTGTTGTTTTTCCTCCGAAAATCCGTTTTAGAGCCGACTTCATGGATGAAAACGTCAACTCTGTGCAGGCCGTCAGTGCTAGCTGTCTATTTTTTTTCGTCGAGGTAGGCCGTGTCCAATAGCTTAAAAGCCAGCACAGCGTCAGGAAGTGTCATATTATACTTTTTCATCCGATTGTATCGCTGTTCGAAATCAATTATGTAGTCCACCATGGAAACCAAACTATTCTTCGTTATTCCATCAAAATAAGAATAGGCTTCATATGCGCGATCCTTTTCCTCTTTTAGGAACACATCATCAAGCTTAGCCATCAGCGTTGCCATACCATTAAACTGTGGGAAGTCGTGGCCTAATGGTTAGAGAGTCGGACTCATAACCCAAAGGTTGTGGGTTCGAGTCTCGTACCGGCAGGAATTGTAGGTGGGGGGAGTAAATAACCAGCGCTCTCTCCACCTTCAATACCACAACTGAGGGGCCTGAGCAAGGCACCGAACCCCCCAACCTACCCGGGCGCCGCCGCATAAATGCTGCCCCCCCCCCCCCACCACATGCTCCGGGTGTGTGTTCACGGTTTGTGTGTGTTCACTGCTGTGTGTGTGCACTTTGGATGGGTAAATGCAGAGCACTAATTCTGAGTATGGGTCACCATACTTGGCCACATGTCACTTCACTCACTCACTTCACTCACTTAAATCAGGGGTGTTCAACCCTGCTCCTGGAGAGCTACCGTCCTGCAGACTTTAGTTCCAACCCTGCTCCAGCACACCTGTCTGTAATTATCAAGCAACCCCTGAACACCTTGATTAGCTGGTAGCTGGTTCAGGTGTGTTTGATTGGGGTTAGAGCTGAAATCTGCATGATGGTAGCTCTCCAGGAGCAGGGTTGGACACTCCTGGTCTAAATCCTCCGCAGGTGTTTCCATCGCCGTTTCACGGGCTCTCCCCTCAAGCCCCAAGGAAACAGCGAGGGCTTGTTTCTTTTTGTCGAGTTCAGTAACCCACGTCCAGATATTAACTTAATTTTTCCAACACTTGTATGGCCTGGTTTCATCAAATTTCGGCGGAACTTTACAACTAGCTGCCATCCTTCAACCATCCACTGCTACCATGTTAAATCAAATAAACACGACGTTTATCAGTTATGCACTTTATTACTTTCATCTCCTCCTCGCTCACATATGCAACACAGTTCAACACCGTTCCTCTACAACAACACCCCCTTTTTACCCGCGCGCTCACCTTTGAACCAGCGCATGCGCTAACCTCATTTTTAACCCGGATGAACCTTCTTTCATGTGAACAGAGTAGGGAGGAAATAACATGTTAACACAAACGGAATTGTGTGACAAACTAGGAGAAAATTAAAACTATGATTTTTGTGGCATGTGGCACCCTGTGGGAGGGAAATAACTCACCCATGAGGTGTTCATTTTGACAGGTTTGGGATATGTGGGTCCTAAACAGGATGGATGGTAGCAGTACATGCATCTCTTGCACTGCAAAACTGGCTAAATGGGGAAGAACAGAACATCAGCTGTCAAATATATATACACTTGCATGGCTCTTTCGTTTACAATATATCTTCTTCTGCAAATAAAAAACTCTAGGTCTGCTTCCATATCTATTCTATATTAGTTCTAAATTTAAAAGTGTAAAGCACCTTTGCTTGCTTGCTCTTGCGGCCACAAACATGGCAGAACTTGCAGCGTCGGCAGCACCAGTTCTCCTTGTTCTCCTCCTTTGGACGGTCGTCCGGTGGCAGGCAGAAATGGTGAAAAGGCTCACAGCACATCTGACAGTAGATCATCTGGGAAAGGGAACAATTAATCTCAAAATTAAATAAGGATCAACTTTTGTTCTTCAGCATAAAATGAAAATGGACATGACCACTGTCATGCTGTAGTACTGTGTTATGACAGAAATAGTGTGGGTGATGATTCAGAGGTATTGAGTGATGCAATGAGAGCTGGATCTTACATCATGCTGGCCTTTGCTGGCACAGAGCAGACACACAAACTGGGGCATGATGGGGACTGAAGTGAGAATACTCAATCCTCCCATTAACCACACATTCTGGATGTGACAGTCTTCCTGCATAAAGTAACAAAAACATTTTGTTAAAATAAAAAAAATTAAAAAGAGAAGTTTGATAGTCAGTTTTGGGAATTATAAATATATTCTGGCATGTAATTTTTCTTCAGAAAACAAGATTCATGAAATGAAAAAAGGGTTGTTATGAAAAAGCCACTAAATTATATCACGTAAAACTATTTTTTATTGTTTAAAATTGTATGTGTGTATATATATATATAAAAAGTTAAATTTAAGACGTAAGACCTTTTTAATACCACCTTATATGAAATTTAAGACCTAAACCTGTAATGGAAATATACATTTTATTACATACATATATGTAATATTTAATGTGTATAAATTAAAAAGAAAACAAAATATCATTGCTGTAATAAATTATATTTATTACTACGATATACAGTGAACTTTTCATGTCAGCAGACAATATACCATACGAAATATCCCTGCAAAATAACTGCATCACTGAGATTTTTGGTGGAGTAAACAATTTATTCTGAAGCAATATTTTCATCAGTGTTCTATCAGCTTTTACATACTTAAATCTGCATATTTACCTTTACAAAGGCCTATTTTTAACCTTTTTAGATGTATGCATGTCAAATTATTACAATTTATCAATAAATTCAATATACACTATAGGGCTGCTACCAGTCAGATTAAATAATTTACACTGCAAATAACAATAATTACAACTGCAATAAATAATGTTATGAGATTAATGTTTTAAATGCATTTATGAGTATACAAATAAAAAATGAGGGGAAAAATGCATACTTTTCAAAATACTTCACAACTAAACTACCAGTAAGTGGCGGTAAGTCACTTAATGAGTGAGTCATTGAGTCATTCATTCAACTGATTGAGTGTGTTATCATGCTGGTATCTTAAGGACTTTCGTGGACAGCTGACTCCTAAAGTTTTTGATATTCTTCATATTCTGTGTGGTGGTCAGATAGAAATGAATCTTTTCCAATAAGTTTAAATAGATTTTACCTTTTATGGGCATTTTACCTTTATAAAGCCATTTTTCTATAAGTGTGCATTATCTTTTGAGTCAAATTCTTACATTTAAATCAGTGAATTAGAATAATAAGACATTTTGGGCTGTTACCAAGCAAATGAAATAAGTATCAACAAAATGCATCTTTGCAATCCAGACATAAGCTGCACCTGAATTGGCATTTAGATGTATTTACACACCGTTTAATGCAGGACATGAATGCATTTAACCTGCAGTTACAAACGCATAAATAATGTTTTGATGTATTAACAGGGTTCCCACTCTTTCATGAACACCAGATTCAAGGACTTTCAATGACTTTTTAAAGCACCATTTATTTTATATCAAGCATCTATCAAATTCACACCCCAGAATATGTAGTGTCATGAAAGACCTTACAGTAACTTAACATTTCACTTACAATTAACATTTACATTTAACATTTCAGAGTAATAATTGTTGAATGTGTAGGCTTCATAAATTTAGACCGTTTTGAGCAGTTGTGTTCAAAGGACTTTAATAAAATCCATTGAAGTCAGTACTGGTGATAAATAAAATTCCATTTCTAAAATATTGATAAAATATGCATCAAACTGATTTTTGCTGTAGTTCTTGTACAGGATTTAAATTTGAAAGAATTTCTCAATTTTTAAATGAATAAAAAGTGGATAAATGTTGTAATAACATGGTAAAACCTGCTAACATTAAAAATTTGCACATTCACTCAAAAGAAACGTTACTCATTAATAAATAAACTCAAGTCAAAAAAAATTTGTAAATTTCTTTTTATTGTAAATCCCATTTTTTCATCCTTGACCTAGAGGAATGCAGCTGCTTAAACATGCAGCTGCTCAAAACGTCAGTATTTTTTGAAAATATTTAATGAGCATTTTAAACCTTGTACATGTGCAAATCTGCAAAAAATATAAAGAAATAAAAAAATAGGACTTTCTATTTGCTTTTAAACTGTAAACGCTTTTCACTAAGCTGTTTTTCTAATTTTTCAAGTTCTACATTTTCTCCTTAGCTCCATGTTGCACTAAGCTTTGGGAGTTCATTTTTAGTCCATTTCCTATCCTGAAAAGTCTGTCTTGCAGAGATGGACTAAAAATGAACTCCCAAAACTTACTGCCAGATTTTGGAAGATAAATTCTTCAAACAGTGGTGTAAGAGGATGTGGTGCTGGTCCTTCACGAGTCACTCTCAACTTATCTGTCCATAAAACCTATAAAATATTAGTGTATTAATGTATTTCACAACACTTCAGAATGTTATTCTTATTAAGTAGGGGTCATTTTTTAGGATTTTTTACCCAAGCAAAGTCTCTGAGAACCTGTCACATTGTACTTCTGGAGACTCAAGGTTGCAGTTCTAGAAAATGGTGTCACTGGAGACTAAAAGGTTCCTGATGGTTTCACACTTAATTCTTCACATTAATTATTAATTCTTTTGCAGTTAACATGCTCTTTTCTTCTCCACCTGTTTTTTTCTGACCCCGCTGACCCAATGGTCATGCCTAAACTTTGAAATTTCTGTATTGCATTAGTTTTTTATTTCTCATGGGGATTTAATCATTTTTGACTTCTCAGTCAGAGTTAAATCTCTTTTTTGGCTCATTTCATCTGTAAAAGAAAACCTGCCTAATAATTCTGCACACCTTAATAAGGATTTCTTTATTTCCAGCCTTCATGTACAATTATATATCACTTCTAAATGATTAAATACAAAAATAATAGTAGTTATTAAGATTGATGTGGTTTGGAATTGGTCAAATGTGCTTGGAAAAAAATTTGATCAGAATATCAACGTGCCTAATAATTATGCACACACTGTAAGATGTGCTCCCTTTACACAGAGTATGTGTGATCGCGAAATCGAAAGTGAAAATAAACAGCGAGCGCTCATTCAAATGCGATTTCAATACCCCGCATATTGATAGCGGCTTCCTGATGTGCGAAAATAATATACAATATTAGAATGTTTGCGGGCGCGGCCGGTAATGGTCAGAAATTCAGCGGGAGCAGGCTTAAGAAAACTGTCCCCAAGGCTCTAGGCTGCACATCAACACACACGCTAAGTTTTTTTCAGCTACCCCATCTCCACCCCCAATCATTAGTGCAGTTTCGTTCTGTCTTTGACAGAACATATAGGACAATTTTTGAAATAGCGCCATAAACAGGGGTTAAAGCAAAAAAAAAATCTTTTGACTGAATTTTTTCTCAGCCAAACCCCATTCCACAGCCATACCTGTCACACACACAGTTTAAAAGCATTTTTTTCTTCTTGTAATTAGGAGCGCTTGTCCTCCTAATAAAAAAAAAAAAATTTAGGAGCACCTTCTGATCAATAATCAAAAATTCTGATAAAAAAATTATCCTTCCTAATATGAGGTGACATTTGACTCAAAGTGACTTACAGGAGTATTTTCTTTTTACCTTTGTAATGGCATAATTTTCATCTGTCAAATTCAAATATTTTGGTTTATAAGCTTTTTAAAATTTCTTTTTAAAACCATATAATAAGAAATAGAATGACAAATAGGTTACCAATCATATGAAATTAGTATTAATAAAAAATTAATTTGTACAGAGGTGGCACAGGTACATTTTCAGACGTTTAATGAGGCTCAGAGGTGGCAGGAGTGCATTTAAATTAATAAATGAATGTGGAGATTAATGTTTTAAATATAAAATTTTGAATACAGAAATATTAAATGATTTAAATAACTGAAATTATATGCTAAAAATGAAACTAAATCCACCAGCAGGTGGCGACAAGTCACTGATTTTATCACTGAATCATTCATTCAATTGATTTCGTTCACCCCCACCACCCCCCCCCACCACGCATTTCATTGAATGAATGAAACTCAGCTGTGTTTGCTTTTAGACATGCGAAGTGCTGGAGCTGTTACTCTATGAACTATTTAGTAAGAAAGAAATAGAGCAAAATCAGGCTGGTCTTGTTTAATGAATTGTTGTATTAAATCAGTATCACATTTGCAAACTCCCTTAATAACTATTAAAAGCTGTCACTCTCCTTATCGCGATCTGTGGGCGCACAGAAAATGAGCGCGCGAGTGAGTTCTGAAGACTCAAAAGCACGTGCAAATGATACGTTCCGTCATCTGTCATCGCGTTATAAGCGCGGATCCTGCGGGAATGAGTACAATTGTAATTAATAGCTGCAATCCCGGGCCGAAATTCAAGTCCTGCTCTGTGTTCTCCGCTAATAACCCAAGTGTGAATGATGTGAGCGGCGTCACTATGTTGTCACTGAGAAGCTGCAGCCGTGACCGGGAATGATTTTTGGTGTGCCGGCAGAACAACAACAACGTGCTACATGTTTCTTTTCCAATTGGCAGAAATCCATCGTAGCAATGGAAAACTTTAATCCCTGCATAAACAATTTATTTCAAATTTAATTCCAGCACTTTCAATGACCTATGTTTGTTTTCAAGTACTTTCCAGGCCTTGAATACATATGTCTGAAATTCAAGTACTTTCAAGAAGCGTGGGAACCCTGTATTAAACAAAACACTGAATACTGATATTTCAAATAATTAAAAAAATGAAAAGATACTTTAAATGTGAAATTAAAACCGCCAGTAGGTAGCAGTAAGTCACTGTTAATAAGTGAGTCGTTGCGATTGAACCGAATCATTTAGGGGGCGCTCACATATAGCGTCTTTTGCACGCTCAAATTCGTTATTTCAAATGTAGACGCGCGGCAGGCGCGCTCATAATGGAAGCGACACGGTCGCGATGCGCACGCGGTGCGACGCGCTCATTTTTTCCAGGAACGTCCGCGCCGCATCGAGATAAAAATATTTCAACTTTTCAGAATGCCGCAAGCGCACCGCGGGTCATGTGACAAGAACCAACCAATCAGCTTCATCCTTTCCCGTAACAACGTTGAAAGCTCAGCCAAGATGAAGGAACAGCTAATCATAGCTGTACAGGGATAGCCATTTAAAAATAAATTTAGTAGTAGAGCTACTGCAAGCGATTTTTAGTGCTGCAAATCCATTTATCCTTTGCTGAAACTTCTGCGTCTTCATGGAGAGCACAGATCATGGCTGCTTACAGTGTTGAGAAGGTTACTTTGGAAATGTAATAACTTGTAATCTGTAACTTATCCTATTTAAAATGTAATAGTAGTGTAACTTTTTCAATTACTTTATTAATGTAACTGATTACTTTATTACTTTTCTAAATTTCTAATGAATGTTTATTTGTAACTGTTAATCATTTTCAAAAATTTAAACCAAGCAGGGTTAACCTTACAGTAGAACTCAACACTTGTCAAACTTTCATAATCCTTTCATCACTGAATTAATTTGTCAAATTTGAACACATCCACCACAAAAGACTTTGTTACCGCCTTTCACTTTGAGATTGAGCTGCAGTTCAATGCAAATTTACATCATAATCATCGTTACTGAACTGTTTTGAAAACCCAAATCTTTGCCGTAACTACAGGAAAGAGCATCTACAATCGTTTGGAAATAATAGTTTAATTAAAAAAATAATCATAATAACCGTATTGAGTGATGTATATGATTTTATCTTAAATAAGCAGGTCCTCTATTGTGTACTAAACTCCTGAAACATTGGTTTCTCTTTGTATATGATATGATGATATTTCTGGACAAAATAAGTAAAATGTCATGAAGTGACTCAGAGCAGTTCTAGAGATTACGTTTATGTGTTCATGACATGTACTCATATACTGAGGCTGAAAACACCGCGAGCTTCAGTAGGCATATGTGTAGTAAATGAAACCGCATGTATGCGCTATTAATTTCCACGAGGGGCAGACCGGGAAAAAAATTTCAGGCCGGGAAATCTCTTACTCATACACCCACAACAAATTCTGAAAAATGGACAACCCTATTTTTTGTATGGAACTAACATAAAAAGGTTTAAATCCTAAGGTTTTGCTTATTTTAAAAAATAATTAAAATAATTAAAGTTCTCTCCTGAACTGCACCTTCACTTACATTTTTCTTTTCAGTCTCTTTATTTTGCCCTGATATCTATCTCTCTCATGACTTTAATACTCAAGATTTAACAAAACTATACTTTCTAAATCACTACAATATCTTTATATAAAAATCCTACTGAACATGAGTCATGTTTTTCCCTTACAAAAATTAACCATGCTTTTATTATAATGAAAGTACAGTAACCATGTTTTTTTTGTTGTTGCAAATAGATTACCATTTGTATTCATTTTTACTACAAATTCCATGCTTAAACTATGGTTAGTGTAGCAAAAACCATGGTTAATTTGTGGTTACCATGGTTTAACAATAGTAACCATTGTCTTTGGATTTATAGTAAAATCTTCGTTAATTTCCGTAAGGGTTGTGTGTTGCCCATAGCTCCCCTAAACCTATTATAAATATCATATTTGTTGCTAAAGGACTACAGTATTTTGAGTGATGGGATGATGAGCAATGGGCTGATGCTGCTTAAGTTAGTAAACTAAGACAAAACTACAGTAGCATATTTACAGATGAAACTGACCTGCACTTGAAACTCTGAACAGTAGTTTTGCTTCTCTGTTCCACCTGTGTGCTTACACAGTCCACTCCATTCTCTCTCTCGCATTGATTACTCTGATCCAAACCGTTTAGTGGAGGCACGGAGAGTGTGCGAGCCGAAGCATTGCCAGTCATGACTAACCGATTCATGATTTATTAGAGATTTAATTATCGAATGGCGAATTTGGAAATAATCGCTTTAGTACATTCGGCAGGCAATTCTACAATAACAATATTAAAACAGCGCGCCAAATCGTCTGCCAGGCCACCGGGAATTGTCCCGGTTCTCCCGATGGCCAGTCCGCGCCTGATTTCCACATACACGCAGAACGTGCAGGATTCATATATTGTCTTTTTGCAGCTTAATGTTCACAGACACTAGTCCATATTGCACTTTGATTCAAGTGTACTGACCTACTTTTGATTTATTCGTCCAAAATGTGGCATATTCCGTCCGCGTTAGGCTATAGGAATTCCGTTTTTATGACTGGATTCTACGAACCAGTGTGTTTTCCGCATCGCAGAAATTATAGGGCCGTATGTCTCAGAGTAGTCAATTGCAATTTGGGAAATAAATCAATTAAATATGTATGTGGATGTGTGTAAATATTCAAATGTAATCCCCTTTGTAATCGTTAACAAGTAACTGTAATTTGATTTAAAAATTCTTAGTAACTGTAACTGATTACAGTTACATTTATTTTGTAATTAAATTACGTAACGCCGTTGCATGTAACTACTTACTCCCCAACACTGGTTGCTTAGCAACAGCAGACGCCTCCGGAGCGCAAGCGCCCGAACACTTTGGAAAAAAGCAGAAAGCGGCGCGCCTTGCGTTTTCCACACGTTTTTAGGCGCGACATGTGAACAGCCCCTTAAACGGTTGATTCATTCAGGAACGAAACACGTCATGTTGCTCAGAGACGCAAAACAGCACTGTGGCTTTGTTTGGAATTATTTTTGCTGGCGAAAACAGATAATATGGTGTCTAAAACGTAAGTCTCTTAACAAAACTTCTAGTTTATTGAACTGTTATAAAAAATCAATATCACATTAGTATATGGGAATTTTTGGAGAGAAAAAAGGCACTCTTCCATATGAAATTGATTAACTATATGAAGTGGAATAAATATATACATTTTCTGCCATCACGTCTTGAATTTGTGATCATTCTAAATATATTTTAATAGACTGAATCATGCAGTGTGATCGGCAGAGCGCTAGACTTTCAGTAATGCGTGCACTCTGTAGGTGTTTTGACGTTTTTTTTTGCGTCGTGAGAAATAATGAGCCAAAAAGCCCAATTGGACTGGTTTTATGTAAGGGGTCATGTGACGTTGCTAAAAATAACATTTTTTTTTATTTGGTGTAATGAAATGTGTTTATGGGGTTTAAAGTAAAAAAAAAAAAAACAGATTTTCCACATACTGTACATTATTGTTTCTCCTCTATGCCCCGCCTTTTTGAAAGCGTCGATTTTTACAAAGCTCATCATAGCTGAAAAAGCGAGGTGTGCTGTGATTGACCAGCTATCCAATATTGTGATTGGCCTAATACCTCAAGCGTGAGACGGAAATGTTACGCCCCTCACCATACTGTTGATGCCGTGTCCCGGCCGGAGCGACGAGACAAAAACATTAAAACCCATTACAAACGAGGCATTTGTTCCATCCAGTGAGGACATAATTACAGATTATAATGACTAATACTGTCTTTTTACACGTTGCATCGCATCGTGCCGCGTAAACATAAAACCCTGTCTGCATTTGTGATCGGAGAAATGACAAATAACAAGTGCTACTCCACACTGCCCAAAACTCGCGTTTGAATCATCAGTGGAAAATTATAAAACAAAGCATACTTACGTGAGTCAGAACTGCCGGCATTTTAGTCTAACGTTACTCTCCCAGGATCAGTAAACAGTCCTTAATAAAATGTGCCGGCGATTCACAGCACTAAGTTGATGTATTTCCTCAGCGACCAGCACAGATCTAGGCATGACGAAGCGGATATCGTCCTCGTTTTTGGAAGACCAACCAAAGTAGTTTCGCTTTCACAACGAATCACACAGCGTTTTCAGGACATGGCGGCAGCGCCAACAATACTACAGCGAGAATAAAAGTTACGCCTTCTTTCTTTGCGTGAACATTTGGGCAGCGTTATGCAAATCTTCCCACATAGTGAGGTAGATATGTGGGGGCGTGTTCGAACGAGCCATTTTAGGTAGGCGTGGCTGATATGACGTTTATAAAGAATATCTCTTTGGATTTGAGACTTCAGTCTTTGCAAATTTACAGATCTTCTATATGCACCAAGAGCTTGTAACACTCCAAAGAGAAAGGAAAAAATAAAATCGTATCATATGACCCCTTTAACTATATCATGTTATGAATAAACTAAACATTTCAAATTTTTACCTCAGTGTGTTTCTTCTGAGTATATGTGTGCTGTCACGCTCATTTGTTCTGAAGTCTCGAGACAAACAGAGTGAGCCTCAGAGCGACCTTGTATTCTGCTAACTTACTGCAATTATCTCTGATGGCGCAGTAACTTACCGCGGGGAAGAAAAAATATTCGGTCTGTCCAATGATTGTAAACAGTCATTAGGTCCGTCAGACTGAAGATATTTTAGCAGTAATGAGACCAAAAATATTTAAGACCCATCGAATCCGAATTTAAGACATTTTAAGGCCTTATATTAGGAAAACGTTATTTAAGACATTTTAAGGACCCGCAGACACCCTGTGTTTATTTAAAACATTTTATTGTAATAATACTACACAATATTACTGTTTTACTATATTTGTAATCAAATAATTACAGCCTTGGTGAGCATAAGAGACTTCTTTCAAAAACAATTAAAATTATTACATTTAAAATCTTTAAAATTCTAAACGTAATCATTCCAAACTTTTAATGGCTAATAAGGTCCTAATTGAATTATATTAATTCAAATTTCATGCGTTTTGGATGAATAATCTATACTTGACCACAACACCCACAAACTAAGCTTCTGGTTTTATAGAACACTCATTGAAATCTCAGTGCTGACCTTGAAGTCCACACGAATCTTGTTCATTGTCCCCTGTGACAGCTTGCCCCTCTGGGTGCAGCCATTGACCTGTGGAGTCAGAACACTGGACGGAGTGTGCTCCACCGAAGTCTGAGAATGAGTAAGAGAGGAGCAATGAGTAAAAGCTTGCTCCTCTTCCACCACTTCACACATCACTTTCTGTGAGTGTGTGCTGCCGCATTCAGTAAGCGGGATTGCTAATCCCAAATGGGCCGCTTGCACAACACTGGCTGGAAGCCTCTCCAGCCGCAACTGCAGCCTGCGCCCATGCTTGAGGGAGGCACTTCCTGTGGGGGTGAAGGGATGGTGGGTTGGTGCTGGTGGGTCCGAGGATGATGATGGTTCAAGTGGCTCCTGTGTGAATGTCAAAAAAACCAAAAGAATAGGGGGTATATGGAGGGGAGCAGCATTATAGTGGGACCACAACACAAGCAGGAAAAAGTTTTGATAAAAAGTGGGCAAAGGAAGACCATCACCAAAACAGAGCATGAGAAGAAATGAGAAGGCAGAGGGAAGCATTTCCATCACCATCAGAACTGTAGATGTTCAGAACAACAAAGGCAAGAGTAATACTAGTCCAACAATGTCCTAACCAGCAGAACGTGTATGATCAAGTAAGTTCTTGAAGGGGGGGGGGGGGGGGGGGGGGGGGGGGTTTTGGGGGGGGGGGGGGGGGGGGGGGGTGTCTAAATTTTTGTCCTAACCAGTGGCAACCACAAAAAACAATATGTGCATATTTACATTTCAATGATTTTCGCTTAGGTAAATAAAGAAATTACTTGATGCCAGAAACTTTATGTAACACCTGATTAGAACAAATGGTTATACTGTAGTTGTGGAAAGACAGGAAGAACCGCTTCTAGGAAAGGGTAAAAAGCCTTTTTTTTTTTTTTTTTAAACAGACAAAGACATGAGATTAATCAGGTTTGTTACCAAATGAAAAGTTAAAGAGGAAGACATTTTCAGAGTGATCGGAATTGAATTAGTGGTTGGGGGGAGGGGGGAGTTAAGGATGAAGAATTAAGTAGTATCATTTTCATCATAAACAGTGATTATTTAGTTATTTTCATTTTCAATCCTTTAAAAAATAAACAATGTAAAATATTTGATTTGATTTACAGTGAATACTGACAATTACAACATATAATAATATTATTTATTTTTAATTTGTATATTATTATTTTTTTTATTCATTATATTTTTATTATTACAACATTTGTGGACAAATTGTACAGCCCTACAAACAATCCCAGCAAACATGGAGCTTCAAAAATTTATTGGACTTTCCCCCCCCCAAACTGATGCATTCCTTGACCAAATATATAGGTTGATTATTGATTATAGCTTGATTAATTGTCAGACATTTTTCCATTTTGAGATCATCAAAATCGAGACGAGTTCCCATACCTTATCATTTCTGCGTTGGGCCCAAAAAGCTCTGTAAAGCCCTTGCCGTTTCTGCTTTGTTGCCTCTTCTGGAGCAGTTACAGAAGTAGCCACTTCTGGAAAATAGTTTAAAGTATTGGTTTGGCCAACATATCTCAACTCAAAGACAAAGAAAGAGCTGTCCAATTAATATATCATTTTAAGTGTTGATATAAAATTCATACCACTTGATTGAGTCTTTTGGGTCCCGCTGGCCTTTGTCTTTTCAGAGCTGACACTCTGTGTCTCTGTGTCAGAGGAGTCGTACCCCAGCAGTTTTCTGTAGGACTGAGGAGTGACTTGTCGTCTGGGCTGCCTCCTAGTGGGGCTGAACTGGGCCTGGCCTGTTCCACCATCTCCCCCTTCCTCCTCGTTTTCTTCTTCACTGCTGTTCATGCCAGCGGCCACTGATGGCCGGCGCCGCTTCATCTGGACTGCATCAAAGAGAGGTGGTCAAATAAAATGAACAAATCTGCACGCATAACCAAAAGGCAAGCCAACTTCGTCTGCTTATGTTGGTAGGTACCAGTAGTTTTAACTGCAATATTTGAAATCACATACATTTGATTCACTTTATATATTTTGTTCACATTTTGCATTCCCAAGTAACTGAGAGGTTGATAATGAATTGCTAAAAAATAATTTACATTTTAAATAGGCAAGTAGAGTACCTTTGTTAAATCGTCCCATTTTGTTCCGCTCAATCAGCACACATTTCTTTAGGCTGTTAAAAAATTAGAAAAACAAGTCCAAAATAGGATTAAATACTGAAAACACGTTTTAAAAAGGGAAAAAAGTGATGTATGATGTGACCCCTTTAAAAGCTGGGAAAGGTTTACTCCATTGGCTACCATGTAATTGACACTATTCGTTCGCTTACACACAGCTCTGCCGTTTCTTGTTGGGTCCTCCAAATTTGGGCTTGTCCAGACAGAACACACACCTCCTGCAGTCCTCCAGCCGATTGCAGCCCTTGCAGCGCATGCAGCGTTTTAGCCGACAGCCAAGGGCTGTGCTTTCGTACCGGCGTCTAATTGTCAGCTTCGGCTCAACAGATTCTTCACTCTCAGCTTCTGAGTGAGATGCAACATCTTGAAGAGCCAGAAGGGGCAGATGGAAGAGGGAGGCAAAAGAAAGCATCTAACATAAGAATAAGGGCATTTTGGGCATGTCAAAGTTGGGTTTAGAAAGAAATAAAGTGAACACTGCCTTCTAGACATAGGATAGACCTAGATACAATACCACAAGTTGGCATTTCACAATTATTATTATTAGTAGATAATAATTGTGCAGTTTAAATTGCAATCACATGTTGCCAATTAATTTTTCAATTAAGGGAAAAAGATATATCCTAAAAGGGTGGATTGTGTTTTTACTTATGTTTTTTTGCAGTAGTGCATTATGTGAGATCTCCAAACAATGCAGTTTGCATGTGTTGTGCATTATGAATGCAACACACTCCAGGATCATTTTATTTTCACATTTACTTAATTACAAAACCTTTGGCCATTACATGCTAGCATATTAAAAATGATGAGAACATTGCTGCTTCACAAAATATCAAGTTAAAGTTAAGGGTTTAATGCAGAATTACATTATTATTGCATGCAATTATACTAAATGAAATTACTAATAATAGTAATAATACTAAACATACTATGCATGTGGGCAATAATAATAATAACGCAATAATGGAAAGTGGTCCAAAAAGAGAGATATTTTAGGAATTATACATTAAATAAAAAAAAATAATATTTTTAGATTTTAGAATATTTTTAGTTGGAATATTCTAAATATTATAATAGAATATCTCTATTTACAACATTTTGCATTTGTTATATTTATCATTAAATATATATTTTAAATCATTCTACCCTCTCTACAATTTGTTTACAAACCCTTAAAGGAAATCATACATTTTATGCTTCCAAGCCCAGCGTGAACACATATTACAATAACACTGTAACTAACATGAACAAAATATACAATTTCCAGGTCAAAAGAGCCCAGATGTCTCCATGAGCAACTGTCACTTATAATGGATGCGGACAGAATGAGGAAAGGAGAGTTGTGTACCCTCTTCGGCAGGTGAAGCAGTGATCCCCTCTCTCTCATGCAGAGGAAGGGCGCTGAGCCTTGGAATGTCGTCGGGAACCATGGCGCGTGGTTGTCCCAGTGCCACCGCTGCTGCTCGACACACATGCTTTATACGCGGACCACCGATCAATTGCTCCTATGGAGTTAAAAGGGCATAACGGTAACTCACGATCCAACTAAAACAGCTGCAGAGCAATATTTTGTATTGAAGCATACCTGTGGAGCACCCTCTGGGTTAGCTGGGACTACACTCTTCCCCCTCTTTCTGCCTATCTGCATGACTGCTGCAGATCTATCTCTTACTCTCACAGAGTTAGACAGAAGCTGCAGAGCATAAACACCATCGTAAGTATAATTACACAGAGTACTGTGGCATTCACAAAGATAAAAAAAGACTTAATATGTTTATCAGTGTCGGTAAAACTTTTTTAAGGTGTCCTTGTTACACGTTACATGTACTTACTATTATAATAACAATTAATTATGCATAATTACATGCAAGTAATCCTAAACCAAATCCTAATCCTAAACGTATAGTAAGTACTAAGGATGTGCGCGACGACTAATTTGACCAACGCAATTTAAATGCAAGTTTTGTATCAGACTAGTCTAAAAGCAAGAAACCCCCAAAAGATGGTAAGAAAAAAAAAATCTGTGCGTGTATATAATAGCCTACATTTGAAATACTTCATCTATGAATCACACTGTCAAATCCCTCAATCAATTCCGCTAAAAATAGGTCAGTCATGCCGTATGCTTGCCTCGCATTATCATTTAATTTTAAAAAGAAAAAAAAAGAGCACACACTCCATGTCAGCCAATGCTTATTTATTAAAATCAGCTGGGGAAATGCAGAACAATGGAAAATCAATCAATAGCCTGACAGAATTCTTCATCTTCATATAACGTTAGCCAACATATTAAAACAAGTCAAAAACAATAGGAAATTTTATCAAGGAATAGCATTAAAACGGCTTTTAAAAACATACTTCATGTAGCCTAGGCTATATCATCTAAAAACAAAAAGAACAAAAAGAAAAACAGGACCTGAGGCGATTAACAATTCCTGCACTTGAAAAAACACGCTCTGCAGGAACTGACGACTTAGGCACGCAGAGATAACGAAAAGCAAGCCAACAGAATTTCGGAAAGCGCCTGGACATCCCGCACCACCACCGAAGTGGGTCTTTGTTAGAGGAATAGATGGCGCGGACGGGATCGCAGCGGCGGGTTGTAGTTAATGACGTGATTGACATTAGCTGGCTTTGGCTAGCCTCTAAGCTAACGCCTACGTGCCTGTATTGAATATGATTACGCATCGCTCCAGTAGTTATTGTAAGCCAATTTGACATAACACAGTTTACACAAAACTTTTCCGTTTCCTTCTAATTCAAAATAACCCCACACCTTGCTCGTCTTTCGCGTGGTCACTTTTGAGCTCGCCACAACTGACATGAAGAAAAATCATTTTATTATTTTTCAAATGCTTTATATTTTATCTTGTTATTTAAAATGTTTTAAATGTAACAATGGTAATTTGATAACAAAATTATGGTAATTTGAATGATAATTATGTTTTTTCTTTTTCTGTCGTGTAATCGACTATTGTTTTCAGTGTCGATTAGTAGGAGCTGTACAGTTTAGTCGACTAGACCCCACATCCCTAGTAAGTACATATAGTTAATTAATATTATTCAGCACTTAAATGTATAATTACACTGTAACAAGGACACCTTAAAATAAAGTGTTAATTAGAAGAAAAATATATATATATTCACACTAATATATCAAGACAATGTTTTTTAATGTTTTCAAACAATTCTTTTAATGCTCACCTCTGACACTAATTTATTTTTTAAAGATGACTTTTTACAGTAATATTGTAAAATATTATTACAATTTAAACATTTTCTATTTTAATATATTTTAGAATTAAATTTTTTTCCTACGATGACACTTTGTTAGCTGAATTTTCAGCATAATCACTCCAGTTCTTAGTGTCATATGATCTGTCAGAAATCATTTTAATATGCTGATCTGGTGCTCAGGAAACATGTTTTTATTATTCTCAATGTTGAAAACAGTTCTGCTACTTAATATTTTTTGTGGAAACTGTGATACATTTTCGTCAGGATTCTTTGATGAACAGCATTTGACAGAAAAATAATTTTTTAACATTCTATCACTTTTTACTATCACTTTTGATAAATTTCATGCACATTTGCTAAATAAACAAAAAAATTATTTTAATAAAAAGAAACTGTTGTACTGACACCAAACTTTTGAATGACCCTCAAATGAGTCTTTGAAAACAAAAACACTCAGTTCACCCATCTTATGAATATTGTCAGAACTTGTCAAATACATAGCGACTTGTACAAATGCAACAAAGCACTGTTTGTATTCTGACCTGAGCTGATTTGAGCTGTTTCTGTTGGTCGATTTTAATCAGTTGGACTCTTGCTCTCTTCAGCAGGTGGAACATCCTCTTATTGGCCCCGGAAATACTCATTCTCTGGGTGTTTCCACCTTGCTCCACCATCATCTGGGCACTTTGTGCAGTCGTTTCAGTGGTGCCTTCAAGGCTGGTAGTCTCTACTGAAGGAATAATTTACCCCAGGATTAGGAGGAAAAGAACAGACCAAAACATATGGAGAGGTTTTTTTTGTTGTTGTTTGCTTTATTAGCATAATAACATTGATTTCATCTTTAATCTTGTTATACTAATTATTGCATTTGCATGTAAAGTACTTGTCTTTTTTTTTTTTACTGTAAAGCACTTTTAGGTGCATTCCTTGCATAAAAGGTAGTCTACAAATAATTTAGTATTATTAGTGGCATAATACTCAAACATGACAGAAAAAGCCCTACCGTTCTCTTTAGCAGGGCCTTCTGCCAAAGATGCAAGCGGCATCTGATCAGAGAGTTCCCCAACATGTATGGTTACTTTTGGCACCACTCCTGGAGAATACATGTCCTGCAATTTGAGATCAGACTTTCTTCCTCCCACATCAAGGGTCCCTCCCTCAGAACCGTCCTCCGTTAGTTTGGAGGTTGCACTGGCAATCCTCTCCATCCTTCGCTTTGTCAGGCATGCTGTGAGCTTCTTCAATTTCCAGTATATCTTATAGTGGTCAGCAGATTGGCCAGGTCTCCTACCCCTCCCACGAGGACCACCAGACAGCCTAGAGGAACTCAAAATGGGTCTGACGCCCTGAGATCGTACCTTTTCCAAAACACCTTTTTCATCGTTGTTTAGGATCAGCGGTTCTTGTGCGGTTTTTGGCTTGCTCCCGGAATGAAGGGTTTGGAGCTCAATATTCGGTTTCCCGAGATCTGTTGGGATCTCAGTAAGAGCTGGTTTCTTTGGGGAACCTCGTTCTGGAAGCGCAGACATGCGCTCATCATCCATGAACCTCTTCGGGACCTTGATGACCCGAGAAGATCGAGCACTAACAATTGGTCTAGTGGAGTGTTTAGGCTGTTCAGCTTGGCTTGCAGGCTTGGATCTCTCAATCTCTCCAACTGCCTGTTCCTGTCCTTCCACCGGTTGCAGCACATGTGTGGAGTCTGTCTCTAGAGCAAGTTGCTGTCTCTTTCTTGGCATGTTAGAGGCCTGTCCTTGACTGTGAGGTACTTTGTGGCACACCTCCTGTTGCAGTAACTTTCTTGGTCGCCTAACAAAAGGCTTCTTTTGGGAAGAACTTAAACTATCACTAAAAGAAGGTCCTGCATCTCCACCAAGAGATTCTAGAGGCTCCTTGTTTGCGTCTGTACTTCTGCCCCTTCTCTGTTTGGCCATTGGTTTTGAGGATACAGCAACTGCCTGATCACTAGCAGCCATTCCCTCTGTCTTTTTCCTGTGGGTCTTAGCATATTCTGTTGAAGCTCTTTGGTTTTGGGTGTCTCTAACTCCGGAGGCTCTCTCTTTACCTTTAACCAGTGTTAAACTCCACACTAATTTGCCCTGCCTCGTCCGTCTGTCTACTGCACTGGAACCACGCTTCTTTGACCTTCCAGTGATCTCCTCCTCTTCAAAAGCCCCATCAACATTTTCATAATTTTCTGTCTTTGAGGAGACCCATGTTCCCTCTTTCTGGTTCCTGAGTACCCTGTCATTTCTCTTACTTGAGCTGCCCTGTTTCAAATGTTCATCTTTATCCACAGATGGCCTTTGTAACTGTTCCGTTACTTTTTTGGTCACCTTCTTGGCTGCCAATTTAATAACCATTTTGGGCCTCACAGATTTTTGATCAGTTCTGGAAAATCTTTTGCCTTTCATGTCAGGTTTTTTCAATAGTGATGATTTTAGATTTGGCGCCAAAGGTGGCTTCACCTGTGAGGATGCCAGTTTAAGGGGTCTGCCTTTAGAAAAGAAATAGACAAAAATCTATTAAAGCATTTTATTTTTAATAAACACAAAAGAGGCAAGAGAGCATAAACCATATTATTAATCATGGCAGTCTTTTAAAAATTTTTTTTTACTGAATTATTCTCAATTAGGGGATGCATCAATATCAAACTTTTGGCATATAATGATAAATAGATAATTATTTTGATATTTAGATATTTCAATTAAAATTCTAAACTCTTTTGTTAAAATGTTATTGTTAGTGGTTAAACGGATCATTGTTGATTCGTACGGACCAAGCCCCACGGTTTGGCACGCATGTGATCCACGGATTAATTGCAAAATTTAACCATAATAGAGTATAAGTTTATAATTTGTTCGTATTTACACAAGCAAGCTTTTTTTAAACAATTTCAGAGAAAAAAGGCAAAAAAAAAAAAAAAAAAAAGAAAAAAGGGGAAAAGGAAGGGGAACGCTATCGTCACTCGCGCGCTGTTCTCCACACACACAGCCGCACACACATTAAGCACACGCGTTTCAGACAGCGCACGAACACCAAACTGAATCCTCTTCTGAATCCTCTGAACAGACACATACACATAAAATTATGACAAAATACCCATCTCGACAATCATCCAGGTAAACGCTGTCAGTTATGTCTCAAGTGAATGAAAACAGCTGAGAAAGAAATCGGATGTGATGTGTATCATTATATCGGATCCGTGCATCAGGTTTTAAAGGAACAGCGGCCTATAAATACTGCAGCTGTCATTAATCATCAAACAAAACACCTGTGATAAATCTATATTTAATTTATACAGTGAACACTATGCAGTGTTATTTTCCCTAATTATTAAATTTCTGTATTTGAATACTACCAACCTTATTTTATTTGTAACATATTCTGTTGTATTTATCTATGCTTGTAATTTGTGTATTTGTTCTTATTTTATTATATACTGGCTGTTCTCGTCTGTTTAATCATGTTTAAACTTTCTTAGTTAATCTAGTAGTATTTGCTGTGGTATCAAATAAGTACTTTGCTTTAAGTAATAAATGGAAAGCAAGTTAAATTGAAATATTTTTCTTTTCTTGCTGATCCGTAAAATGATCTGATCCGTAGGTCAAAAACCGTAATGTGATCCGAGCCGTGAGATTTGTGATCCGTTGAACCACTAGTTATTGTATATTTATAAACAGCTGAAACTAGAATTAAGGCATAACACCATGTATGAAAAGATACATTTTCATTTTAAAATCTTTAAAGATCCATAGCCTTGAATGACCAAGTTTAATATAAAAAAACAGCACATAGGACAGCTGAGACCAAATTACTTTTATAGTTTACACCATTGGTTTCAAACTCAATTCCTGGAGGGCCACAGTTCTGCACAGTTTAGCTCCAACCCTAATCAAACGCACCTGATCCAGCTAATCAAGCTCTTCAGGATCACTAGAAACGTCCAAGCAGGTGTGAGTTGGAGCTGGTTGGAGCTAAACTCTGCAGAGCTGTGGCCCTCCAGGAATTGAGTTTGAGACCACTGGTTTACACCATCAAAATACTTAAGACATGGAAACAACTGAAACACTCACTTGATGAGCCTTGTCCAGAACTCGTGGACCATTGACCATCCACTCTAAAGCCTGTGAAGTCTCCCTCCTGAGAAAGAACGATAGATAAAATATAACACCACAAAACTACACGTAGACCGTTAGTGTATTTTATTAATTTAAAATCAAATTAATTTAAAATATGCAGGAACAGGACATTTAGATTATTTACACAGTTTTCTCTTTCTCTGCACTGGCTAATCCAATAGTAGTTCAATGAATGTTTGCAGTCCATTATATTACTCACTGCTAAGTACAATGACAGATGGCAGGACTACAAAACCCCTGCTTGACTGATAACACTGGAATTATCAAAACAAAGGCATCAGTTTCCATGAGTATTTGATTATTATAGGCCAGGCTTCACATACAACATCATAATATGTAACATGGGATCCCTGCTTCATTTCTCTAAAAGACTGAGTGGTGAGAAATGCTGACACAGAAGTGAACAATACACACATCACAGTACTAAATTAATATAGTAACCTTCTATAACACAATGCATTACTTTTACAGTTCAGCACACTGCACAAGTATTTATTTTTCTCAGTACATTCATAGGTGTAAGCATAGGTGTGAACATTAACTATTAAAAAATCTGCTATTTAAATACATGTGAAATGAGATACAGTCATTCATGAAGTTTGACAACAACTCTGATATTAGCTAATACAGTGAAACACATGCACTGAAAGCTTGAATGCAGTCTGATTCAAAGCTGAACCAGCACAGAGCTCATGTTAAGCTTTTACATCACACCTTGTAGACTGATGCAATCCGAATCTGTGCTTTGAAATTCTGAGCTATCTGCAATAGAGGACTTTCCAGCATCATCCTTACATAACATAAAAGGACATTTGCAATTTATGTGGATATGAAAAACTGGATTTGATTTCGGAAGTCTGAATCATTTTGACCCATGAGCAGTTGTAAGTAGCATTGATTGGTTTATGGCAGGTGATGCTGACATGTATTGATGTTTCCAAGTGTGGGCATTTTTTTTCCTGAGGTGTTTGAAAAAGACTGATAGATTAGATTAGCTTGAAGACTTAAAAGATTTAGTTTTTAATTTGTGTTGTATTTTGGAAATATCCTACTCTTTACAGTATTGCTAAATTTGCTGATGTTATTAAGTTGTTACTACTTACTAGTTAATGCCCTGTTGCACTTGGGTGCTTTGGTAAAATCTTTTGTAAAATTAAGCTATACATTTTAAAATACTTTGTTTTGAGATTTGCCTGTTCTTATTTTCAGTGCTTTTTTCAAAAGCAGCTTTTAAAAGCTGTAACTTTCAAAACTCAAAACCACCTCCTCAGTGCATATTTATTGGTCATTTATGGACTATTGACATCTTTTCAATGAATTTGAAAAGTTTTGCAGCAACAATACCTTTTTAGTGTTCAGATTCCTGACTAAGTGTAGCACCTCCAGCTCTGCACGTTTCTGAAAATTCCTTGCATTAGACATGAGTGCTGAGGTTTATTCGTAGCACTCTGTGATCATTTCGCACTGACCTTCATAGATCATTTCAGCATGAATTATTTCCCATGACGGGGGAAGCTGTGGCCTAATGGTTAGAGAGTCGGACTTGTAACCCAAAGGTCACGGGTTTGAGTCTCAGTACTGGCAGGAAATGTATAGGTGGGAGGAGTGAATGTACAGCGCTCTCTCCCACCTTCAATACCACGACTGAGGTGCCCTCGAGCAAGGCACGAACAAAAACTGCTCCCTGGGCGCCGCAACATAAATGGCTGGCCACTGCTCTGGTTGTGTGTTCACGGTTTGTGTGTGTTCTCTGCTGTGTGTGTGCACTTAGGATGGATTGCACTTAAATGCAGAGCACTAATTCCTAGTATGGGTAACCATACTTGGCCACATGTCACGTCACTTATATACAGTTATTATATTGATCTGAGGGGAACTTACTGTCTAGATGGTATTTTTTCTTTTCATCTTACCACTGTATAATGCATATTAAAGTTCATAAGTGCAGCTGCTTTGTTTACAGCGGAAACCAATGAAACGCTTTAAGCGCCACCTGCTGGCAGAAACTGCATCTGCGTCTCGTTCAGCTCGTCTGCTGTTTCATGCAGATATTTTTTTATGTATAGTTTCACAAAACGTAAGTCAAACCATTCTGTTTTTGCTTCAAATTTCGAAATTATAGAATCTAATTTAGATTAAAAAACTGCTCATGTTGCATGTATGCAGCATCTTTGTTTGAATCATGATTAAAATGCAGTGGTTGCCTCTAATTTTAAATGGAAAAAGCACAGACAAAGCCTTAGTTTGTTTATATGAAGAGATTTATTTTATTTGTGTTACTTATTTATTTGATTTGGGGCTTGTTTTTAAATTTCAATTTAGTTTTGTAATTTACATTTACATTATATTTAAATTGTCATTTTGCAGATGCTTTAATCCAAAGCGACTTACAAATGAGGACAATGGAAGCAATCAAAACCTATATTAGTGCTATATTAGTATATTATAGTGTTATATTTCAATTTCACAAAGAAATGTGCAGCATTTTGTCCAAGCAATAATAAAAGGACACATTCAATTTAAAATTTGTCTTAAATCTCATTTTGTTAAAAAAATCATGACTCGAATCAAATCGCGAAATCAAAAAAGTGACTCAAATCGAATCGCGATTTGTGTGAATCGTTACATCCCTAATATTGATCTATGAAAATTTTTAGCTGTTAAAGGCAGGTGAAATGAGAAACGTTTACCACTTTTAAGGTCATTAATGTTTTTTTGCATTATTTAATTAAATTAATAATTCTATAGCGGCAGCGGCCAGTAACAGCATTTTATTTATTTGCAAAGACATTTTCATTTGCATATGACCAGTGTTAATTCAGGATCCACCATTAAAGTGAAACAAAATAATTCATGCTGAAATGATCTATGAAGGTCAGTGCGAAATGATCACAGAGTGCTACGAATAAACCTCAGCACTCATGTCTAATGCAAGGAATTTTCAGAAACGTGCAGAGCTGGAGGTGCTACACTTAGTCAGGAATCTGAACACTAAAAAGGTATTGTTGCTGCAAAACTTTTCAAATTCATTGAAAAGATGTCAATAGTCCATAAATGACCAATAAATATGCACGGAGAAGGAGGTTTTGAGTTTTGAAAGTTACAGCTTTATCATAATAAAATTTACTTAAATTAACATAATAAAGTTACAGCTTTTAAAAGCTGCTTTTGAAAAAAGCACTGAAAATAAGAACAGGCAAATCTCAAAACAAACTATTTTAAAATGTATAGCTTAATTTTACAAAAGATTTTACCAAAGCACCCAAGTGCAACAGGGCATTAACTAGTAAGTAGTAACAACTTAATAACATCAGCAAATTTAGCAATACTGTAAAGAGTAGGATATTTCCAAAATACAACACAAATTAAAAACTAAATCTTTTAAGTCTTTAAGATAATCTAATCTATCAGTCTTTTTCAAACACCTCAGGAAAAAAAATGCCCACAATTGGAAACATCAATACATGTCAGCATCACCTGCCATAAACCAATCAATGCTACTTACAACTGCTCATGGGTCAAAATGATTCAGACTTCCGAAATCAAGTCCAGTTTTTCATATCCACATAAATTGCAAATGTCCTTTTATGTTATGTAAGGATGATGCTGGAAAGTCCTCTATTGCAGACAGCTCAGAATTTCAAAGCACAGATTCGGATTGCATCAGTCTACAAGGTGTGATGTCAAAGCTTAACATGAGCTCTGTGCTGGTTCAGCTTTGAATCAGACTGCATTCAAGCTTTCAGTGCATGTGTTTCACTGTATTAGCTAAGGGAATTTCTGAAAAAGTACCCTCTAATATAGAAAATATATTTAGCAAGGATGGTGCTTATTACTAAAAACAATCTGTTGTACTAAGTGTTCTACATGTCTTCTACCCTGTAATTGGCATTTCATAAATTTTTAGTAAAAGGTATTTTAGTATAATACTAAAATGTCTACCTTCAGTTAATGATACACATGTATGGTTGGTTAGATTTTTTATATTGTTATAATGGGATGCACAAAATTATCGGACCGATATCGGAATCGGCAGATAATGGCTTGAAATAGGGCTGCACGATAAATCGCATGCTATATTGAATGCGCATCTTGTCAGAAAGCCGGTTCTGTTATCAGCGGTAAATCTCCATCACCTGCGGGCTTTCACATTGAGCAGCATTAACTACACAGAGCCGTTGTTCACAGACAAAGCTGCGCAAAACATGCGCAAAATATAATCGTGGTTTTGCGCAGCTCGTCAGTGAACAACGGCTGTGTGTAGTTAATGCTGCTCAATGTGAAAGCACGCAGGTGTTGGAGATTTACCGCTGATTACAGAACCGGTTTTCTGACAAGATGCGCATTAAATATTGAATGCGATTTATCGTGCAGCCCTAGCTTGAAATGTACATATCGGCATCGGCCCGATATGAAAAATTATGTTGAAATGTCTTGCCGATAAGAGGAATACATTAACTCACATGTGCTCAGGGTGTGCTAGCGATTAGATCACGCCAGCAGTGTGGCTCATTCTTGAAGCAAAATTTTGCCTGAATGATGATTAAATTCACTGTTTTGGATCGCTGCATTTAAACTGAGAAAGCACGTACAGAATGCGTTCGGTGTATGATAGAGTAAACAGTAATAGCATGTGCAGCGGCAGCAGCATCTCCTGGGTGCTAATGTCCGTTCGGTAAGGAGTTTTAATTCCGTAGGGGGCGCTGTTGGCCTACTTCTAATAAAATGAAAACAAAATACACAAATAATATTTAGACTCTTTCTGATTAAATAAAGCAGTAATTGATGTCATAAAATCATGAGTATGTTTTGATTTAAAGTAGTGGTCGACCGGTATATCTCCATGGCCGATATTTGGCATTTTTCAAATATCGGCATCGGCCGATAAGTTTTTCTGTTTGGCCGATTTGTTCGAGGCGGGACTTTTATTTTGACGGCGCTGAGAACGGCAGCGCCTGAACACACACCGCTCACATTCTCCCTCTTGTTCGCTGTCGTCGTTCAGTTCTGTCTAATATGGATAGAAGTCTATCTAATGATCGGATAGAACTGTTAAACAAAGGAATTAAAATGTATACAAAAAATATTATAACGATTGCTTTAATATTATTAGTAATAGAAAGGAAAACATTATAATACTTTCTCGTTTGCCGTCAGCATTCAGAAAATACGCATTTATATCATTTAAACAAATCTTTGAATGACTAATGAACATTTAATTTCACAAACCTTGCAGACTTAGTCGAATCTAGTTGAAGTGTGCTTGTGAAGTGGGCATTTGTATCCTGAATGATCGCGTGTTCTCTGCGTGACGGACGGTCCATGCAAATTGAATGCTGACAGGAGGAGAGTTCAGCCTCACTGGAGATGTGCGATCGACAAACTTTATTAAAATAGGTGATTTCAAATATGCTGCGCTTTAGCGTTTGCCCGATGTTATATCATGCCATTTCATTGCGGTGCGTTTATGTAAAATAGTTGTATGAATATATATGTATGTATGTAGGTATGTATGTATGTGATCTCACAATGCCACAACTTCCCCAATACTAAGTGCATGTTGGTTACAGTGTTGACTTCTTTTTTTACTAATTCTTATTAAATAATTTATTATGAAAAAATGCTTGGTCGTCTAAAGTATAAGTAGTTTATTTACACTTTAGAATTTTCAACTCTTTGCTGAGACCAGTGAGGGGCAAAACTGGCCCTTCCAGGCCACTTTCCTGCAGAGATTGGATCCAACCCTGATAAAACTCACCTGCATGTAGCCTTCTAGTAGTCTTGAAGACAATGATTAGCTGGTTCAGGTGTGTTTGATTAGAGTTGGAGCTAAACTCGGCAGGAAAGTGAACCTCGAGGGCCAGAGTTGAGAACCCCTGCCCTTAGACCAGCTACAAATGTTAAATCTTAAAATAAAATGTTATGGTTACTACTGCATCTTTCTGAAAAAAAGGCAGCGATTGATATATAGTTTATTTAAGCTATAGTTATTTTCAAAGCTTCAATGTAATGTCATTATAAAATAACTTAATTATTGTTTATTTAATTCTAACAAATAAGTTATTGTAAAAAAAACTAACCAAAATATTGCTTATACTTGCCACACATAGAGATTTGGGTTGTTCCAAAAAAGGAAATTATATATCGGTATCGGCATCGGCTATCTGCCAAAGAGTTTAAAAATATCTGCATATCGGATATCGGAAAAAATCCAATATCGTCCATCCCTAGTTAATAACATTTCAACATTTACAGGACAGAAGCAATTTTACTTTATTATCCATAGACAATTTTTTCCTGAAAAATTATGAAACTTTTTTTTTTAATTATGAAACATTAATTATTAAAACATAAGCATCAAATATAGAGCCTGGTCTTTTGAGGATTGTTCATTTGTACATCTCTAAATCATCACTGTATTGCATTGTACACAAGTGGAGTTTGAAGAGCATTTACATATCACCTTACTAAGATATTGACTGACAACTCAGTTTTCAGTTATACAGATCTAAAAATTTCACTGATTTAAATTACAAGCGATCAGAATTCCATCTAACTTCTTGCCATGTAAATAACATCTGCACCAAATTTCAAGTTTTTTTTATCTTCTAATATGAGCCATAAAAACCTGACGTATCAAAAATGATACAAAACATGCAAGCTTTTCTAGATTTATTTTTAAAGTATTATTTCATATGTCTTACTTGGTTAATCTCTTAATCTCTCATAATCAAAAGTGGACAAAAAGCACTCAGACACTTGAGTACATACAATTCAAATTAAGCAGTTCTTATTGTACTAAACGTTTTACTGAATGAAAATGAAGTTGAACAACGCTTATCGCACATCGTGACTGATTAACAAGATTACTATGAAGCAATTAACTTGTCTGTAAACACAGCTAGCTGACGGTTGTAGGCTTTTTTAGAAACATTACATATTTGAACCATACAAAGACGATTCCCGACAGAATGCATAAACAATACCTGTATCATATTCCGGATGAACGCCACGCCTCCCAAACATTTGAACTAAATATGTAACAAATACCATCGATGGTGAAAAACAGACATAATGTCAACAACACTGACATTAAATCCCAAAGCCTACAACTGTACACAAACTCCCTTAAAACTAATCAGCGGACACCACGCCGCCACTGAACCGCAAACAATCCCAGTAACGTAGCCACGGCAACACCGCCAACCGGAGTTAAACACCCGCCACGAGAGCTCGACAGCCCGGCAAAAGCCCAAGATACGACTGGCGTCTCTTTAAACGCTTTAAAGAGACTCCATCTCTGTAATCCGTGAAGCTTACGACCGTGCCGCTATGATCAGGTGGCTGCATCTCTGCAGGAACTGACACCAGCAACTCAGCCACAAGCCGACGATGCACTTTCCGCGCATTAGTACTGTAACGTTATTTCTCTAAAGTTAACGAACGCTCACCTCATCGCTCCCGCTCGTGCAGAATCCCGCCTCGCGCTGGCGCCGGTGTTTTTCCGCCAGCCCGAGCAAGCGCGACAGTGACGGATCCTCTCTCAGCGTAGCTCTAACGCCGACGGGCCTCGGCCCTTCTCTGTCTTCAGCAGCCCTCACCCGACCGACGTGAAAGCGTTTCTCCGTCTTCAGCAGGCTCCGAGACATCCATGGCCGACCTGGGAAACGGCAGCGAACGGTGGCGGAGGTGTTTACGGTCGCTACAACAGCCGAGGCTGGTAATCCGCCTCCTGCTGCCGCCATTATTACATACCACAACAACAACTACGGCGCTGAGCTCTCGGGAGGAACAAGATGGAAAGGCGCGAGATAGCGGAGGAAACGCACGGCATCATGGGAGATTGAGTTTTTTTGTTGTTGTTGTTGTTTTGGCCTTTGTGCTGAGGCGCACGGTCTGTAAATTACAATAATATTTAAAATCAACAGTTTAATGCAGTTAAGCAGTTTAATCTGACATATGAAAAAATAGTCTTTTTTTTATGTAACGGTTTAGTGAAAAAAAAAAAAACCGTTAGTATAAATATATATTTTAAAAGTGTTGTATAGTTGTTACAGATTTGATTCATTAGGCTTTTATGGCTATGTAGTGATACAGGGAAGAATGGTGGCTCATACATACGGGGTTGAAAAAACCCTCACAATTTATGCAGAGGGCCCCAATTGATCAAAATGCAAGCTATTTGGGCTGATTGATTTTTTTATAACAGCATAAAATACTATTACATGCTGTAATATCAGTTGGTCACTTTTATTTCCTAATTATTGATCAAATAATAATGAGTATATTGAATGTTTAGTTTATGTTCAAAGCGCTATAGTTTTTATTGTGGGGCAAAATATATAATGCAATGCAGTACAGTGATGACTGAGAGATGTACAAATAAACATTCCTCAAAAGCCTAATGTATCATATTTGATTTTTAACTTGAAACATAGATAATGGAAAATTAAGTTGCTTCAGTCCAGTTAATGAGCTAATATTGAAATATTGCTAAAGTTTACCTCTTAAGTTTACCTTATAAAACTCATTAAAGATTTGACAGCAAAAAAGAAAAGCGTACCACAAATTGAAAGTATACTTTTTTTGTTGTTGCTTTTTTTACTTACTAAAAAAGTATGAATTAGCAGTAAGAACGCAGAAGGTTTTTCAAGCAACTTTCTGATCATGTTCATAATGTAGAGGCCATTAGAAATGAATGTATCATTTTTGATAAAGCAGGCTTTATATGGTTAATTATTTTGTAGTTCTTTAACTACTGGCATATACAAATAAATGATAACCTCTGGAATCATTTAATTTTCTTGTTTTTGGAACCACATTATTATTTGTGAGTGTAAACAATATAAAGTCTAAGTAAATATTTTGTCATTTGCACTGGTAGAGTTACTAAGTGCCTACCGTTAGGTGTCGACCAGCTAATCATTGTTTCCGCACTGGCCGCGCTGTCAACTTACGTCAACACAAGCACATTTCTAAATAAACAATAAATAAATAAAATTAAATAAAATTAAGCATTAGCCGCGTTCCTGCGGAGTAAAATATGTAATAAGTTTTGAAAAATGTATTGGTTCGCGTATTTTTCCCAGAAGCCTTTGCAAGGCTTGTCGTCGCAGCCATAGACATATAAATACCTAGACGCCTCATTGGCCGTTTCGGTCCGTTGCTGCGATACGTCAACGCGTCCGCCATATTGGTGCGGGCAAGAGTTCCCAGTAAACAAACGCAACGAACAGGGAGAGCTGCGGTTTTTCTGTATAAAAATATGACGTTTGTTTTTATCAACGGATATCAGTGGTTTATGATCTACATGGTGTACAAAAAATCGATATTAAATAAATTTAACTAAGTAATTACAAAAGCTCACACTTGTGTAAATTAAATCTTCTCAAAAAGTATTTTCTGTGTTTAACCTCACCATTTTAGCTTTTCTTGTGCTTCAGGTCAGAACATACCTCGCTCACACCTCACACTGGCAGGCTCCTTTCTATATTTTTATAGCACTAAATTGATGCAATTATTTACAGGTACATACTCCAAAACAGACAATAACAAAGATAACTGATGGCTTTATGAAAATACATATGTGATTTGGCACAACAACAGTTCAGCAAATATATTTGTAATATAGAAGATGCAACAGTAAATAATATATTTACAGTAGTATAACGTTTTTATAATAATTAAGAATAACATTCAATAAAAAAGTAATAAGTAGTACAATAATATATTAGCATAATAATAGATTGATAATAGGGTATAGCGTATAGTATGATACAGAATGCCATGTATGTATAATCCTTTAATTATGGTATGTAAAATACAACAACAACAATAATAATAAATGAATAATAACAAGTAGAATATGGAATATCACTTGCAGAATAGACAATAACAATAAAATGAGTAGTGTGTAATGAGTAGTACCCTAACAGCATAATACTAGATTGATAATAGCAAATTGTATAATAATAATAATACTATTTGATATTACATTCTAATGTATGTAATATCAATTGCAAAATTATATAGACAATAAAAAGGTAAATAGGGAGTAATGAATAGTACAATAAGTAATAATAATAACACTAAAAGCTATATAATATATATAAATCATCTATAATGGCTAATCCTTTGTAGGGTTGCAGAGTGCAAGAGCTAAAACCCTTTGAACAAAACAGCTTTGCAGACCTTTTTTCTCAAGTTGCCACTTCAGAAGGAATCATCAGTCCTCCATTGTTTTTCAGTGTAAGCAAGTGGTAGCTCTGATCAAATGACGCAGATACAGCATCTGTCACCAAGCTAGCATGACACACATCACAGGACAGCTTCCTCAAAATCTGACGAACAACAAACCCTGAAATGTACACAAGGGCATTGTTCACAAGGCTCCCAAGACGGGTTGGCAGGTAGCTGTGGTCACACACAAGTGCAGAGATGTTTACAAAAGGGGATGGAAGGTCTTCAGATTCTTCTGTTGCTAGAGTCGACGACATCTCATCAGCCAATAGGGACACAGTCTCATTCTGTTCTACCACATTTCCTGAAATGCTTGGTGAGACACCGCACCGGACCATGAGATGGCAGAAAATGCCCTGGAACTGGGCTGCAGTAGGATTGTTATTCCAGCCTCCTAAAAACAAACACACAGACACATTCACAACACTTAAGGAATAGTTCACCCAAAAATGAAAATTTGCTGATAATGTACACACCCTAATGCCCAAGAGGTGTAAGACTTTTTATCAGACTAAAAAATCATTAGATGTAGAAAGTTGTATATATATCTTGGCCTTGGTGGAGTAACAGGTAGGTAAACGAGCAGATTGTGGAGTAACAGGATAGTAATCCAAAGAAAGGCAGTAGAGCTTGGGTGAGACAAAGCCGCAGGCATTTAGGAGTAAGACTGCATGGGTGTTTGAATCGGGATTTGAATTAATCAAGCATTTAATACTGATATTTGCACTTTTCAAATGATTTTTTTTTAATATATTTGCAAATTTCAGAAATCCTTACCTGATGCCCTGATAGAATTGAAGAGGGGCTCCAAGTGATCCTGGCTAAATCGATAGGTGCAGACATATCGCTGAAATTTAAGCAGCTCAGGAATCAACAACATGAGGGTATCAATGTTGATGATGAACGCCATGACAGACAGGTACCTTCAAAAGAAAAATTTTTGTCAATATGTCAGTATTGTCAATATGGCAAAATCAAGATACTCCAAAGGTAGAACTGTGTAATTTTGCTCACTGAAAGCTGTAAATGGACTTGATCTAACAACAACACAGGGTGACAGGCTAGGGCAGTGACCAATAGATGGCTATAATAATTGAAATTGTGCTCCATTATAAGATCAGTCAACGGGATTGATAATGGGACAATGATACATTAATTGTAAAATCCAAAATGTTTGGAGCTTTTGGGAAAACATTCAGGATGGCCCCCAAGAAGCCACCCCACTGCAATGTCCCTGGTTGGTAACTGCATTTTCAGAGTACATAAAATTATAAAATGTAAAGTAAATACTGCAAAATTACTGCATGCTCCTTAAGAGTGTAAATTAGTTAAAGATGTTATTTTAATTTTACCAGAGTAGAAACTGAGTCTCTCCTTCAGATCTTAATTTATGAGGTTCTTTCCCTGCAGATCCTCTAGATCATCACATACAGTCTTCTTTGCCCTCCTTTCCCGGTCCTTTACATTCCTCAACTCGTGCTCTAGACTCTCCAAGGCTTCACAGAGTCTGGTCTTTAGACCAGTGGGAGATGCAGGCAATGCATAGGGGTGGTCCTATTAGAGAAAAGAATGAAAATATATTGAGTAATGTTAATTTCACACAAAACACAGCCTCAGCTGTTTGGGGCATAACTAGTACAATGTTCTGTCAGCTGGCTTGCATTCTTAAACATGCTGGTGTTGAATATGCTTCCCTGGCTGACGCTGACACACACTCACACACCCACTACCCCTCTCCTCACACACATACACAGATGCACGCACACACACACACACACACAAACAATCACCCACAAACCCACTGTGATAGCAGTGGGATTGAGGGGAAATGAGGATAAAGGACTATTCTCATCAAAATTATCTCATCATTTACTCAGCCCCCTTCCATCCCAGATGTGTAAGACTTGTTGATTTGAACACAAATATTAGGATTTTAGAGTTTTTAGAATGGAAGGAGACAAATTGTGTAAAAATCTCCAGTTCATGATCAGGCGAACAATGAAAATCATACACATACCATCCGAGATGAAATTAGAGTAAATAAATTACAAAAATGTTTCATTTTTGTGAGGAACAATTGTTTAATCTCATGACCCCTCAATCCAACTGCCATCAGTGTTTGTGTTTGTATGTGGGTCAAAGACGAAGTGTGTTTCCAGCATCAAAAAAATAAAAGTATAATTTCCCCAATATTTTCACATTTTATTGTCTCAAAAGTTATTTGAAATATTTAAATAGACAATTTACTTGCATTTAAGATGTTTTAATGCATTTAAAATGACTTTTGTAAATGTAATTTGATGCGGACAACAAAATGGTGACATCTGGTCTTTGACCCATGTATATCATTCAATGTGTGCAGGTGTATATGCGAATGTGTCTGAAAACAGTGGCAGAGAGAAACAGATAGGATTGAATATGACCATAGCCATAATGCTCACAGTTGTTCTAGTCTTAACTAGTACAAATACTCACAACATTAGGCAGAGGAGGTTCGATCTCTTGGAAAATCTGAGAACAGCCCACTGACCAGCTCTCCTCAGCTTTCCTCGAGGCCTCTGTTTTCCTGGTTTCCACAGGTTAAAATAAATATGAAATATATGTCACTTACTATTTAATGACAAGCTATCAAATCCTTATAATCCAGTGACGAGAAAACCTACTCTTTGTAGATGAGGGGGAAAGCTGAAGATCGATGGTTTAGCTCCATCCCTAATCCTCACAATTTGACCTGTCCTGTCAAAGTCCTCCGGCTTGAAGTGTTCATTGCATAGCACGGAGGACTCGCTTGCGGAAAAACCTTCTCTTCTTAGAGCTACTTCCCACTGCCACCTCAACTCTTTGTTTTTGGGAAACCTTCAATGTGTGAAAAGAGTTAGCTAACGTCAGCTAGCCAACTACTAACGGTTAACGTTAAATCAGATTCATGCCGCTTAGCCGAAACGAGTAGGTCGACACAAGAGTCAGTTTTGAGAGAAAAAACAGCAATATAAATGAATATCTCGATTACGGGCAATTTAGTTTATGATATATAAATTACCATACGCTAAAACTACATAAGAAAGAATGTAACATTTCTGGTTTCCTAGACTCGCAGCTAAATAGCGATGTCGCTAGCTATTAAGTCTGACTCCGACGTCAATTACTGTCAAGTTGTGTCAACATAATGTTTTAATGACCAAATACAACCAGATCAGTGTCAGTCAACAACTTTTCAGTCTTACCTGTGAAAAGTAATTCCCCGAAACCTATTTTCAATTGTGCGGCGGTTTGTACAGCCCCAAGCAGCACACGAATTAGGCATTTTCTCGAGTCCACTTATGAGAATGATGGAAAAGATGCCCGCACCAAGATGGCGGCGACGTTGACGTACGATCCAGCGGCCAATGAGGCGTCTAGGTATTTATATGTCTATGGTCGCAGCCTCGTTGGCGCAGTTGGCAGCGCGTCAGTCTCATAATCTGAAGGACGTGAGTTCGAGCCTCACACGGGGCAAGGCAGCGTTTTAACTTCTGTAGTAAAAATCCTTTTCTGTAAAAAAGTAAATTACAAAGCTTGTCTGTACTTCAAATATAGATGAGGGTGACAGAAAGCTCGCAGAGAAATCCTATCAAAGGAAATATATAATTAAAGGCACAATATGTACGATTTTTAAAATTAAAATATCCAAAAAACCACTAGAACAGTGTTATATATCTTGCTGACTTGTGTACTTACATTCTCCCAAATGTTTCGAAGAATGTTTAAATCCAGAGAAAGAAATAAGCACTTTAACAGTGACACGGGACTGTGTCCGAGCGGTCATAGTGCGCCTGCCATGATGTCAAAGCACTTGATCCGTTTTTTTGTTGAAAACATGGAAACCCCAAAGACACTTTAATGTGTTATGCATTTTATTAGACAGGTGAAGACCGCACAGAGTAGCATTATAACAGAACTTTCAAAAGTATCTAGTATGATAAAACAGCCCTGCTTTTTTTCCCCACATACGCACGACCAGAAGGAGCGGAAGCGGTCGACTGTGGCATAATAAAAGCTCCGCTGCTTTCGAGCCGTACGCGTGTCACGCTCGTTCAGTGGCCTTGTTTCACTTCGTCGGCTTTCAGCCTCACCCTGCTTCATTCTACTACGTTAATAAATCATTAGCTCATCCATGAACATGATTTTTGCCCGAGTCCCGTCGGATTGCATCGGCTGAGGGGATGATGACGACAACTCCCATGATTCCACACTTTGTCACGGCGTCATCAAACTACGCCTTTTTTTCTTTGTTTGTTTTGAATACGCGCCTCTAGCAGCGAAAGATTACATATTGTGCCTTTAAGTCACCTTCATATTTTCACTGTGTTCTATTTATATCTACAGCAGGATATCGTCTGACTTAATTTTACTTTGTGTTGCATGAGTAAGGAGATAAAGCATGAACTGAATCATTTTATTAAATTGTATGGTTTCTTTTTTTTATTATTCAAATAATGTACAACTTCTGAATAGCTCTTGAGCCTAAACAGTTCTGTTTGTATATATTTTTAATTTTATAAAATGATAAAAGAAACCAGACTCAGCACGCAGACAACAGTCTGGAAAATATGCAGAGACTGTCCCAAAAGTGTCCCATTTTCCATTTGATTTCATCCTAAATAAAATAATCATTCAGTCAGTTTCTTCTTCGAGGCTAAACTTTGTGTTAATGTTTGGTTTTATATGGCTTATTAAAATTATTAAGAGGTTTCAGCTGCAATAAACGATAGACCTTAAGCATAAATAAAAAGAATATTTTTGCCTGAAATTAATTATGAATTGCAGAAGTGTTGAGTAATATGGAGAAAACAGTTCAGGTCCACTGCCACGGATGATTTGACTGCAGCGCTGCAATTATGTTTTGATTAGAAGCACCAAAAATCAAACATTTCAATACATACAACTAGTGGGAACAATTAAAACAAAAGGAGCTGGATGTTTATTACTGATTCCACCCGAACCCTTCAGAACTTCTTCTTTCCATAACCCCGCTTTAACAGTTCAGCCTTCCACACAGCAAAGGGTTTTGTTTCGGTCTCCTCACAATGCCAGTTGCCAAAATACTGCCGATGAGTTGACATTATTCTCTCTTTATTGCACTTTCTGCACTGGATAGCCTCTGATCGTCGCACATACTTCCTGGTACAAATGCCATCTTTTTCCTTGACCAGTTTTCTCTTCCAGTGGTACTGTGTGGTGTAAGGAGCAGGAACCGAATGGCAGCTCGCTGTTGCTGGTGCATCAATCTTTTGTGCAGGTGTTAAAACCACTATCATTTGTTTTGACAGAAAAGGGCTGGAAAACAAAACGGGCAAAGTCAACGTTGAGCCTGACTGGGCTTGAGCAAGAGCAGGTTGTTCTGTCGAGGCTTCTTCTTGTGTTGTGTTGCTGTTTTCCATCACAGTGTCTGGAGGCAAGTTTGAAATGAGAGGCTTGTCATCGCAATTGTACTCCATATGATCCTCTTCTTTTATGAAAGGAACCTTCTCTGGAGCCGTCACTCCTGTCGCCGGTGAGGATGTGATTGGAGGAAAGAGATCTTCCCCCTTAAACGGAGCACCTCGGCTTGTCCTGGAAAAGATTGAATGACTCACATTAATATTTTTAAAGTGCCTCTTGGAAATACCAAGCTGAAGTATATTTTGCATACATCGATGGAGAAGCTTCTATGGGTTGATGTGCGATTGTCCAATCCCCAATGTCCTCTAGTTTGCAGCAGCCCTCATTTTTAGCCATTTGGACGTCAGTGGTTTCCATCTGTCTAATGATAAATCTACTGTCCTGGATTGCTTTGCCAGTCTGATGGTAAAGGTACTCGACCCCAATCAGTTCACCTGAAAATGAGTTGAAGATCAATGCACTTGAAATCAAAACATGCAATCAAAATGTAACCATGTTTTATTAAATGGATAGTTCACATAAATATGAAAATTCTGTCATAATTAGGCATTCTCACGTCATTATAAAATTTCTTTCTTGTGTGAAACACAAAAGAAGCCATTTTTAAGTTTTGGTGACAATTACGTTCAGTGTCATTATTGTTAACAAAAAAAGTAAAGGCTGAAATATCTAAAATTTAATATAATAGAATTAATAACGTAAGGGATAGTTCACCAAAAATGGAAATTCTGTCAAGTAATTACGACAATCATGTCGTTCCAAACCCGTAAGACCTCGGAACACAAATGAAGATATTTTTGATGAATTCTGAGAGCTCTCTGACCCTCTCATCTGCGTGGCACAGCTGACACACAACAGCATACGTTGTTTACGTTCAGTGGATACTCTCAAAAATGGTGCCAGGGTGACACGGAGGAGACAAATTGTTCAAGTCGTTGTTTTTATTTTCTTTGTGCACAAAAAGTAATCTTGTAGCGTCGTAAAATTACAGTTGAATTCCTGATCTCCTTGCTACGTCTCTGGACGTTGATCGTGGTAATTACATTTCTGTCTATGGGAGGGTCAGAGAGCTCTCAGAAGTCATCAAAAATATCTTAATTGTGTTCCAAAGATGAACAGAGGTCTTATGGGTTTAGAACGACATGAGGGTGAGTAATTAATGACAGAATTTTCATTTTTGGGTGAACTAACCCTTTAAGCAAAATCAGAAATGCTGATGTATAGATTTGGACTTTCACATTTAGTCTACTTTTATTTTTTGATTTTGTGCCCTAGTGTCCTGGAGGCATTATGATGGTACCTTTAGGCTACTGATGTTTCTTGCCTCTGGATTATCGTTTATTTTTCTAGACATACTTTTGTGTGTGTGTGTGTTTTCACCGGACAAGTGCGTTATGTTTTGTTTATTTGTTAATCTCATATAAATGACTGTCTTTGTAGTGTTTTAATTGTATGGTGAAGAGCATTTGTGCTCAAAATTTCACACTTGTGTAAATCTGTCAATAAATTTATACTTTTTGGAGCCATGGTGTGCCGGCATGCTTTTTTCCCCCTCTGCTTTAAGTTACTTTAGGTGAAGCACCCACTTTGAGTTATTTGCTAATGATGTGTGTGCTTTCGGTTTGTGTTTGCTTGGTAACTAACTGAAATAAAATAAATTTAAAAAACTGAACAGAGAACTAAAGCTGCACAGAAATACATATTAAAGAATAATAAATATAAATCAAATTTTGAAAACGTAAACTAAAACTAAAATGAAAACTGAAAATATAGAAATAAAAAAAATACTATAATAGTATACAAATTATACTAAAATAGCACTGTTTCCATTGTAGTAGTATATTTTTATTTAATGCCATGTCAGCATCTAAGGCTAATTTCATGGCAAAAACAATTAAAAAATACAATTATAACAAATACAATAAAACCCAGCAAACAAACAAACTCAAGTTATATTACACAAGATTTTTTACTTTAACATATGATAAAAATTCTAAAACATTTTCTGGCAAAATTATACAAAATAACTCTTTAAGTGAGCTGACTTCATAAAATAGTTTTCTACATACATTAAAAGCGGGACAGTCCAAAAAAATATGTTTGACAGAAAGGGGAATCTTGCAAAACATGCATTGAGTAGGTCTTCACCTTTAAGCACAAATCATGTCTTGTGTGACCTGTGCAACATCTGGTAAATACCACTTGATCAAATCTAGTTTTAAAAGACATTAAAAATCTGTTTGAAATTTCCAGATGGATTTCATGTAATTTATTATTTGTACATGTATCCCACTCTTCTTACTGTTTCCATTGTATAGTGGAATGACATGAGGGTGAGTTCGTATTTTTGGTGAACTGTCCCTTCAGCTATGAGAAGATAATATCTAACTTACTAGTGTATTTACTTGTACTGATAGTAGACACAATGTTCTTTCCAAGCACTTCCTCTCCGAGCTGGTCGACAGCTTGTTGAAGAACCCCAATGCAAGACTGAGGTGTCTGCAGGCCCTCTGAGGCCACAGCAGTCGCTTCATTCCACCTGACCAATCCATCCAAAAACTCAATTTGGAGAAATGTAGAACAAGCTGGCACCCCTGAAATATAATACACAATGCTGTGAAATCTCTTTATATTTCACAAAGCGTACTAATGTTTCATACTGTGTTCAGACATTGTGCAAACACATCATCCTGCATATAATTATCATCACTCTCATTCAAAACCAATAAAACTGTCATTGCAAGCATTGCAACACTGAGCTACTGCAGTACAGACAGATATTTTGATTATGGCTATCTAGTTGTGTTGTGCCACTTGAAACAGGCACACTGTTGACATAGCATTGCAAGTGTAGTGCCTTTTGAGAATAAGAGACTAAAACAAACAAACAAACAAAAATTGACTGATAATTAATTTACCTGGAATGAGCTGGTTCAGATGCTGGTGGAAAGATTCAATGGAGGTGGAACCTCTGAAACATTTGTAGGTTGGCAGAAGGTGGCCTCCCTTCACCAGTGTCCCAGTCTGCTCATACAGTTGTACACCAAGAGGATCCACTATACACGGCAAATGTTTCTTCTGGGAATCCCATATCGCAGCCATTATATTGGAACTAAAGAGAGGCACTCCTGATGAGTCCCATCCCGCCTCCCCATCATAGAGCCGAATGAGTGCTGTGATGAGTTCTTCGATCTCCCTTACATCACGCATGGTTCGTCTACAGTGGAGGGCCAACTCGCTTCTGCTGAGGTGATGCATTAGTTCATCATCAGAAGGCTGGACGATATCGGAATTGAGCTCATTTTGCTTCGCCTCCTTCAGCTGCTTCAGGTCCTCCTCATCCCATTCGAAAATACAATGGGTGAGGCGGTCCACGAATGTCGCGTATATCTGATGGGACTCTGACGTGCAGCCCACAGAAATCCTTCGCATGAACTCCGAGATGTTCAACCTTACCTCCATGTCCTTCCACTCTTTGAATGCTTTTCTGAGAGAGTTAGACCCACAGCAGTCTCCATTGGCATACAGAACTTCAGGAGGAGCCTCTGCGGCTACCTTGTACCTATTTATGACACCGGAGATCATCCCATCAAGACCAGACTCTTTGTTTTCTGTAACCACCGACATGATAACCTGCCCGTGTTCATTGGCAACACTGGTCGTC